>BMAV01028129.1:0-83024 GCA_019973955.1 Trichonephila inaurata madagascariensis
TGTACTAGAAATTGTTTTGTTTGTTTACTCTTTCAGTAAATTAATAATAATTTTAAATGATCTTTGGTTTTCAACTTTTCAATATACTCACACACCTCCTTGTTGGAGTAATCCCACCCTCTTAGGGGGCGCCCCACAGTTTAAAAAACATTGACGCACACAGCATAGTAGGAAGCAAACGGGATGATAAATAATTCGAAATTAATTTTTTGGCATCCACGGTCCGAAATTAGTGCACACATCTGCTGCCTCAGTTAACTTTAACGGCTTTAATCCAGTTAGACATCAAGTCGAACTTGTCTTGGATGATACGAGAAAGTCATTCCATGCTGCCTCAAGTCTGTACTATATTCCATCAATAGTCGTGGCTTGAGAGAGGTAGCGGCCCAGTCTTTTAGCAAAACATGACCTGATGTTTTCAATGGATGAGAGAGATGGATGAGATTTACTTAATTAATATTTATAATAGAAAAATTTCTTCTTTTCGAATGCTTATAATTTTTAAAATCATGATTATATTTTAAACGCTTTACACTTTTCTGAAGCCCCATTCCTTTATAAATAATGTGTAAAAGATTCGCATTATTTCATTTAAATTTAAAAGAACCTGTTTGAAAATTGTTTATATTTTCAGCCCTCAAGAGAAATTTAACACCCCTGAGACCCCTTCGTACGAACTTGACGTTTGCATCCTCCTTTCTTCATGGAGCTGGAATTTTAATGGCCAGCAATATCTTATATCAAAGAAAAACAGTTATAATAAAAACTACATATTATTTTTTGGGTCTAAGAATGTAATGATCGATTTTCTATATTTTGGAATAAAAAATTTCGAAAGTTACTATTAGGACACATAAAGAATATAGATTGATCCGTAAACCCTCTGTCTATTCTGTACGGTGAAATTTTTGTAGTTTTATATAAACTTTTATCAGTCTTTGAGATATTTTTTTTTTAATTTCCTTTCAATAGTGCTACTTCAAAATCCAAGGAGTGAATTGTATTTCCTTTTTGCAACTGCATCATTTTCTATTTAATTAAAAATTTTATCAAAAGTTTTTTGTTATAAAATTCGTTTCTCTAAACATTATTATTAATAATAATTTATGCAAAATAAAATAAATAAATCTTGCAATAAATGCCAGTTTTTAAAAGAAAATTATTAAGTCACTTGGGTCTCGCAGTAAGATCATAATTTGAATCTTCAAATGTTATCCCCGGACATATTCTTCAAAAAAACTGGGAATTTTGATTTATAGGCCCATTTGTAACAGTGGCAAGACTGAATTATTATCCATAAACCTTTTCTAGGCCTATGCTTACCATCCTGCACTATCCCTTAGTCAGGGGTCTTCAACGGGCCACAAAAGGCCCGCTGAAAGCATTTTAGTGGCGGATGCGGAAGGGGATCTGAAAAAGGGAAATCGCTAATCTTGATGATCCTGATCAGGATAATGGAGCAATATTATTAAATTATTGTATTGTCATCGGTCCTGTACAAATGAGAAAATTTTCGATTTAATCTGACCTTTTAAAGTGGGTAAAAATTGAGTTCAAGGATTCCGTTACATCAGTGCTTCTCAAACTTTCAATTTTTGCGACCCAATATTCAATCACAATTTTCATCGCACCCCTCCATACAATAACGATGTATTGAATTCGATAATACGTAACTTTGACGCTGAAGCTACAATGCGACTTTAACCTCTTCGCCACCGGCGTATATAAACCTGTCGCTCAGCCAGTGCGTAAATTGCCCTGGACGTATATATACGTCTTTCCGAAATATTTTCACTACTATCCATAAAAATATTCCGAAGACTTTGGAATGCAATAAAATAACCTTCACATTGTTTCAGAAGGATTTAGTTATTCTACACACACAGAGGATTTTTTTATTTTTCCTTTCTCCCTCCCCCAAATAAACCACATATGAGTGCATACGTGTAAAATGGTGGCATTGAGGAGTGAATCGTGTAACTTTTAATCAGCAGTTAAGGGATTCATTATAAGCAGTACAAATGATTCAATTAAGTGTTCCTTTTTGCATATAATTTTATATATGAACAACCGGTGCGGTCACTGGTAATTATTAAACTTGTTCTTAATTTAGTGTTAAATTAACTATAAAGTACACTGGGCAGTACTGATACATTTATAAGTGTATTTTATATCAGTGTAAATATATTTGTTTTTCATTATGACAGAATGTATTTTGTTTGTTTTACCTTCAAAAAATTCATAATTTTTTGAAATAATCTTTTGTTTTTGACTTTTCAATATGCTCGCGCCCCCTTGTAGAGTTATCACGCCCCCCTTCGGGGTCGCGCCCCACAGTTTGAGAAGCGCTGCGTTACATACAAGTGAAGCTTATAAAAGGGTGTTTTTTCAAATTTTGTAATGTTATTTCAGGGATAAGTTAGGTAAATAAAAAAAACAAGGAGATATTAGTATTGTCATATAAAATTATTTATTGACATATGTCTATACTCATAAAGTAATATTTTTTGTGAAATATACAATCATATTTGTGAATTAATTGTATTCTAAGAAGGAAACAGTAGGTTATAAATACTTTAGATTTAAAATTATTTAAATATCTAAAAAAAACTCCGTCAAGCGTTGTTCCGTGCTTCGCCGTGCTTTCATTTGGATCATTTGACATAATTAAATTGAATTTTGATTTTAAAAAATCTACTAGAGGCTTTGATTTGTCTTTTGAAAAATCTACATTAAAATCCCCACTTAAAATATTAGGCAATTTGTTCAGAAGGGTTGATCCGGCTTCACAGTGTAGGCAACTAAATTTTTGTGAATGAATTCGATAATCTTCTGTACACCTTGATTTGGTGAAATATAAATAGTAACCATTAGAATTATTTGTCCATTTTCTGCTCTACATTTTGCTGCACGAATTTCTCCGATACATGATTTATTAAACCCAAATGATTCAGTAGTAGTGTTACGAGTAGTATTGTTACCATTCAGTAGTATTGTTACCTTTGTTACGGGCGTAACAATGCTTGGCTTTTTAAAACGCATCATTCGAGTTCACTCTCCAGCAAAACGTGCCTAAAGAAGTTATCACTTCAAAAATGGGAGGTCTTTTATATCTATAACGACCCTTTGAGACATAGCCTTCCTGTGATGACTATGTCTGGGGTGATTCGCGTAAGCTAGAGGTGTGGGATTATCTAAAATGATGAGGGCATTATGTAATTCTTAACACAACTTTTATTAGATAACTTAAATTACAATTTAAATAAAAATTTTTAAAGTGAAAAACGCCAACAATTAAACTTTTTAAATTTAAGTCAGATCCCAAATAGATCCTTATATTAATTATATTTATTTAACTTTAATACAACTTCCTATAAAATATTACCTTTTTAGAGTCACCTTCCTTCCCATTTTGTTTTGATAGGAGAAAAATCAGGTTTTCTTAATCCTCCTTTTTTTAACATAGCGTATCTTTCCAGAGCTGTGGACGTCTAACCTTTATTCCAAACAATTCCCCACCAAGTTATTCTAGGCTTGCCGTTATATCTCCCAAACTTTCTATCCTTTTAAAGTGTATATATTTCATATTCGTCCGTTTCTCTTTTTATTGGTTGGAAAGGTTTTGCAACATATCGGGTCGCAAACCGAAAACGTTCGTTAAGAAGAAACGCGAAGACGTCCACACCTTAACCCCTCGCAACCCTCCCTTAAGAGTCAATTTTCGCAAAACCCTTTCTTAGTGGATCTCTATTACATGAAAGGAATACATCTGCCAAATTTCAAGCCTGTAGATGTATCGTTTCCGCGAATATCGTGACGAATGCGTGAGTGAGTCAGTTGCTTTCCTTCATTATGCATATAGATCATTAAAAAGGTCACATTGGGACTTACTTTAGCAGAGTAACTCACAGTCTCAAGAAGTCTTAAGGGAACCACAACATCATACACATTCAAAAAATCCGTCTTTTGTATTAAAAAATACTGCATATTTTTCTGAATCTAAAAATATATAAAACTTATAAGTTTGTTGATAAAATAACCTTTAAGGTATCCGACTACGTTCGGAACCGTGATTTTGCAAAAGCGTGTAAATGGATAATATTTATGGTATTTAGTGTCACTTAGATTAGAATACATGTATACAATTGTTTTATAAGGACATTATGACAAAAAAAATTATTTAAATACAATATTTTGTCAAAAAATAAACTTAGAATAACCTTTTTTCCAAATGTTTTCCTTCTGTAAAAAATGCTTCTATTGTATTAATATTTGCCTGTATTCAGCTCAGACCTCTCTACAGAGGCTCAACTAGAATTTTTGAAATACATAACTCGGAAGTCGGTTTATCCATGTTTTACGAAAACAGGAGAAATTTTAAGAAAATACGCCGATAATTATTTCAAATGGTTGTAACTCTGAAAATAATTTGAATATTTCAAAACTCATAGTTGAGCCCTCTGTACAAGATCTGAGCTATATACAGGCAAAATATTAATACAGTAGAAGCATTTCTTACAAAATGAGAACATTTGGAAAAAAAGGTTATTCTAAGTGAATTTTTTGCCAAAATATTGTATTTAAATAATTTTTTTGTCATAATGTCCTTAAAACAATCGTATACATGTATTCTAATCTAAGTAATACTAAATATCATGAAAATTATCCATGTATGCGCTTTTTTAAAATCGTGGTTCCGAACGTAGTCGGATACCTTAAATATGAAAAAAGTGATTGACCAAAAAATTGTAAACAAACGTTTATAAATGTTTAGCTTCACTTTTTCTCCAAAGCATAATTTTTTCCTTTTAGATACACTTTTTAAAAAACCTGTTGCATTATATGGTTCCAAATGTTGTATACTCTTATACAGGATACCTATACCTGTGCATATAGTAAATCTGTTTTTTTAAGTCGTAATACATAGTTCTTGAAAAAATAGTTTTATGTATAAAAAAAGGGGGAGATAAAAATTTTCAAAATCATGAAGTTTTATAATTTTTTTTAAAGAAACTGTCTTAATATTCTATTAAAAATATACGTTCACTTTATTTTGTGTATTGTTTTATGTATGTGAAAAAATTATTTTACATATTTAAAAGAAGTGTTTTTTTTAAAAATGGTACCTAAAAATAAGCTTGTATTACGAGATCTCAAAAATTATGTCCAACTTAAATTAAAAAGAAAAAAAATTTTAACTAAAAAATTATTTTTGTATATATATATTTCTACAGAATTATTAAAATATCTTTATTAAGATCCCGAAAAAAATCTAAGCTCCATTCGAAATTTTTAAAGATATATGTCCCGTAAACAAAAAGAGTCTTGATTCTGGCATTTTACTCTTTTGAGCATGTCCTGGTACCCTTAAATCGTCAATTCTAAATCCAATAGTAATATAACCTGCAGCGAGTTCCTGAACATGATCACTGGGCTACCATTGTCCGATAGATCCTTAAAAGTAACCGGTAGATTAACCAATATCGGATTCTTCCGACAGATTAACCAGTATAAATACTTCACATTAAGTATCGTTTTTTTAATCTTAAATCAATAAACATGTGTTGTATCTAAAGTGAAAACTTTTAATTTATTAAACCAGTGATTCCTAGAGTGGTCTATATCAACCCCCAGGGGTCTATGACAACCTGCAAGGGGTCCACGTCAGTGAAAAAATAATTTAGAAGTCCATGAGGTGTATATGGAGGTCTACGATAGTGGCTATCATTAAAATAGATCGTGACTTTAATTTTAAAAGAAAATTGAATCAAGTGGAAACCAAACTTACATATTCAACAGATTTATTTACTAAATTTAATAAAGTTAATTTGCATTTCAAGGTGACAGCATAAATTTTATTAAAACAAGGATCATCATTTTAGCATTTTTTGCCAGAATTAAGCTAAAGGAGTACAATATTGGACGTCACAAATTTTCCCAATTTCTCAATTATCACAGACAATTTGCCAGGAAAAGGGCGTTTTACTCTCTTTTTAGATTTTGAAACTATGGTTGAGAATGTTTTGACTGTCGTAATACAGCAGTAGTCAATGAATTCATATGTTCATATTGGGGGGAAAAATGTCAGATTACAAGATTTAGGAACTAGGAATAAGCTCTAACAAGAGAGAAGGTCTTAAAGTAAAGTTTAGAAACGGATGTCACAGCATTTTTGGGCCCAAAAAATATACCTGTTATTTATCAAATTTTAAGAATATCTTAGAAATTTTTTAATTTTTTTTTTCAATTGAGGGAGTTTCATGCCTTGTCAATCCCCCAAAAAACAAAACAAAAAAGAAAAAAAAAAAAGACTGGGCATTTTAAACCCCGGGGAGATATTTGGGGTTAAAACTTGAGAAAATCAATGCTAAATTTAAAAATTTGTTATTGCATCCCCAGATTCATCTCTCCCCTAAAATATTTGTTTTTATTGGTCAGTTATTTTTGCATTAATTAAATGTTTTTTAACGTTTTTTCTTAATTTTTTAAACACTACACTCCAGTTAAAATTTGAATCTTTTAAAATGGTAGCTCTAATGCTGTAAAAAAATTTAAAAAGTGAATAATAAAAAAAACTTTAATTTAGGAAAAGTGGGACCCACCTCAAAAAAAAAAACCGGAAAGGGTCTAAAAAAAAGACTTTGGAACCTCTGTATTAAACAAAAAAAGGGTACAATATAAAAAAAGAAATTTCAAGCTAAATTACTTATTACGCAAATTTTTCCTGATTTTTTTTTTAACATAACTCAGCTTTTAGTGGTTTCAAAAGAAAAAGAAAATTCTTAACTCTTTAGCAAAAAACCCAAGGCCCGAAATCCGGAAACGTTTTAAGCCCTCCCAAAAAAATCCTTTTTGGTATTCCACCCTCCCCCATCTCTATATTATATCTTAATTTGGGGCCGTTTGACCCCCGAAATGCCCTTTAAACACCATTGTCAGCCTTTGAACTCCCCCCTAATTTCTTAAGTGCACCTTTTTTTGGGGAAGCAGGGGTAAACAAAAAAAGGGGAAACCGGGGAAAATTTCAAGGGGCGAAGAAGGGGGGAAAAAAAACTCCAAAAGATAAAGAAGGGAAAAATCCTTATTCCACAATGTGAAATCGAAAGAAGAAAGATGCCAAGAAATAAAACAACCCATTGCTGCTAGTGAAAAAAGTAAGGCCTTCTCCTTAATTACAATAAATTGGCTCCAAAACGAGCGTTAAATTAATGTGATGGCGCGTTTCTTGGTGACTTATTAGCTCAAGCAAAGCACCTGCTGAGGAGCACATTACCATAGGGCGATGAACATACTTTAATCATAGCAATCGCTCCCTCGAGGGTGCTCCCTCCTACACTTACTGATGAGTTTCCTGATTACATTACTTCCCTCCCATTCAATTATTCCGCAGCGCATGCGCGACGGCTTCTTAATTTATCGCCCACTATAAAACGCCTCTTTACAACGCTTTAGAGCGGTCTCTATTCTCGCGTGATTCTACGTTATCCGCATTAAAGTTTGCCATGATCAAAAGGATGCTTTGCGCTCCTCCGCCTCCTCTTTTCTACCCCCGAAGCAAGAAGATCAAAAGCGGAGTCTCTTTTAGGGGCTGTTTAGGAAATTTTGCAGAGGAAAATGCCGGAAGATACCGTTTTGGGAGAGATTTTAAAGTGGTTTAGGATTTGCTTTTACAGGCTCGTTTGCTGTAATGCGCCTACTGTGAATGGTAACTGGGTTTTAATTTAGGTATTGTTTTAAGCTCCATTCGTCGCGAGTGCATTGCGTCTAGCAAAGGACGGAGAGAGGGTAGATCAATTTAAATTTAAAACTATAGTTTACAGCCATTTAATAAATAACAATACGGAAAGATTGGTATTTTAAATATTTTTAAAATATTATTTGATGTTTATTATTGCCGCCGCACCCAGTATGGGGGTTATGACACTTGGCTTGTAAACGAGTGGGTTTGGGTTCGAATCCCGAGTAAGGCATGTATGTATCATCGGGAAAAGAAATTGGACTTTCACTTGCAATGGATTCCCGTCTCGAAAAGAAAGCAGTATAACTCTTTACTGGGATCATCGTTTGTAATAAAATCTGTACCATTCTGTGATTGTGTTATATATTTCTATTAATCTATCTCAAGTATTTCGTATGCATCTCGATAACAACAACAATGTTTATTATTATTACTTAAACCAGGGGTGGGGTCAACCAGTGGTATGTGTGACACGATGGAATTGTAGCAGTGGCACGCGAGGACTTACAGAAAAGTATAAACAATTTTTAAAAGATAATGAATTACCTACGACATAATTTGTTGAAGTGGGGCTGTCTTTAGACAAAAAAAAGTAAATCTCTGAAATTCGGGCTGAAAATATGTTTGTGAATAAATGTTTTCTGCTATGAACATAATAAAATAAATATCACTCAAAACTAGCTATTGTTCCTATATAATAACATAATTTTGTTAGCATCTGAAAGAGCTAATCCAAATATAGATGACTTCTGCAAAAAGTAAAAATCTGGGTGCCACATTAAGTATAAGCACTGACCGTTTAATAGCCTGCTTGAATTAAAAAGATTCAAATTGCTCATTTTTATTTTTTATACCTAACCCAATTGATTGAAGTTGTAAAATGTTAATTAACAATAAAAACTTAATTTGTAATCCCGTCTTATTTATTATATTATTTTTAAATTTCGACTACATAGACTTATATTAAAAAAATGTACTATTTGTGTAAAAATCCCATAATACGTTTATAAGTAATATTTTTT
Source organism: Trichonephila inaurata madagascariensis (assembly GCA_019973955.1). Classification (NCBI taxonomy): domain Eukaryota; kingdom Metazoa; phylum Arthropoda; class Arachnida; order Araneae; family Nephilidae; genus Trichonephila; species Trichonephila inaurata. The sequence goes on from BMAV01028129.1 coordinate 8,761, forward strand.
TTTAACTTTTCCATGTTTGTTTTTCGGAAAAGTTGGAAGTGGCATGCACAATTATTTTTTTACTAAACAGTGGTACTATTCCCCAAAAGGTTGGTCACCCCTTACATAATCAGTAGAAATGAAATAAGTCTGTGGAATAGACCCACACTTTATTGCATCATTTGGAATGATTTTATGGGCCACAATTGTCTGTTTGATAGAATGTTAATGGGTTTCTAACAGGGGAGTGATGAGCTGGAATCTCTATTTCTCCCAAAGATTACCGTATAGTACGTTCCAAGCGTATTAAATCTATCAATACTGAGAGGATAGAAGTAAATTCAGGTGTCTCATCTTCGTCATGGTTTAACCCCTAACCGGTCAACTTTTTGCCCTAAAAATGCTTTTTTAAAAAAAAAAGCAAGGCAAATTTTTTATTGCATATAGTTAATCATAATACTTGACTAAGTAAAATGGAAGAATTTAATTTTAATTTTCAATTTTAAAGTCTACACATTATTATTGATTTTTTAATTGGGGAACACCAAACCCCTAAATGTATGATTTTTGTAAGTATGAAGTTTACTTGCATAAGTATGCGTGCTATGAAGTTTATTTTATATATCTTAAAATAATTTCTCTTATATTACCTACAAAACATTTTTATGTCTGTACCTCTTTTTCAAATGGTTGAGGGTTTCCTCATGAGTGTGTGTATCGAGTATATATACAATAATTTGAAGAAGGTTCATCACAAAAATTTTATCAGTACATAAATTCCCGTGGTAAATCGGCTGCTAGAAATATATAGGGTTTTCTTATTCCTCTTCCTGTATTTTCCTAAGCAGTCAACTGCACATTATGCTGCCATTTGTATATAAAAAATGTTCAAGAATCTTAGTTCCTCACTTCATTGAAAAATTCCCGCCTTCATCACAAAGCAAATATCAGGTGAGAAGCATTTCAGTACGACGGACAAACTTCATCTCTTAAAAACACTAGTAACAATTATAATCACACATAATAATCAAAAATAAGTGCAAATCAAAGATACAGCAAGAAATCAAAATATACTCAGTTTCCCGCCAACATAGGGAAAACTGCTTTGCAGGGTCAAACACCCTCAGTAGCCTGTACGAAAGTTATGAAAGAGTTAAGGTATCCGACTTCAGCTGGGAAACGGATTTAAAGACATAAATGATATTTTTTAGATATTGAAGTTACCTCTAAAATTAGAATACATGTATAAAATATTTTTAAGGACATTTTGACAAAAAATGATTGAAGTATTAAGATATTTTTTAAAGTGCCTAACTCCAGTAAATGTCTTTTTTCAAAATGTTCTCCCTTGTGAAAAATACTCTGTTATTTTAAATAAGTTTCTTTTGCCTATATATAGCTCAGACCTCTTGGACAGAGCCCAACTAGAATTTTTGAAAATTCACATTATTTTCAGAGTTAGCACCCATTGGAAATATTTATTCTATGCTTTTTCTTAAAAATTGCTCCCCCAGTTAAAATATGGATAAAACCAATTTCTAAAGATATTATAGCATTTCAAAAATTTCAGTTGAGCCCTCTGTAGAGATTTTCGAGCTACATACACAGGCAAAAACATTTAATAGAAAGCATTTTTTCACAAAGGAGCAAACATTTTGAAAAGATTATTCTAAGTTATAATTTTTGCCAAAGTATTATATTATTTGCTAATTTTTTTTGTCAAAATGTTCTTGTATTCTAATCTTAGTGACACTAAATATCATGAAAATTATCCATTTATGCGCTTTGCAAAATCACGGTTACGAACGTAGTCGGATACATTAAGTGGTTAATTAACGATATCTGTTACCAACATCCTTCATCTTGTTTGTTCATTTATTCGTCACTTTTGTCAACCAAATTCTGATTTTTCATTCCACTAACCAATCAATGAGCACATCGTAATGTTAGCCCATATATTATGAAATTCCAGAAATCTAGGATTGCAATCCTCACAATGCTCTTAAACTACCGCCATTACACCACAACGGGAGGACTATGCCGCGACAGATTTAACTCCTGCACGTCCCTCTACCGAGGGTCTCAGTGACATTAGGGGTCAAATTCATGACATGCAAGCCACGAGCTCGTGACAGTGAAGTAACGGATAATATTATGACCCCCCTCTCCTGTAAAGTCAGGTTTTGGCCCTAAGCCAGATCTTACAAAGGATGGTGGTTACAAACCTATAACACATAAAACCTTTAAAGAATGCAGGAAGCACTGTTACGCCCCTGATTCATGACCATGACCACTAGTTATCGACTCTAAATAACAAATTTAAAATTTTGAAGTAATCTTGAATTAGTGTAGGCGTAAATTGACAAATGAGAAAATTTTAAATAATAAGAGATTAAATCAATCATTTATATATAAAAAAAAATATCCTTTTTAATGAGGAAAAAAATTGAGATCTTAATATTTTATATCATTTCAGTTTAAATAATTTATCTCGCTTTTGCTTTAAAGTGGGCAAAACGGACTTTTTTTAAAAAAAATGTGGATAATCTGATTGATTATTTATAAACGTCCTACTTCGAACCTAATCTTGGGATATTGGCAACGAACCTCTCAATTTCGAAGTAATTGAAAGGCTTTGCAGTTTTAGAGACAAAGAATACTATTGAACCTTACAGATATAACAACTCATACTTTAAATGTATTTTAGTATCAAGATTTTTTGTGGCGGATTAAGGTATCCGACTATACTTGCGACAACCTTTTTTTGAAAAAATGGAGATATGGCGATTTTTTTGTGATTTCTATATTTATTTAGTATATTTTAAGGAAAAAATCTTAAAATTGAAAAAAGAAAAAAAAATTATTATTATTAAAATGGGAAAAAACTAGTAAAAAATAAAAGTAAAAAAATTGCTATACAAACGTAAATCTCGCTCTGTACAAAGATTTCCATGAACAAATTATCAATTTTTCAATTTTGTTGTGTTACTTTGTTATTCATATTTGAAGTGATCTTCAGAATAAGATATATTTTAATTTTTACAAAAACTAGAGCACTATTTTAGTAATTATAGAAATTGCTTAAAAAAAAAATTTACTATATTCAATAAAGGGCTGTAAATTTTTTTAAATAAAGCGGTGACTGATAAATCTGAAAGGTCAAAACACTTTTTCTGTTATGCAGAAATAAGCAAAAATTTAGCCAATTATTTTCAAAACTTTTTGCAATGCTGCCCCCCTTTGAGTTTTTAAAAAAAACCCTTTCGAGTAAAAAGCATTTTTAAAATTTGGCATCTTGTGTAAAGTTATGGCATCTGCTTTTACAAAACGTTTGTAGTTTTGTTCTGGGGAGGGAAAATAAAAACATGGTATTGATTACGCTAATAAGATTTCTTAAAATAAAATAAAAAAAATTTGTCAATTTTTTAAAAGTCATGTTTTTTTGGGAATCGGTTACCTTAATTGGAACTGCGACGTACTGAAAACGAAAACACAGTCAGACTAAAGTTATATATTTAAACTTTAATTTCACAAAACTTGATTCGCCATCTCACACAACTCGCTTTCTGTATCTTCGGGATCCCCACGTTTCCTTTTAACTCCTTTTTCAAATCTAAAATGGCTTAAACGGGAGTTCCCCTGAGCTTCGAAGAGTCTATCTTAAAAAATGGGGAGGTAGGGATTGTGCGGGAAAGGGCCAACCTACAACAGGGGTTTCCCCAAGGGGTGGCCCCAAGGCCCCGGGGCTCCCTGATATTGTTCAGGGGGTCCACGGAAAATTAAAATTAATTTAGGGGTCCCTGAACAACGACAGGGGTTCCACGCAAGGTTTTACATAAAATTAAAAAAAATTTGATCCATTCTTATTTTTATGAAAATTTAACTAAATAACAATAATATTCATTTAGATATTCCCGACTGGGTGTTGAACTCTTTTGTGGGTAAGCAAATTCAAATCCCAAACACAGATGAATTCATACTAATACAGAAGCATCTTACTGAAATATCCACAAATCACGGACATAAACCAATGTTTGAACAAGGATAGCACAAATTCTGTTGATAAAAACAAATTCCAATTTTATAACCTGTATTATGGGGTATTGTACATAAGTTGTTGACTACTTTACCGTCTTCCAAATTAATGAAACGTGGATTCAGTGCCATAAAAAAAACCTCATCACAAAAAAAAAAACAACCGATTAAAAACTAGTGCTCGTGGGGATTTGCGGTTGCTACTCACAAGCATTGAGAAGGGCATAAATGCGCTATGACATTTCATCATGTTCACCCAAGTCATTAATTTTTTCTTTTATTTTATTTTAAACAAAAGTTATAATTTCAATAAATAGTTGTTCGGCATTTTTTTTTTAAATTTATAATTTTTATACTATGCATTTATGTAGCTTCTTCATTTGGGAAAGTTTTGAATATAAAAAGGGGTCCGTGGGCAAGTTTTAATTATGAAAAAAGGTCTGTGGGCAAATTTTAACTATAAAAAAGGGTCTGTGGACAAATTTTAACTATAAAAAAGGGTCCGAGAGCAAGTTTTGACTGTAAAGGGGGTCCATGGGTTAAAAAAGTTTGGGAACCACTGATATATGGTAATAAGGTTCACTACAACCCTATGAAGCTCGTGGGGGCTATTGATGGATTGCCAAGGGAACAAAGCTTACCCAAAACAGTTTAGAACTATAAAATCACTAATTTAATTTGTAAAATGTGAGGTTACTGCTTGCACCTCCACAAAAGGTCATCCTACTTCCTACTGTGTGATCTCCCTGTCTTTATATCATTTTATTAAAATTACCTCTCTTTGTAAATGAAATCACCCCTTTTACGTATTTTTTTGGGCCCCTTGCCCACAGTGTGCAAAAAATCAAATGGGACTGAAGACGTCCAAAGCGGCCCTTGCTATGTCGACGACCTTTAGTGAATACAGTAGTTATGGTTTTGGCGGGGGGGGAAAACCCTTTTGGATCAACAGCCTTTTTTGAAATGTTTGATGAGGTACAAACGTCCCGTTAAAATTTTTTTGACTTGTGATTATTGGAACATAAAAAATTAAAAACTAACAATCAAAACTCTTTATTTACTAGAAAAATTACATTTTGCACGTATGTAGTAACTGTTTATTCTTAAGTGTAATTCAAATTCAAAAATTTCAGTGACACTTTTTTTGTAGCAGATTATAGATGACAAATAACTTATATTACGTTGGTGTTACTTTTAGAAGAATGTAAGCCGAATTGGAGTAATTTGCCATATGATTTCTAAGAGTTTTTCATCTCCTAAAATAATAATTCACAGGCATAAGCAGATGAAAATATTGTTGAAATAGCATGATCCAGCTTCTTAAAAAAAGTTAAATGTGTCTGGGATCGATTTTCATACATCCAGAATTTCACTATTAGCATTTTTACCTATATTACTTGTGAATTTTTCTATTTCAATCCCAACTTTGTCCTTGTTCAGATAAATTTTTGAATCCATATTAAACTAGACTGGAAATCAATCTCTCAGTTGCATTTCAAATTTTGTCAATTTTCAACCAATCGAATTAGGACAAGCTCATTTTAACAAATGAAATACATCGGGGGTTTAAAAACTTGAACTTTTTGAGAAAATTCACTAAAATTTGGGAAAGTCCTCACGTTTGTTCGTAATACTTAGCTATTTTGAAGTAAAAGGACAACCGTTTTGATCGGTCACGTGCTCAAAATATTAAATCACGAGCCATCAGTTGCCAATCGTTCGCCATCCCTGGTCTATGGGGTTTGGGTCTATGTTCTGGAGTTTGGGCAATATAGAAGGACAATTCGAAATATGACTAGAAGAAAGTTGAATGTCAGGACAGTGATGACAAATATTGTGTAATTTTTTGGCTATCAGGGATTATTTTCATCCCTTTTAAGTGTCTTGTGCGTAGTCTGGCTATGGTGGTTGAAATTAAGCGGTTACAATTAAGATCTGAAATAAAAATGCTTCTTAACTGGGTGGGAGGTGAGTTTACGTCTGTCTATTACATCAGCATCTAAAACCGCAAAGCTATTGGAATGTTGAGGGAAATTTCGGTCCTCCTTGGCAAAATTATCAACCAGCTCATTGCCTAAGATGTTTACGTGGTCCGGCATCCATTGCAAAGTACAAGTTCTTTGTGCTGCAACTACTCCTGGGTCAGGGGCAATTATATCCTGGGTCAGTTGAGAATTGACTCTCAGGAAACATAGAAAGCATACTTATGTAAGCTTTCTACCTGTGAACTTTCTTTACATTCTACGTCCTTTTTTAAGGTGTTACATTTTTTTTAAGAAGAACCATGTATTTCCATGATGCACTTGGAAACTAGTAAATTAACAATAAATCTTGGTGGGAAGCATTTGCACAAGTAAACTCTTGACATCTTACCTTCTGACTATGGATGCAGCGACTATCATTGCAAATACCCCACCAGCATCACCTACACTTGAGATGGGAAGCTATGATACAAAGGAAATTTTAAAATCATCGATTAAACAAATTTCAATTTCAATGCCTTAAGGTATCCGACTACGTTCGGAACCGTGATTTTAAAAAAGCGCATAAATAGATAATTCTCATGATATTTAGTGTCACTTAGATTTGAATACATGTATAAAATTGTTTTAAGGACATTTTGATAAAAAAAATTATTTAAATACAATATTTCGGCCAAAAATTAACTTAGAATAACTTGTATTCAAAATGTTCTCCTTTTGTGAAAAATGCTTCTATTATAATAATATTTTGCCTGTATATAGCTCAGACCTTTGTACAGAGGCTCAACTATGAGTTTTGGAAAATTCACATTATTTTCAGAGTTACAACCATTTGAAATAATTATCGGCGTTTTTTTCTTAAAATTTCTCCCCTCTGTTGTGTCGTAAAACATGGATAAACCCACTTCTAAGTTATATATTTTCAGAATTCTAGTTGAGCCTCTGTACAGAGGTCTGAGGCAAAATAGCAGGCAAAATATTGTTATAATATAATTATTTTTCACAAAAGGAGAACATTCTGGAAATGGGTCATTCTATGTTCATTTTTTGTCAAAATATTGTACTTAAATAATATTTTATTGTAATACTATTCTTAAAACAATTTTATATACATTTTCTAATCTAAGCGACACTAAATATCATAAATATTATCCATTTAAACGCTTTTTCAAAATCACGGTTCCGAATGTAGTCGGATACCTTAAAAATTTATTTGTGGACGTGTTCCATTTTTTGCATCTACGAAATGTTCCATATAAATCTGAATATGTTTTGTGTATTCAAATTTCTTTTTACTGTATTTTAAAAATTTAGTAAGGAGAAATTACGTGCAAAACTTTTTCGAAAAATGTTAGCAGGATCAAAAATGGAACCTACCTTAATCAAAATGCACTTCTTAAAATAAATTTATTTGCTTTAAGTAAGAGTTTTAAAAAAGAAAAGAAAAGAAATATTCAGTTACAGCTCTCTTCATTTTTTAATACAAAAAACATTTTCCAATTACAATACTTTTTTAATCTTGATATTGTGTTTTCTTATTAGTTCATCTAAAAATATTTTTTTGTTAAATTTGTATTATAGTTTTTTTTATTATTGATTTAAACACCGAAATCTTCAAAATGTCAAAAGAAACTAGGAGAGGCATAAAAGCCCTTTTAGGGTAATTCTTATCACTTTTCATGCCAAGAAAAAAGAAGAAAAGATGGAAAAAGAACTTTTAAATGTTCAAATCAAATACCGTTTAAAAAGAATTAAATTTTTGAATTTTGCAAACCTTTTAAGAAAACTTTCTTATATGCATTGCTTAAAAAGGGATAAGAATATAATTTTTATTCTGTATTGTTCAAATTAATACATTTTTACCTAAAATATTATCTAGTCTAAAAATATCAAATTTTCAAGAAGATGCGTCAAATCGGAAAAACATTTTTATTTCACTCAAATTAATAAACTTTTTGTAAAATTCCGTAAATTAATTTTGATTTCACATTATGCGTTGTTCTACATAATTCTTTCCAATTTGTAATCCCGGTCTGTTATAAGAGTCCGCTTTCACATTGAGATCATATAAACTATTTTTCTTCTTTACACACAAGGCAGCCAAAACAGAACTCTTTATCATTTACAAAGCATCTAAAACAACATAATCTTAGCACGCTTTTCGATTTAATCTTATTTTGGAACTAAATTATACTTGCATCTTACAAAATTACACAAGAATTCAAAGAAATGTACACATATAAATTTCACATCATTTATCATTTCCCATGTTTATGTTTACTACAGTCGCTTTTTAAGATGTCAGTTTGATAATAAATTGCTTATTGCTAAGGTTTATGCGTGGAAATTCAACTAAGACAACAATTTATGTTTTTCATATAATTATGTATACACAATTAAAGTGAGATAACTCTTGAGATACTTCTCATTGTAGTTATGCATTCAACTATAAACATTTAATCTTCATTAAAAAGTCTTATTTGTATAGAGCCTAGTTTGACTAGATATTATATCCTACCTATGTAAACCTCTCTAAGTTTGGTGTACAAAGAAGCGACAGTTGTTCTACCACTTTATTAATTTTTTCCGGCATAAAAAAAGTTCCTACATAAATTTATTACGAAACTTTCAGGAAAAAATGTCATTGTATAACTAATGGTTTCATTTATAATTTCATTTAAGAGAAGCAGGAACGATAATTCTAATAACCGTAGTAAAAAATGATTTATGTGAAATGGATGATTAATGTGAAAATAATTATCCATGGCAGTGTTTAATCTCAAATAAGTTTAAATAAGTGCTGTGATTCTCCATGATCGTTATTAATTTTAGGTGAAATATTAAAGACTGCGATATATACAGGAACAAACATTATTTAAGATTCATAACACAAGAGGACACAAAACATGCATGAAGCACTTATTTTAGAACACATTACATCAACTTACGAAAGAGAAAGACAATTAATTCCCTACCAAGTGCTTAGCAATCTTACTCTAGCTGCGACTTAGGCAGAAAGGAATTTCCCTCAAAAAGAAAACTAGCAGCGCCATCTACTAGTCGTTTAACAATTAAGAAAGGGTAGCTTTAAATACAGTGTTACATTGTGAAATAATAAAATGTTAATGAGTTTGATACCCCATAAATATATTTATCATTTTATAAATATAAAATAGCAAGATTATAGCAACTTATTTTCAGAAACATAAACTTCTCCTACTACTTTATCTAGAATTCATTCTAATAAATTTGTAAAACGATTTATATAAAATGTTTTTTTAGATTATTTTCGTTGAAAAAAAAGTTTTGCGTCATTCATGTTGACCCTTATCTGAAAAAGTTTTACATTGAATACATTATTGTTGACGTCAAAAACATTAAATCATTTTTAAAATACAAAAACTATTTTTACATTTTGCAGTTCCTACAGAAATCAGCAATGAGTGTAGTTGAATGTTACATTTAGACGATTGAGTGTGACTTAAATAATGATTTCATTATACTAAAAAATAATATAGGATGCATTCTCGCAAAAAATATAAAAAACAAGACATTCATTTATTTTTTGAAAATTATAAGACTTTTTTTCCTCCAGTTTTTCTACTACAAAGATCATTAAAAAATTGTAACACTTGTACAGAAATCAAACTATATATTTACCGAAAATACAACGTTATCTCAAATCCGTCCAATGTAATTTTAGAGTAACTATTTACTGTTTCTGATAGAGATTAGTCATCGAAACCTTAGAAAATTCACAAGAGCAAATACACACTACTATTCTCATCTGTTATACAATATACAATTCTACTTCAAGACAGATCTACTTTTTTCTGTTTATAAACGTTCTGGCAATCATTTAAGGAGGATACATGCAATAATCTGCTTAATACAGCTTTTTTCAAATTGTGGGGCGCGACCCCCTTGAGGGGGCGTGATAACACTAAGAATGGGACGCGAGCATATTGAAAAGTCAAAAGCAAAAGATTATTTAAAAATTATTAATTCACTGAAAGTAAACAAACAAAATATTTTCTGATATATTAAAATATAAAATACACATTTACATTTAAAAAATATACTTATAAAAATATACTGTACAGTAGGGCACACAAAAATTTTTCAACTGGAGGGGGGGCAGGGTCTAAAGTCTACCATTTTGGAATCATGCTCCAATACGCCGCACAACATATTCTTTTGATTTTGTCCATTTTCAGGAACAAAAACAATACAAAATTAATTATTGAATAAATAATTAGCATTAATTAATAAAATTAATTATTAGTAGCAAATATATACATAGGATTATAACCAATGAGAAAAAAACCCAAAGGGGTGTGGGGGTTTGGGGGGCCGGACCTAGGGAAAATCCCTTGTGTGCGCTACTGGTACTCTGTACAATGTATTCTATTATTAATTTAACAATACTAAGTTAAGAACAAGTTTGATGATTACCAGTGACCCCATGGGCTTGTATTAACACTTATCTTGATAATGTTTACGGTTTATAATTAATTCTTTAATTGCCGATTAAAAGTTACGCGATTCGCTTACCAATGCCACCGTTTTCCTCGTACATGCGCGTAATTTGATGTTTTTTTTTTGGGGGGGGAGAAAAGGTATATAAATAAGCAAAAAAGTCCTGTGAAATAAGTAAATTCTTCGCAAACACTGTCAATGTCCTTTTATTGCATTCCAAAGCATTCGGAATAATTTCATGGATAACAGTGCACAGAAAAGATCGTACTTCGGAAAGACGTATATATACGTCCAGAAAATTAATGCTTTGGCTGAGCGAGACATTTCTACACATCGGTGGCACATAAGCGGTTAAAGTCGTATTCTAGCTTAGTGTCAAAGTATAGTATCATTGTATTCAATGCATTGTTATTCTATGGAGGGCGTGATAAAAATGATGATTGAATAGTGGGTCGCGAATATTGAAAGTTTGAGAAACTCTGGCTTAATAGATCTCAGTATGTATTCATACTAGCCCTTACCCACCCACTTCGATGGTTGTTTTATGACGTTGCATGATTATTTATTGTTTTAAGTTATTAAGAGACATACATCTAAATCCTGTATACGAGGGTAACTGTATACGTATCTCCCTCCTGTACGTATCCGTAATCCTGTATACGAGGGTTTTTGAGATGCGCACAGACGAGAAGTTACAAAAAAAATTAAAGATTTAATTTGAAAATACAAAGTATTTTAACACAGCAGATGACTTTTTATTTGCTTATTTCAAGTTGTTTAGCGTAGAATAAATTTTAGATAGAAGAGAAAATGGAGTTGTGACCCAAGAACATTATCGTGCTATGATTTTAAAACTAGATTAAATCAAGAGGAATGCTTTCAACGCCTGCAACTATCATTTGGTAATAAATTTCCATGTCGTGCTACTGTATTCAGATGGTTTTAAGAATTTTGCAGTGGTCTTAATTCTCTTTAGGATGAAGAACTCGTAGGAAGGACGCGGTTGGCAGTAATCAAGGATATTGTGTGCACCATACGAAAAATGTTAATCGATAATAATCGCTGCAACCTAAAATGATAGGAAGGAATTTTAACGTTGATCTGCGCCCCTTAGCCCGAAGAATAAAATATGAAAAATTTTTTACCTTTGGGGTTCCCATAGTCTCGGAGCACCAAAAAGGGGACTTACGAATCAGTAAAGAAATTTTGGTACGACAGTTCAAAACCCGGTTTTTTTGGCATAAAGGGATAATTTCATATTTAGTGCTTGATTGAATCATGAAAAATTTTGGGACATTTTGAAAAAAAAATATTTTAAATAGGGCAAAAATTTTGAATAATTTTTTCAAAATGTTTTTTGGAAAATGTTTTATTAAAATAATATTTTTGCTGTCCATACCTCAGACCCCCCACACTCAACCAAAATTTTTTAAAAAAATTTCACTTTATTTTTAGAGTTACCACCAATAAATAATTATTGGCGTTTCTTTTTAAAATTGCCCCTGTGTTGCGAAAAAAATATGAAAAAACCATTCTTTTATTATTTAAAAAAATTCTAGTTTATTCGAAGAAATCAGCTATATGGAAAATATTATTATAATAAAGCATTTTTCAAAAAAGAACATTTGGAAAAATTATTCTAAGTTAAATTTTTTCCGAAATATTGATTTAAATAATTTTTTGTAAAGTGTTTTAAAAAATTTTTTGATGTTTTTAATTTGGACACTAAATATCATGAACATTATCCATTTATGGGTTTTTTTAAAAACAAGGTTCCCAACGTAGTCGGATACCTAAATTGCTAAATCATGTTAGCCACCGTATATTTTTTAAAAATTTTAACGGGTGAAAACTATAGTTTTTTACGTTTCAAAACGTCGGCCAAAATGTGTCTTTGAAGATGATCCCCCTAAAAATGAAAAGCAAGAGCAATGAAAAAAAAGCAATGATGCCGTTTTCTTAAGAAGTGAAGGATTGGTCAAAGCCATTAACAGCAAGTTGGTATACCACTAAATGTTTTCCAAAAATTCCCAAAAAATTAATGTTAGGGGAAAAATATTCACCATGACAATGCATCTTCCTTACAGCCGGATTAACAGTTCAGTTTCTTTAAAAAAAACAAATTAAAGTGTGAAAATCCACCTTATTCTTGATCTATATGTGGAATTTTTGTTATTTTTTTAAACTATAAAAAAAAATTACGAGGACTCGCTTTATTCAAAAGAAAGGATTGATGGGTTTACCTTTTTCATCTCCAAGAAATTAATGGTTTGAGGCATTTAATGTGGAAAATTCGTCTACAAAAGTGCATTGATGCTTAAGAAGACTACTTTGAACACTCCTAAAATTTTGCAAGTATATAACTATAAAAACCTAGGAGCATCTCAAAAATTTCAGAGTGGCCCTCATATATAGCGTTAAGTTTTTGATTGTAGAGGAAAAATATGCAAATAACCCGCATCTTTTGATTTAAAAAGGATAGGACTTGAATTTCTAAAACGAAAGTATACTTACCTTTTACACCCCATAACACATCTCGGAGTTGATATCCCCAAAAGACATTTTAAGAGGTTCTCTTAGTACAAAAATAGGAATCTTTTTTATATGTAATGTCTTGGTAACTCCCTTCCCCTCCGAAACCACAACCGGCTGTCGGCTTCCACAAATTTTGTTCTTAAGGCTTTATCACACACGCATATTTGGAACAACCGTTTCGAAAAATTTTTCAAGAAGCTGGAAGAGTGAAGAGTTGCCTTAAACAAAACGATACGCTACAACATCAGCCGCATCCTATCTTCACATTGAAAAATTACAAGCCGATTTTTCGGCTTCGGAAAACGAATATCCAATATTATTTCTTTTATACCGCTCTCACTTTTGTTTTCTGTCGCAAACAGAAATGGAGCACAATTCTGTTTAAAATATTATATGCCATTAATTACTATAAATTACTATACACCTACTATTAAATACTATACACCATTTTAATATTTTGCGCCATTAAAATGTTATACGCCATTAAAATATTATATGCCATTTCTGATGCGTTTGATGAAGCCGAGGCTGCTATCATGTTCATAACATAGGGACCAAAGAACCCGGTTGGCTGGAATTTTAAGCAATTTTTATTTCGAGTAATTCTTTTAGCTCACTGGGGAAAAGTTGTTCTGACCCGTTGCTATGGCAACTAGGGTAGAAATTACTCAGAATGTTTGCTTTCAAGGAAAATTGCTCCAAATACGTTTACGTGTGATAAGCCTTTAGACAATCGCTTCTCAAGAAAAGAAACATCGTTAATAAATTTCTTGTTTGAAGGTCTAATACAAAAAATTAGAATTTTTATTTGTTACACTCCCGTAACATTCTTAGGAGTAGATTTGCATAAAAACCATTCTAAATAGATCTTTATTCAACAAAAGGAAGATGTCTGCTAAATTCGAGGTCTGTATGTCTAATTATCCAAAGATCTCGAGATGAGTGAGTCGTTTTTCCTCCTAAATCTGTACAGATAATTAATAAACTGTTGGTTTGTAAAATATCTCTAAATTAATCTCTGTAAATGACTCTTGCCTCTCTGAAATATCTATATTTCTAAATTACTCTAAATATAATGTAATAATATTATTATACTAAACATTTAATATTAGATGTAATTTTATTAATAATTATAAATCTGTAAAGGAGAGAAAAAGATTCATGTATACTCTTTAATGGTACAAGATTCGTGTTCTCTACAAGAACTTTATACGAGGTGAGACACAAAAAAATGAGACTGGTCTAATAAATCCTAGTACTTATAGAATCAGTCCTCCATGACAGTATCACCTTCAAAGTAGTTCCCTTCAGTATTCACACACTTCTGCATTCGATGCTGCCATTGCTGGAAACAGTTCTGGAACGAGGTTTTTGGAAGGCCCTTTAAGAGATTTTCCGTTTTAGCCTGAACCTCTTCAACTGAGGTAAAATAGGTTTCCTTTAAGCAAGATTTAACTGTAGGAGAGAGAGAGAGATAAAAAAAAAAGGTCTCATGGGGTCAAATCAGGTGAATAAGTAGACTCATAAAACTGTTTTAAGAATATTATTACAAAAAAAAATTATTTAAATGCAATATTTTGGAAAAAAAATTGAACGTAGAATTACCTATTTTTAAAGCATTTTTCTTTTATGAAAAATGCTTCTATAATAATAATAGTTTGCCAATATATAGCTTAAAATCTCTGTCGGGACCCTAACAAAAGGTTTTTTAAAATTTTTAAAAACGGGAAAGTGGATTAATCCTTTTTTTTAATCATCAGTGGGGGATATATTTCAACAAAAGTATTTAAAAATTTTTTTAATTTAATTTTTTAAAATTAATGCAAAATTTTTAAAAAAGCCCCAAGTTCAGAAAATTCTGGAAAAGTCTTGGCTATCATAAAAAAAATTAAAGGGGAAAGGCTTTTTTCATAAAAATTGAAATTTTTGAAAAGGAAATTCAAAGGTTCATTTTCAAATATTGCATTTAAATTTTTTATTGAATAATATTCTTAAAACAATTTATTGTATTTCTAATCTAAATGACATTTAAATTTTAAAAACAATATTTGTTTTGAAATGTTTTTTAAAAATCTCAAAAGGAACGGTATCGGATTCCCTACTAATATATTTCGTAATTGCATAAAATCAACACTGTGTCATCAAAGTGGTTGTGCAACTTAACATTACTTTTCATTGAAAATAATTTGTGTGAAATCTTAAATGATAAAAAGATAAGGGGAAAGTTTGTGTGTGTGTGTCAGAATTTAATATAAAAAAAAACTAAATTATATTAATTTTGTTTGTTTTCTTAACATATTAAAATACTAAATCCTTTATGGAATGTCATTCTATTTAAATCTGAATATAAATACATCTTTTTATTATTTTGTTTTAAGGTATCCGACTACGTTCGGAACCGCGATTTTGTAAATGCGCATTAATTGATAATTATCATGATATTTAGTATCACTTAGATTAGAGTACACGTATAAAATTGTTTTAAGGACAGGTATTTTGAAAAATTTTTTAAATAAATATTTTGTAAAACATTACCTTAAAAAAACCTTTTTTAAAAACCTTTTCCTCCACAAAAAAAATGTTTTATAATAATAATATTTTGTGTCTGTTGTGGGGCTTATAAAAAGTAAAAACTTCTCAGAGTATAACTGGGATGATTGAAAAATTCACATTATTTTCAGATTTTACTACCCATTGAAATAATTATTTTTTTTTTTTTAAATTTTTATTTGTAGAAAAAATATGGAAAAAAATTCACTTCTAAGTTATATTTTTAAAAAAAATTCTAGTTTCAGCCTTTTTCCCGGGGGTCGAGCTACATACGAAAAAATTTTTTAAAAAAGAAGCATTTTCATAAAAGAATTTTTTGAAAATGTGTCATTCTATTTTCATTTTTGTCGGAAATATTGGCAAAATAATTTTTTTTTTAAAATAAAATAAATTTTTTAATTTCAACAAATTGATACTAAATATAAAATATTATCCATTTATCCCTTTTTTTGCAAAACCCGGGTTTTCCCAAGGAAAGTCAAATTTTTTAAAGAATTTTTAAATTATGTTTATTTTTTTCCCTCTTTTTAACTATTGGGCCTTTACATTTATCCCCCGGGTCAAAAAATTTTAAAAAAGTGGTCTTGTGCCAAATATACTCAAAATTTTGAGATTATGATACACAAACCCACATGCACACACGTGTATGTGCATTTGTATTATAGATGTTATCTTTAAATAAATTTAGGGTAATTTTCGGATAGCAAAAGGAGAGAGTAAAAAATTTAAGGATTAATATTTATATAAAATCTTTTTTTTCTCAATAATAACTAATTATATGATAATGGATAATGCTTCATATTAAAATCCAGGCCTTAAAATCCTCTCAGAATAAGATATAGGCGTTTACTAAGGTGTTAATTCAGACGTTGTGTTCTCCATATCTGGATTTTATTCAAAATTTCCGAGAGAGGAGAAAAAAACCCCACTTGGGGGTCCGAATTATTTTTGGGTTTTTTCTCAAACCCCTTCCAAATCTTAAAACCCCGCCCACCCAAAAAAAAGAGAAGATACGTAAGCAAAAATAAAAGAAAAAGTAAAAATTCGAAGATAAATTTTTTCTTAATTTATTTGCTTTTAATTTATTCTTAAATTCTTGTATAATTTTTTTTTTTAAGAACATTGTAATTTTTAGTTTTTCTTCCGTCTTTATGGATTTTAAATATTTTTTGACTATTTTAATATTTAAAACTCTGCGTTTGAGCTCTGCTTCCAAAAAAGTTAGAATTTTAATGAACATAATATGGTGTATCTAGACATTAGTCTTATTGATAAAACAACCCCGCTGTTACAAAAGGTTTAAAATGAATTTTCAACTAAAATTTGATGTTTGCATGCAGTGAAAGTGTCAATTTCATGATGAACTTATTAAATTATATGATGAGTGAGTTAAAAAAGTGATCTCCTGAGACATTGTTTCGAGCACAGCTCTTAAAAAAAACTCGAAGTGTTAAAAAAGACGTGAGTTAGAATAATTATAAACAATAGAATCCTTAAGATCTTACAATCTAATTATACAACGAGTAGTAGGACTAGGATACTAATTACTCATAGTAAAATAAGAATTTTTCATATAACCTCTATGTTGATAGTTTGGGTCAGCTCTCTGGAATTCGTTATCGCTCAAAATTCACATTCAAACATTAAAAAATTACAACCGTGATTAAACAATAACTGAACTTCATTATAGTCATATGAATCTATTATGTTACACATGATCGCTAAAAACAATTTTCGTTGCACAGTTTCATGAATGTTTTATAATTGTGCGAGTTGAATTATTTATTCTATGATTTTTCAGTAGTTAAAATATTCAAATTAATTATATCACGTTTTAACCCTTTATCAACCACATTATGATTTACTGCAGTTTTTTTTTTGAATAACTACAATGAAAATTAAGGGATATATATAAACAAAATTCTCAACTTCGGGGAATTTAATCCGTTAGAGCTAATTAATTAATTAAAGATATTCAACTGTAAAATTAATTATATGCACTGTTCACTTAAAATAAATAATCAAATCGTTTTCTAAGGTCTTCATTACCATACAAAAAAATAAGACACTTAAATTTTGACATTAACTATTTTTTCGGGACAAAAATGACAATCTTCGCAATCCGCAGAAAACGCCGTCAGCTGAAAACGAAATGTCTGCTCTAAAAGTATTTCCTTCCCGCTAAAATACTCATCATAGAACCCGTGCTGCCATATAATTTGGAAGAGTGGATTTAAAAGAATATTCCTGCTAAGTATCATCTGAGTATTCGTTGAAATGGTTATTCTATGTAATTTTAAAATGAGTTGTACTTATGAGTACCATCGGTAGATAAAGGGTTAAGATGTTTAATACCTGAGGGTTTAACTGGGGATCAAATGGACCAAACTATAAACCAATTTTTTCCTGTTTAACAACAGGGGCAATTCCATTTCAAACCTATATCGCTCCTTACAATACACCTCTGATAGAGAAACATTATGCAGTTTCAAGCCGAATTCCCTTATTCGTATTCGAGTATTTATAATCTTCATAGTGGTAACATATATGGGATGTTTTATATTGAGTTTCGTTTTCTGATACAGGAAAAAGTGAAGAAAAAGAATTTATATCGGAAAGCAATGCTTAGGCGTCTTGCACTTATATGCTTAATTTCTTTTTGGTGTACAGCTTTTATGGGTGTGTCCTATGGTAAAACATTTACAACAGAATCCATTTTTTCATTGAGAAGAATTTAAGCTACTATATTGATTAAAGGCAGATTTGAGAATTGAGAACTACTTGCTTTTTTAAACAAACTAAACTTTTTTATATCCACAAGAAATGTAGGTGTTTTATCAGGTTGAGAAATAAAGCTTGTGACGGGGCTTTCATCGCGATTTCATCTTACTGTCCTCTTGGGATTTTTGGGGCCAGAATGGCAATTCTTTCCAACCAACTCAAGAAGAAGAACGTGGTTATGTAAATTAGGAATCATATAAATATTGGAAGTTAGCATTCGTGGGGGGAGGCTATGTAAAGGGGCTATGTGTAAAAGTGATTGCCAAGTGGGAAGTGAAGTTGCTAAGTAGAGAAGTAGTTGTAAAGTGATTTGAGATAAAGTTTAGAAGAATTCTAAGTCTAGGAATTAGCCTAGCCGTGCCGGTATAGACGAACCAAAAGTGGGTCCGAGACCAAAAAAACATAGCCAAATTAAAGCCTCAACAGAAGTGATTAGAACCGTGGTTGTTTATCTAGGATATAGCGGTAAGATTGTTAAATTCAACTTTAAGTATAAGTTGTTTACTATTAAGATAGTATTTAATCTATAAAGTTAGATTCAGTGGTTAATTGCGCGATTATTTGGTAATACGTGTTGCGTCTTCTCATTCTGGATCATCCTCCTTAGATTATCATTGTTGTGTATAATGTGTTTAAACTAAGATCTTAATAAACAGATTTTAGTATGAATGATTTGAGTGGTTCTTCGTTCTTCCCCACAGAAACAGGTCGCGTAGATAGTATAGAACGTGTGTCCCCTAGGATGGGGATTTCACAAGCTTTTGCAACCTATATAAGGCTAAAACAACCCTCTATTAGTAAATAATTAAACAACTCTTAATTGGTAAGCAATTGAAATTAACATCAAGCACTGGAATACAAAAAACCCACAAGCCTAAATTCAATATTGCTCATTAATTAAACACTTAAAAAAATCTGTGGAATTCTTTCTTTCTTTTTTTGCATGCTGCTAGATACAAATGCAGGGAACTAACTCGCTTATCATTAATATTAATTTTGGAGGGAAAAATCCTTCTTCTTTTATTGACACAACAGCCAAGGGCTTCTCAAAAACCTTCTTCCACTCCAATCTCCGCTTATTGACAGTTCTCTTATTAGTTACTTCTCAAAATTTTGAGATTGTCCTCCACACAATCAGTCCATCTCAGTTTGGGTCTACCCCTAATTCTAGCTCCAAAAGGTTTGTAATAGAAAATTCTGAACGTCAAGGACGGGGGTTATCCGCCAGATGTGACCAGCAAACCTCAAACGACCCATCTTGATGGATTTAATGACATCAGCTTCCTTAAACAACTTATATAATTCAAAATTATGTCATTGTCTCCCCAATTATTCACAGCACCAAAAATACATCTAAGAACTTTTCGTTCAAAGAAGGCTAGCTGTTCAGTCTGTGATTTAAGTCACAGTCCAAGTTTCAGATCCATAAGTAAGTACGGGTCTGATGATTGTTTTATATAGCGTAATTTTGGCGTCTTTTATCTTTTTTGACTTTAAATACCCCGAGACCATGAAGCCGGTTGGGGAAAAATAAACGTTTTTAATTTCAACACCAATGTCGCTTAGAATGCCAGTGTTTGAGCCCAAATAGGAAACATTATTAATCAATTCAAACTTATAATTTTCGGTCTGCAGGTATTTAAAACCTACTGGAGTTTTTGTAATTGGCATGTATTAATTTCATCTTCATTAAAAATTAGAAGAAACTTTTCAGCCGATTTTTTAAGGTCTAGACAAGGAAAAAGCACGTTATCCCAATCAGCAGATGTAGTTTTGGATTGATAAAATATTTATTAATGTTGTACAATGAAACTATATGAAGGCTACTGTTGACAGATCTCATAATTCTAAATCACAATCAAGTGCTAAGGATAATACTCGAGTTGGTACTCCAATCTCTAAATTTCCACAACACACGAACATGGGGATTTTTAACTTTCGTGAGGCTTTCGATGGTAGGTGTCGTCCTCGTCACTTAACCATGGTTCAAAATTATGAGGTCAGTCACCAAAAGCCCTGTTGTGGCTGAACAGTACGACGTTAATATTCACTCACTCACTCCCTCGATTAACTCCCAAGTCCTTCAACCACTTTTCTACTTCATCCATCCACCTTGTTCTCGGTCTTCCTCTTTTCCTTTTTCCCTTCTGGAGTTTGGAAAGTTATTTTCTTAACAGAATTTCCATCTCTATATCGAAATACATGTCCTAGCCACTGTAACGAACACTATTCCGACACCCGTTGACGAAGTCAGAGACCAAGAGCGGATAGTGTTACTGCCTGAGATAGTAGGGAAGAAGGGTTTCGTGGAATCCATTTCCCCTACGTTCCGAGATAGACTCCTCTAAAAAAAGGACATGCACGAGGACCGTTTTAGGGTCCCGGCTGGAAGCAGAGAGCCAAAAACATGCTCTGAGTGTAAGATGGAGATTTAGATGTTCTTGTAAATAAAATTGGATATATATATATATATAGCCTGACTCTGTGTTTTCTTACCCAATACGTCACACCACCTTTTTTGGGAAGCCTTGATCACTTTGAATGTGTTGGGTTCCCTTTAATTCGATTGAAATTCAAAGTTGTATCGTATTCTCCAGATTCCATTTTCTCTAACTACCCCAAAACTCTTCCTAGATTTTTCTCTCGAAAGTCTTTAGTTTCTCATCTTTATTAAATGTCCAGAATTTTCTGCCATATAAAACAATTGGTCTTACTAGGATCTTGTATGATTGTATTTTTGTTTTGCTACTTATGTATTTAGATTTAAACTGGGTTTCGCAATTCATGATAACATATGTTAGCCCCATCTTGATTCTATTTTTAATTTCTCTTTTTATGTCATTACTATTATTAACAACTAACCTAAGTATTTAATTCAAACTCATATTCATTAATTTTCAGTGGTTGTCTATTTGATGTTCTATTTGTTATTGCCATACTATTAAACTTTCTGTATCTCTGTATGTGTTATTCAGATGAATTAAACTTATTTTTTTCTTACGTGAATTCAAGCCAAACGAATTAAGAATTTCCATTAAAGTTATTTCTTTTACGTCACTGTATTACGATTTTCTAAAACTTCAGTGAATCATAAATATCAATTTCGGTTTTAGTGTGCATCTTGCGTGATGCTAAGGATAAATATCTAGGGAAATATTTTAATAGCAATGATTACAGCAAACATTCATAACTGTTCGGATTTATTCCTTTATTTTCCAAGGGCGGAATATAAATATCACGTTTGGAAAAATGCCTTTATAAATATGTTATCATGATTTCTGCTTTGAGTTTAAGGTGTCCGACTACGTTCGGAACCGTGATTTTGCAAAAGCGTATAAATGGATAATATTTATGATATTAGTTTCACTTTTATTATAAAATGTATATAAAATTATTTTAAGAATAGTATTACAATAAAAAATTATTTAAGTACAATAGTTTGACAAAAAATGAACATAGAATAACCCATTTTCAAAAAAATATTCGCCTTTTGTGAAAAATGCTTCTATTATAATAATATTTTGCCAGTATATAACTCAGACCTCTGTACAGAGGATCAACTAGAATTTTTGAAAAATATAACTTAGAAATGGGTTTATCCATGTTTTACGACAACAGAGGGGAGAAATGAAATTTTAAGAAATAAAACGCCGATAATTATTTCAATGGGTTATAACTCTAAAAATAATGTGAATTTTTCAAAAATCATAGTTGAGCCTCTGTACAGAGGTCTGAACTATATACAGGCAAAATATTATTATAATAGAAGCATTTTTCACAAAAGAACATTTTTAAAAAAAGGGTTGTTCTAAGTTCATTTTTTGACGAAATATTGTATTTAAATAATTTTTTTTGTCAAAATGTCCTTAAAACAATTTTATGCATGTAGTCTAATCTAAGTGACACTAAATATCATGAAAATTATCCATTTATGCGCTTTTTTAAAATCACGGTTCCGAACGTAGTCGGATACCTTACAGTTATAAGTTTCGATTCATAAATGTTTATAATATATTTTCGATAAAATCGTCGTTCCTTGATCATGGTTCAAAATTACGAGGTCTATCACCAATAGTTTTTGTATGTCTTTTTAATGCGAAGTTAATAAAAAAACTCAAAAAATCTTTTGCCTTTTAAACACGTTTTTTTTTGGTAAAATCGAACTCTTTGGGGCCCGTTTTTTAGTTTGTGATTTGGATTAACCACTTCTAACAGTTTCTTTTTTCTAACATATTATGTCAATAAATAGATATTTTTTTGTAAACATTTTTAAGATGAAATCCATTATCAAATAAAATCGCGATCAAAATCTATAAATTTTTAAATTTTAAAAAATTAACTAATTTTTATTTTCATTGAAAAACATTTTTTTTTAAAAGGGTTGGCTTTTACCCAGAAATAACGAACTAAAAAGAACACTTTAAAAATGTATGTTAGATTTATAAAAGTAATATTGTCCCCCACTTTAAATTTTTTTTTTAAATTTTTTTGTTTGGTAAATTTTAAATAGGGAGACATGCATAGTCCAACATCGCAATCGGGACAAAAATATCGTATTTCCTTTTCACCCCTTTTCCAAAATTGTTTCCTTTCGAACAACACACAAAACATTGCCTTGTTGGTCCCCAATTTTTTGGGATGAATTTTCTAAAGGATTTTCTGTCAATCGTAGGGTGGACGAAATTCCCCCTTTCTTTTTTCGCCCCATATCTTTCAATAAGACGATCTATAATTTCAAGCCTGAAGTTCGAATGAGATAATTTTCCTCCCAGTTTCTGAAAAAAATGAAAGCACTCCACATTGATGTACCTAAAAGATGGAGGAATAATTTTTTGTATTATTTCTTGTCTCTTTTTTTTCCCGGTTATTAGTTAATTTGTGAAATGCTGATCCATTCTATCTACACCACAAGAGAAGTCCGATAACAAACTTTCATTACTAACAGAATCATTTACAGAAATTTCAGACTCACTATCTGAATCAATATCAGAATTATTTTCTGTTATGATCCTCTCATAAACACTCATTTTTTCTTTTACTTTAAGCTCCAAATTTAAAATAAATAGTGTTCGTAGCTTACGGTACACCGATCTAGTAAAAAGAAAATTCCCGCCTTATCTAGTCTAAAAGAATGCAGTAAAACCTAGCATTGAAACCGATTTAGATATTTTTTTGTAATCCTAACTACTTTATTCGACTATTAGGGACATCTGTTAGAAACATTGCACACTAAACGAGCGAAAAACACGGGCAAATCAGAGGATTAGAGTAGAAAAAGTGTTGACCGAGCGCCACTCGGACAAATCAGGGAAGTGCCATTTCAAGTGCCCGAGTGGCGTTCCGGCAAACCTGGGAAGTATTTAAACTTATCCGTGTTGTTAAGACTCATATTTTTGTGAGTAGCTGCATAAAATTGTGAATAAAAGTTAGGAAATTGCAGTATACTTTTATCGTATTGAGGTGTTTGCCAACTTCAGAAAAATTTGTTTTGCTCTGGCTATAAAATTTTGTTTTCTTAAGCTTAATTTGTCAGATGCTTTTCTGTACAATGTAGCTAGTCGTGTTTAAGATACATCATTGGTGTCAGTTCACTGATATAATTAAAAACGTACCACTTCAACACTAAGTACGCACAAAAATAAATGCATGAAATATTCTTTTTTACTTTTATTTATTTATTTATTTTATGAAAATCAAACAAAAAAAATTGAACTGTTCTGTTTCGAATCGCGTGTCTTTTTAAAATGTATGACTATCAAAACTACCTGTTTCTTTGTTTTATGTATGTCTTCTAAAAACTATTGTGACTGTGTAATTAAAGAAAGAAAGAAAATACATGAATACATAGAACATTTTGTATTTAATTACTTTTCACACAATGTATACAATATTTACAGGTCATTTAATCAAAA
The DNA here is from genome assembly GCA_019973955.1 of Trichonephila inaurata madagascariensis. Classification (NCBI taxonomy): domain Eukaryota; kingdom Metazoa; phylum Arthropoda; class Arachnida; order Araneae; family Nephilidae; genus Trichonephila; species Trichonephila inaurata. The sequence continues at coordinate 33,014 of BMAV01028129.1, forward strand.
CAACATTGTTTGCGCTTCCAAATATCTCAGAATGATTCTAAGTTTCGTGTGCTGATTTGTCCACCGAATGATCCACTGAAGTTGACTCCACTGTAAAAGCATTATTTAATCGTATTTCAGTCAGTTTCAGTTATCGATTCACACACACACACTTGTTACAGAAGATTATGACAATATACATGGATGTGTGTTAATGATTATAAACTTGAGTGGCATTTTTTTTAAGTTATTCCAACTAAAATACTGAAAAATAAAAGGAATATTTTTTGCAACATAGAAAAAATATATGTATATTCTCAAAATTGATTTCATCATAAAAAGAAAGTAAGGCAAAAAATTAATCTGAAAAAAAATTGCTTTAGAGATATCAAAGTACAAATTTTTAAAAACATGTTTACTCTTTGATGTATACTTAACTCATTAATTTTAAAGCCTTTCACATTACAATTGCAAAATTTTACATTTACCATTATTTTCATTTAGTATTGAAAATTTCCTTTTATATATAGTATCCAAATTTCTGAATAAATTAAAAATTCTGCCGTATGACTACTAGTAATTATTCCATTGGGCTAAAACCATAGTGGTCACATGATAAAAGCTATCACATTTTTTTCATTGAATTTAAAACTGACATTAGACTTGTTATTGTATTGTAAAATTTCAATTTTGAAAACCGCATAAAAATGTTCAAGCCTTAAGATTCTTTAAACAGTCAAGATCAAAAAAAAAATTACATTATAAGTAAACTTAATAACAAAAGTAAACAGTTAATAACATTATAAGTAAACTTAATAACAAAAGTAAACAGTTAATAACATTATAAGTAAAGTTAATAACATTTCTCGAATTGATAAACAAAAAATAATTCATGCAATGAAAATCACTTAACTCAAAAGTAGAAATCAATACATCAAAGAAAATGAAAAGAAAATTAGTCTAATGTACACTACAGAAAATATCTTAATAAAGTATAAATTGGCTTTGTGAATCAATGACAACTTATCATTGAGGCAATAAGACTTTGAAGGGAATTTGGTGTAATTTCGAACTAGATTTGCAACAATACATTTTCTTAAGGAATCTTTACCTTAAAAAATTTGTTTTCTAACTTTTCTATCAATTCATTCCTTAAATGTTCCATAAGATACACATCTGCTGTTTAAGGTTTCCGACTACTTGCGACAAATTTTTTTTGAAAAAATGAAGATATGGGGATTTTTTTTTGTGATTTTTAGGTTTACTTAGTATATTTTAAGCAAAAAACCGTAAAATTGAAAACAGAAAAAAATGTATTATTATTAAAATGGGAAAAAACTGGTAAAAATGTACAAAAAATTACATAAACGGGGCCCGCTCTGTACAAAAATTTTTCGAACAAATTCTCAATTTTTCAATTTTAATGTGTTATTTTATTATTCATGTTTGAAATGACCTTCAGGATAATAGGTATTTTAATTTTTACAAAAACTAGAGACCTCTATCTTAGTGACTATATGAAATTGCTTAAAAAACAGTGATTATTTTCACATAAAGGACTGTAAATTTTGAAATAATACAGTGATTGATAAATCTGAAGAACAAAATACTTCTACTGTTATACAAAACGTTTGCAAAAAGTTTCATTAAATTATTTTCAAAACTTTTTGAGCAATCGCTGTCCGCGTTTGAGTTTTTCGAAAAAAACACATTTCGAGTAAAACGCATTTTAAAGTTTGACATCTTGTGTAAAGTTGTTGCATCTTCTTTAGTTAAAACACTTGTAGTTTTTGTTCTAGTGAATGGAAAATAAAAAGCTTGGTATTTTTATTAAGCTAATAAGATGGTCTATAAAATAAAATCATAAAAAAAAATGTCAATTTTTGAAAAAAATCATGATTTTAGGGTAGTCGGATACCTTAAGAAAGAGTTTGGAGCAGTGCATGTGCATGTACTTTGTAATGCAGCCAGTCCTTGGCAGTCTTTACAATGCGTTTTGAATTTGCTAAAAGATCTATAGCTTCCAAGCTGAGAATTGTCAACAGATGCTTCCCGTTATTTTGCAATTTGTTCAAGAGTATTTGAAACGAACCACAGTTCTTTCAATGGTGGTTAATTTCGCGACACCAGTTTCTGGCATAGATCCGCAAACTTTGACTCTTCTACCACTAAGTTTCGGCTTAGGAACATTTATGAATTTAAACTCAGTTTCTGCAGAGTTAAATATTATTCTTCTAAAATGTATTATGTTTGATCTCATTGGTTAAAAAGATAGTATTCAAAAAATCTTTATGGGTATATTATTATCAGAAGTCTTTCAGCCTTTTCCCTTCTATTTATTCTGGATATGAGTGGATTTCTTCGTAGAACTTTGCCAAAAGATCTTTTGTTGAGACTATCTGAATCTCATATAATGAGTCATTTCTTCTTTGTTGTTGTTGTGTGTTTTTATCCTGGGATGCACTATGAAATACAAGTGGAAGAACAGAAACAAACAATAAAGACACAAAAATATAGACATTTATTACAGATGATGATCCCAGTATATTACAAGAAGGGATGCACTGTGCTTTCCATTCAAGACGGGAATCCATTACAGGCGAAAGAGTCCGACTACTTTTCCCGAAGAAAATACAACCATGCCTTACTCGAGATTCGAACCTAAGCCCACTCGGTTACAAGCCGAGTTACATATCCACCATACCGCCTGGACGGCGCATTCCTTCTCTTAAAATATTTATATATGTTGCTGTTTTCTAAAGACAAAACAATGAACATGCTAATCTGATTCCATTTATTTACTTTCTATCTCGCTAAATCTCTCATACAAAACGTTGCCATTCACCAAAATACAAACTATTCCAAAACATATATAATAATCAAGAACATAGAAACTCAATGTTACACAAACTATAAAAATAATGAAAATGAAACAAAGCTTTATAAATAATAAAAGAGCATTTACAATGCAATTTAATACTTGTCCAAGAGTTTTTCAGTTCGTAATTGAAAAGAAATAACAACGACATCATACAGCTCAATAAGAGGGCTTGTGACATCTCTTTCAAGTAAGAAGGATTCTTTTCACCCTCAGAGACTTTTATTAGCTGTTGCAGCAACATATTCCATGAACCGATGATTTGAAATTTAACTTCATTCTACTCAAACATTTCCACCTTTCAATACCTTCGGCTGTTTACTACGAGGTTTGTCAAAAATATGTCCAGTTGTTTCGTAATAGTTTTGACTTTTTGCGACAATTTTTACAATATCAGCATATTTGTTACTTCTTTAGCTTAATTATTGAATTCTGAACATCAACATAAATTTCCTTTTTTTTATTCAAATCGTTTTAACTGGTGACGCGAATTACTAAACACATAACTAAGATTCTTTTTTCATTAACCCTTAGGCCGTTACGAATGCACTGAACTGGTTCATCTTAATCTATCTCTCAACAGCACACGTTCATCTGGGCTTTGCGCTGTTTCAAACGTTACAAACGCGTGTATTGTGTTCTAAAGTAGTCGTTTCTTTCACTAATAGATGGCAGCACTGGATAGAAGGAAAGACATTCTAATCCAATATTTCACGAGAATTGGTAGTTTCTCTTTAGGTGTGAAATAGCATCAGTTACAGGTTTTTAAAAGCGAAAGAAAAGTGAGATGTCAAGTGATTTGGATTATTTGATTAGGGTTAAATAAGAATTACCAAATATACCCAACGTTGGGGGAAGATCCGGATGACAAAAACTCAACGGCTCAGGGTTAGTGACATGTAAGAGAGATTGTGTGTTCTGTAAAAGCATCTCTACAATGTAGAATCTTTTAACGTGAATTTTACTTTTTTTTCCCCTGCGTATTCTGAGGATGCAATCTGGTTTTTATCACTTGTTTTTCCTTATAAAATATTATTTAACTTTAAAAACGTATTGTTGCCGTTAATTTAGTTTTTATAAAAAGATTTCTTAAATTCGGATAATTTAGCTATGTATTAGTTGTTGCAGCAATGTATGGTGACTTTTGTGACTGACTGTATGTATTAAAAAATTGTTCATTTAGAGATAGCTTTTTTTTTTTGATCTTAACTTTTAATTTCCGTTAATTAGGATTAATGGCTTATTAATTTCTTATGCTGAAAATAAAAGACACTGATTCACATTAAAAATGCTTATAATTACTGTTTTAGGAAATTAAATGGAATTTTAAAAAAGTATTCTATGAAAAACAATATACATAAACTAAAACTATTATTAAATAATTCATTAGTGACAACACATTACATCTCTTTTGCTTAGTATGAATTGAATACGTATCAATAGAAGGTAAGATAAAGAAATAGTCCCGGAAAAGATGGAACAGTGTATATTAATTTATTTATAAGGAATTGTATTGATGCGCTAACGGGATTTATAATACTTTAAGAACATTAATGGAGTGACATTCCTTTTCATTGTGAAATGTACTTGTCGCTAAAAACAACTCATGAAAAAAATTGAAATCAAATAGAACCGCATATAATCTACATATTTTCTAACGTTTCCTTATATCTAAGATATTTTACGCATTCTCATGACAGACCATTTGAAGTTTCTTTCCTTGGATACGTTAAGTATTTTTCAATCGTCATATAAATTCTGGATGTATATTTTTCCTTATCTCAATGAGTGTTATAGAAAAATCCTCTTTTTTTTATATAGAGAACACTTTATTTTAACATTTGTCCACATTTCGTTACTTAAAGTATCCGACTGAGAGTTCGGAGACAGTTTTCTAAGATATGACTTTCATAATTAATTAATTTTTTTTAAGTATGTTGCAAAACTGTAAAAATACAGCAAAAAGATTTTTTAGAAAAATTATTTTTTTAAATATTGAGAAATTTGATACGAAGCAATACAAAAATTTGATCTTTTACTAACTGTAAAAAAAACAAATTATATCACAGAAACAAATAAGACTTTTTGCAGGGGTTTAATTTTTCAATATAGTGAAATACATTTACCGCGAAAACGAAATATTGATTAACACGAAATAGTACAACAGTCCCGACAAATTACTATGTATTTTCCTGCATTTCCCTCTCTTAACACGAAACAAAATCGTTTAACATAAAAAGATTTCCCTATTTTCAAATAAATAATAATTTCCTACAAACTTTCTTCCAATAACTTTTTTCCAATATTTTATAAAATAATTTACTCTGTTTCACTAGGTCACTCATTAAATTTCAATTTTTATTACTTAGATAAGCAACTGTTTGCGCAATTTATATATTTGAAATAAGTTTAATATATATATATATATAGTACCACTCTTTTAACTATAAACCTATGAAACTGGAAAAGATTGCTACAAATTTTAATTGGTGGTTCTTCCCGTAAATCCATTGAAACAAACGTAGTTTTAGAAGTACTGTTTCATTTCACATCTAGGAATTTTGTCAGAGTGCTTGCCTTACATAATAAATCTAAGGAACATGCAGTGTGATTCAATTGGCAAAAATCGGTCAAATAATTTTTTTTTAGCCTAAATTATTCTTTATATAATTTTCTATAACCTCAAAAATTTTGAAAGCTCTAAGTTCAAAAAAATTCAGGGTTATTATAACTTTAACGTTCGTTTTTATTCACTTACCAATCACAAATAAAAACTTTAAACAGATTTATCGCAGAAAGAAAAAAATAATTCTTTTATTTTCATTTAAAATGCTAATGCCTTATTTTTTCTTTTGAGCCAAAAGCTTTGAAATTTTTTTTGGTCCATTGCTATTGGTACATATAACAAAAGTTGGTATGCATTTTTGAATCAAATCAATACTTATTATTTGAAAAAAAAAGTTGAATTTAAAATGCGTACATTTTTTAAGGAATTTTCAATAAGCATTCAGAAAAAGAAACATATTTTACGAATATTAGTCTTGCTAGTAGAAAACCCATATCAACTTTTGTTGCACATAGCATGACGTACTTGCAAATCAAATTTCATGTGTCTACGTCAATTATTGCAGGAGGAGTACCTTTTAAAACCCCTTCATAAAGTTTAAAATTGTTCCTTAAAATATTAAATGGGTAATATTTTGTTGCATTTTGAGAACACAAAAACTGTTTTATGTAATCCTTATACATTGGTCTCAAGCAACAACAAAAAAATGCAAAAACTATTAAATCAAAAAAATTTCTTATAAATCATACTATGCCCTCTTAAAATAACTACCGTTGTTGTTTCTAACGCCACCTATCCGACGAAAACAATTTCAGTAACAAAAAGCAATTTATTTCTCAAAACTCGAAAACCAAGATGGATGACTCAGACCAGTGATGGGCAAACTATTTCAGATTAATTATTAATGTCACATTTCGGAGTTACACCATGGCTATTGGTGACGGTTCTCATAATCCTGAGCCACGGTCGAGTCACGAGAGCGTCACCTGAACTAGCACCCCACAAATGGGTCTTCAGAGGCTCCGGTTCTCGAACCCATGACTCAATGAAAACAACACCGTCTATTTCGCGACCGCTCAGCTAAAAAAAGAAAAATAATTGTTGAACTAATATAGTTTACGAGATTCAACACAACAAATACCTCAAAATAGAATATTCAGAACATTCTTTAATAGAAGCGGCGACATATTTTGGCATAAAATAGGGCAGTGATTCTCAAACTGTAAGGCCGCGAACTGTAGGGGTGCGAACTTATCGAAAAGACGAAAATAAAAGATTAGTTAAAAAAATTATTAATTCACTGAAAGGAAGCAAAACTATATATATATATATACATTCTCCACATAATAAAAAATGAAAATACGCATTTACATTGATATAATGTACTTATAAATGTATCAGTACTGCACAATATATATTTGATAATTAATTTATCAATACTAAATTAAGAACAAATTTAACCCATAGGCTTGTCTTGCAAAGGAAAGTTTTTCAAGAGAAGATTTAATCAAACAAATTGACACTTTAAATTATTTTTTTATATTTAGCTGAGAACTTATTTGTCTTCAACACAGCCATTGCAGAAAATTCTATTTCACAAAGGTAGAATGTTGTAAATGGTGATAGTATACGAAGTGCTTTTGTTTTCAGTGCAGAAAATTCATCATCCACCCTGCCCAAAATTTAGAGAGTGATTCATTACTAATTTGCTTTTGATATAAATATTTTATTTAATTAAAAATTAATTTGTAATCTGTTTCAAGTTAAAAATTAGACAGGAAAAGTAACGCAATACTTATCCTACTACTTTATAAAGTATATATATAACTTATGTATAAAATAACTATTACTTAAAAATTACTTACTTAAAGTATGTATCTTTTAAAAGTAACATATACAACATTTAATACTTATTTGTTCAATTTGTAATTAAGGTCTTATTGCAGCTTTAGTGTCAAAGCACATTATTATTACATTCAATACAATGTTATTGTACGGGGGAGGGGGAACGATGAAAATTATAACTGAAAAATGGGTCTCAAATATTGAAAGTTTTAGAAACACTGAACTAGGGTGTACTAATTGCGAGAGAAATTAAATTAAGGGCCTATTTGTATATATATTTCTAATTTTTAAAAAAACCCTTGAAGTTCCACAGTTGGAAGTTTGTAGAAAACACACCTTTACAATGCAAAATTAAGCAAATCTAGTACTAAACTTCCGGATGTGCTTAGTAACAAGGATAGGTTCCATTTTTAGTACATGCACAAAGGATTTTTGATAAAACCTGTATAAATTCTCACAGTTATATAAGGTGAGTACCAATGATGGACCAGATTTTTAAAAAAACACATTATCGAAACTTCTGCGCATATTACAATAAGTGATATATGAATGTAAAGAAAATAGACCAAGTTTTTTTTTCAGTTACAAATGTTCGATGTGTGACCCACTTGTTACACTGTTTGTAAACCAGTTTGTTCCATACATTTTGTAGCATCCACTATTAGTGTTCGTAATGCTGACGGTGATTTTTGGGGAATGAGGAGTCCGAGTTGCGTCAGCAATCCTCAGCCCTCTATCTGGTACTAAAAATCTTTGTGTGTGAAACTTGGCTGGAAAGTGGGAGACGTGGCTTGCAAAGAGTGGACCAATGGGGTGGCTTGAGGGAGAAAGTTCTTTCTTGTCTTCTGATAGGCTGTGGAAGTTGGTAGTAAACTTAGGGTAGACTGCACTAGAACTTATTTTAAGAACAAAAATGGAAATAATATAAAAAATTTATTAGTAAAAGAATTTAAAATTCTGAATAAGATTACTGTTGAAAGAGGTTTTAAGTTTAAATGTCAAATAAAATTTTTAGTTTCATTCAATCATAGCTTCAAGAAGGAGGCAAGTTTTTTCCTGATCTGTTTGAACCGGTTTAATTTTAAAAAGTAAAGTTAAAATCTTGGGAGTTTCTTTTTATGAGATCGGAAATTAGGGAAAAGAGTTCGAGCACTTGAACCAAGTCGGATACATTTTTATCTTTATCAAGGAATCCTCAAAAGTTTTCGCTAGGTTTTTCACTATTAGATTGGGTGGTGTTTTGGCTTGGGAGTTCACCGCTGGTAATATTTGCGTAAAATATACCTCTTTAACATTCTTACGATTGAAAACTTTGTTTTTATTTTTATTTGCTTCGAGGAGGGAACCTTTTTTGGGTTTAGGAAACTGCATGCTGCGTGACGGTAAGTTTCACAATTAATGCGGTAGGGGGTTTCTAAACGAGTTTTAATGTCACACTATCGGGTAAGATGATCTTTCCGCATTTTAAACAGCGTGGCTTAAGGTGACAATTAGCTGCGGTGTGGAAGAAATTACTGCAATTAAAGCATTGAGTTATTCCCCTTATGGAGAAGCCCTCTACTTTAACTTGCATATAACCCAATATCACTAGATCGAAAATGGATTTGCTATGGTCATTTCGAGGTAAAGTTTCTTGGAAGAAAGGGAAGGGGGATTTATTTTTCTTAGAAATCATTTAGCTGCAGCTTTCAACTGCATATCCTAGCTCGTTCAAATCCCTCCGAATTTCTTCGAAAGTGGTGGTCGGTAGGCCTTTAATCACTACTTTGATTGGTTTTTTCAACTTCGGCTCGATAACGTAGTATTAATAGTCCTTATTCTCCGCTAATACGTGAGTGAGGCTACGATGTTCCTCAATGTCATTGGTAAAAAGCTTGATGAATTCTTTGGAGGACTTTAGGTAAGACTGGGAATTTTTTATAGAGGCTTTTAATTTGATCTCTATATTACTTTTTTTCTTAGCATATTAGGGAGAGGGAGTTTGGGTTTCTTAATGGTTTCCTCAGAAGAATCGGTATTTACTAATTTATTTTCCACATCTGGCTCTGGGTAAAAAAGCTGTCCCTTTCAAGGGGGAGAGGCGGCGAAGGGGGCGGGGGGACCCCCCACGGCCTCCCTGAAAGGGGCCTGCACCTCAAAGCCGAAAAAAGAAAAGAAAGGAAAATCAAAAGTAAACCCCACAAGCTTTTTATAATTAATAAATTAAAAAATTCAACCCCATCTGTTTTCGCCATAAGATATCAAAAACGTTTCCCACCAAGTTTCTATTTTGAAAAAGCATATGAATAAATAATTCGTTAAAATATTGTTTTCCATTTTCTTTTTTTAAAAATTTCTCAATTTTGTCGTTTCCGCTCATTCGTTCATATTTATTTGGCAACATCAGTTGGAGTGTTGCTATCGCGGGGTGTCCCTTGTCAGAGAGGGGGAAACTCGGGACTTCCCCTCATTGAGCCTGAAAATCGTATGCAGCGCAATCTCGCTTTTTGTTTCATAAAATAAACAAAAATATTTGATGTGAGAATAAGTAATAGTGGTATCGGAACATTATTATAAAACGATTAAAACGTATTTAATAAGTAGAAATTCGATTTCTGTTGTGAAGAAAAAAATAGTACCAAATCAGGTTAGACTGGAAGCCGACCCCAAGTGAGATTGGGAACAATAAGGCTTGGAGAAAGAAAGACACTCAAATTTTGTATAGTTTTCTTTTTAAAACATTACATGACATAAAATTATATTTATTGTTTATTACTTGTCATTATACTAAGGGATAGAAAGAAGTACCTGAACAACAAATGTTATTGTTTTTGTTTACAGCTTACGTATTATTTGTGCATTTTTCATAATTTATCAATCATGTCAGGCTTAGGACAAGAGAAAAGAGAAAAGGGAGAAAATGGGAATCTGGTGCCACAAAAAAAAAAAGCTTAAAGAGAGCTATATTTAACTTGGTTTTAAATTGAGGTATGACGAAATTTCTTGGTCGGATTGAGACTGACAGTAGAGAATCAAATGAATCGGTTCCTTCGACTTCTCAACAACATTTATCCTTATCCGTTGAAATTGGAACTTACTCCAGATGCACCGACTGTTATTGGTAGACGCAGTTAATTCATCAGTGGCAACAAAAACATTTTTTGGTTTTATTCGAAAGATTTTGCTGCTATTTTCAAGTTCCAGAAAACGCTGGAAAATTATCATAGATAAATTAATGCTTACTATTAAACCATTATCAGACACAAGGTGGAAAAGCAGAATCCAGGCGGTGAAGGCCATGTTATTTCAATCTGATGATGTTGTTGAATGCATAGAAAACTTAAAAAGCATACGGAACAATCCGACACACTCAGTGATTACGATTTCGTTTTAAATTAAATGTTCAGTATGGAATTTATCGTATCATTGCATGTATGGTATGAGTTATTAACGCGTGTCAGTACCATAAGCAAATTATGGCAATCTGTACAAGCCCATTTATGAATTACTCTTGAACATTTGCGTTCATTTTTAACTTGATCAAAGAGTATCGACCAACTGGATTGGGAAAACGTTTGTCTGATGCTCGTAAGTTTATTGAGGAAAGCCGTTGTGATTTGCCAAAAGAATTTTAAAATAAAAGGGTAGTCCAGTGCTTCTCAAACTTTCTACGAGGGTAAGTTGAAAAATAAGTTTCCCCTGTCGACTGTGGTCAGAGTTGTGTATGAAAGTCAAAAAATAGAATGAGACATTAAAGATATGACATACCTTTATTTTATTATTCTCGTACGAGTACGTTGAGACATTTGTCATATCGCTTGATAAGCTTCAAAAAGTCCTCCAAGAAAAATCAGGGCTTTGCAAATGGAAGAAGCGTTGAACGGCTATGGGCGAAAGGCAACACAGCAGGAAAACGTGCAAGTCACCGATACACCATTGGGTAGAGGTCGCTGCAAATCAAGCAGATGGCACTGTTGCAGTGCCTGCGCAAAGCGGAGACCAGCCTCTCATTTGAGCCCCGGTAGGTATGGAGAGAAGGTGCGTTTTGAAATCGTGGTCAAAGGAGGAAGTGAGAGCGGTTATCCGCTATGAATGGGCACGTGGAGTATCAGGAACAGAAATTCATAACCGCCTCGTGGAAGTCTATGGGCCAGGTGTGATGTCGAAGCAAATGGTGCGGAGATGGTGTCGCACATTCAGTGATGGACGTCAGCAAGTGGAGGACATACCGAGAGCTGGACGGACGCGCACGGCCATTACAGATGCAAATGTCGGGTAGGTGGATGCCATGATTAGAGCGAACCGACGTATCACCATCGATGAAGTAGCGGAAGAACTTGGAATCTCACATGAGCGAGTTCAAAACATCATCCACGACATTCTTCGATACAGAAAAGTGTCAGCACGATAGGGGCCCCGACAATTGACCTCGACACACCAGGAACAACGCATGGCGGTCAGCCTGGAACATCTCGTTTCATGAAGATGGCAATGACTTTCTGTTTCGGATTGTGACGGGGGATGAAACGTGGGTCCACCATTTCACGCCAGAATTGAAGGCCGCATCTATGGAGTGGAAACATCCGTCATCACCTATCCGAAAGAAGTTCAAGATAACTCCCTCTGCAGGTAAAGTGTCCCTCACAGTTTTCTGGGACTCCCAAGGAGTTTTGTTGCTGGACTTTTTGGAGGTTGGAACCATCAATGCTACGCGCTACTGTGACACCCTGTCGAAATTGAAAGAGGCGATTCGGAAAAAGCGGCCTGGCCTTCTCACATCTGGCGTTCTGCAGTTGGATGACAATGCCAGACCACATTCGGCGACGGCAACGCAAAAGCCTACACCATCCGCCATACAGTCCTGATCTCGCACCAAGCGATTTCCATCTGTTTCCGGCTTTGAAGAAAAATCTCGGGGAAAGGCGCTTTGGAAGCAATACTGAAGTGAAACAAGCTGTTCATTGCTTCTTCCATATGCAAAGCCCTGATTTTTTCCTGGAGGGCTCGTATATTTGTGACCCAATTTTCAATCAGAATTTTTATCGCGCCCACCTTCCCCATACAATAACAATGTGTTGAATGTAGTAATGATGTATAATAATTTGACGCTAAAGCTACAATACGACCCTAATTTTAGACCGTAAAAAGTATTAAGATAAGTATTAAATTTTGTGTATGATAAGCCCATTGAAAAATCACTAGTAATTATTAAACTTGCTTCTTAATTTAGTATTGATACTTAAAATCAAATTCATTGTACCGTACTGATACATTTATAAGTATACTATATAAGAATACATGTGTATTTTTTATTATGTCAGAACACATTTTGTTTCCTTTTAGTAAATTTATAATTTTCTAAATAATCTTTTATTTTCGACTTTCCGATACGCTCGCGCCCCCCTTGTAGGCTTATCACGCTCCCTAGGGGCACGTTCCACAGTTTGAGAAACACTGGGGTAGTCAATAAGAAAAGAATGTTTGATTAGGAAGGCGGTGATCAACCTATAGATTCTGTCAAAATCTGGTATGAAACGGACTTTTTAACACCATGATTGATTCTGTGATAAGCAATATGGATTCAAGATTTACGTCTTTAAATCAACATTTTGAAAATTTTGGTTTTCTGTATGACTTACACAAGTTAAAAAATATTCCACAAAAAAGCAAATACTGAAAAACTATTAAGATTTACGTACAGTCCTGCAAGTAGGTGAGAGCAGTGACTCCCAACCTTACTAAATATATGAATAATTACGAAATAGGATCCCAAATTTACCCAACACTATTACAAACGTGAATCATCTGCTCCAATGTGTCATAGAGAAAGATTTGAAAGAAATTTCCCCAAATATTTACATTGTCATTCGAGTTTTGTAAGCCAGTTAACTGTGTGATTGACGTGTATACTCGTCAAGGAGAAGTTGCAGAATTTTGTGTCATGATGAGTATACTAGTCATGAGTAAAAAGTAGTGACCATTGGCTATTTAAATTGCCATTTTTGAGAAAATAAAACGTATTCTCAAATTTTAAGACGTTTAGAATATTTCGAGGCCAGGGCAGAGAAAGAAAAATTTAGATGAGCGTGTCCCCGTATGCACAAGTTGAAACATCATATAAGTTTGCATAATGAATTCATTTATGTGCGATGATAATTTTTTCAGAGGTTAGCCAAAAAGGATCAAAGGAAAAAGTGGGAAAGTTGATTTATAATAGGATTCCTTCAGGTATGGTCAGCCATGGGAAAAATGCGTGACGCCTACCAGGCACTGAGCCCATTGATAGCTGTTGGCTCGAAATGTCCTAGCTATCGAGTGGTGCAAATGACAATTGTTTGATGTGCTGACGTTAGAGTAATGGCCCAATGCCGTGCTGCCTGAAGAATAGATATTGTATTGGGGTGGGAAAAGCAAGGATGCTTTCTGTTAAGGAAACCAGAACTACCTCAGTGTCAGGACAGTTAGAAAATATTTGGTCAGTAAAGAGGAAGTAAATCAGTGTGTGTTTTGGTCTCTCAGTCAGGGAATTTTGACGGTCACTAAAATTCATAGATATCCATAAAAACTTACGGTCGGTTGTGTTTTTCGAGCAATATGTGTGTAATATATGTTTACTTTAACCAAATAAGTAAGTATTAATAATAATATTGGCAATTTTCTAAATAAACCCATCTTTTTTATCCAATATTTTAACAGTGACACTTACTCTGGATTGACGAATATTCTCGTTATCGCTCGATTTCCGTAACACACATAGTTGCTCGCTCTCAAACTGGGGCCACAGTTAATTAATTGGTTAACAATACCTGTCAGTATCGCTTCCGCTGAAAGGAGCTTTTCAAAATCAAAACTGATAAAAAAAGTTATCTAAGAAATACAATGGGCCAGGAAAGACTTTCAACTTTGGCAGTTTTACCTATTGAAGCAGATATAACATCTAAGATAAATTATTAATCAATCATTAAGGATTTCAGCAAAACTAAAAGCAGAAAATTTCTGTTTCTTTAATTTTTCCCTTCCATTATTGTTTAATGTGCCACAGAAATATGAGTAAAATGTTCGGTTTTTTTCTTTGTGAACAAAAATTGTTTTTTTTTTATTTTATAAACCATCTTACGCCACCAGAGGGCCTCGCGAACTGTATCTTGCCCACATTAAGTTCAGGTCTCGCGCCGCCATTGCAACGGGGTTAGGGTTTTAGTTTGGGGGAATCGCGGGTCTAGCAGTCTTCTTCGGGAAGACAAATTCTTCTAGGGATTCTTTGCTTCTTTTTTTACGTTTCTTGCTATTTTTCTTAGATTTGTTACTTTTATTTTTATTAACGTTAAGTTTTTCAGATTCATTAATTTTAATTTCATTTTCATTAGCTTCGAATACCTCGGTAGGGGGGGAGGTATGCTCATTGCAGTCAGTTTTAGTGCAGGGGAGGGGGGTGGAGTCTTAATCTCACTTACCAGATCTTTCTTTTTTCTCAACATGGCTTCGGCGTACATCCGATAGAGGTCCATAAAAGAGTTCCTAGGCTGGAAGTACGAAATCTTCCATCTTCTTGTATAGTCTGGTGAATGACTGAGATACATTTGGTGGTATCTCTAAGTTTTTCGCAGGCTGTAAGTTGACTATTCTTCGTTGGCGTAAAATCCATATTAATGGATGACTCTGAGTCCGAGATCCTAATTCGTAAGTCGGTAGATCAAGTCAATCCCCGTAACTATGAAAGCTCTGAAAAGAGCTGTACGGGATGTTGAATCACTCTCTGGGGCTCGAGAAATTTGGAGTTGATGAGAAACACGTCTGTTTTATTCGCGTCTACTGGCGCTCTATCTCAAGCTAACTAGGATAACAACTAAGAGCTAACTCATGGTGGTTCGTAATACTGCGCAAATAAGTTCTTTAAGTTCTGACTGTGTTTTCCGCGTAGGTGGTACGTAAACAGCGGCTTTGATGTAACCTCACAAAAAGAAATCCCAATATGTCACACAATAACTGAAAAACCCGTGCATACTCTAATGCAGCGTTTCTCAAACTGTGGGGTGCCCCTTGGGGGCGTAACAACTCTACGAGGGGGGCGTGAGCATATCGAAAAGTTGAAAACAAAAAACTATTTTAACAAATTATTAATTTACAGAAAATAAACAAACAAAATACATCCTGACATAATAAAAAAAAATACACATTTACATTGATATATTACACTTATAAATGTATCATTGCTACACAATGTATTTTATAATACATTTAACAATACTAAGTTTAGAACAAGTTTAAGAATCCCCAGTAACGCCATGGGATTGTCATACATAAACTTATACACAGAAACTAACACTTATCTTGATAATTTTTGTACGGTTTATAATTAATCCCTTAACTGCTGATTAAAAGTTGCGCGATTCGCCTCCCGTTTTCCACGAAGGCATGCGTATGTGATGTATTGGGGGGAAGGGAAGGAATAAATAAAAAATAATCTGAAATAAGTAAATCCTTCGCAAACATTGCCAAGGTTCTTTTATTGCATTTCAAAGCCTTCGGAATAGTTTTATGGATAGCAGGTAAAAAAAAGATCGTATTGAAAGACGTATATATAATGCCAGTTAAAAAGCTTTCGAACAAGTTTATTTCGCCGGGGCACTTAAGAGGTTAAAGTAATATCGTAGTTTTAGCGTCAAAGTATAGTATTATTGAATTCAATACATTTTTATTGTATAAGGGGGCGCGATGAAAATTATGATTGAATATTGGGTCGCGAATATTGAAACTTTGAGAAGCACTGCTCTAATACGTAAAAACTGTTTTCTATCATTGTCACCATGTTTGGATTTTAATCACAACAAGCTTGAATGTGTTGCAATCTGTTGATAGTTGGCAGAAAAAAAACTTGGTACATTTCTCTTTACATTCATATTTCACTAATTGTAATATATGCAGTAGTTTCGAAAATAAAGATTTTCAAAATCATATCCATATACTCACCCTGTATTTTATATTCTAAAAATATTCAAAAGATATTCAAATTTTCCTGGAAATTTTCGCATATACTCAAAAATGGAACATGCCCTCAAATTATTTTTTGAGTCATTAAAATTTAAAATTTGTAAGCTGTTTGTATTAAAACTCCACGGTATGTCAAATAGAAACTCCATTTGGGTCGTAGTTTGCCAATCACCGGCATGAACGCTGTGCCAGAAACACAAATAACAAGCTCAACTTTCCCATACATTTGATTATGCTTCAATTTGAATTAAATAAATTAATGTAATAATATACACGCGCGTTTACATTTTAGTTAGACATGAAAGCACATATACTAAATTGTAAATTTCCTTCTGTTTTTCATTTTGATCTCCCACTTATATTATTACAGAGCTGACATATCCTGAAAATGTTCATCGGTTTTTTTTTACAACAGACCTTGTTTCAATAAAGGTCTGGTAACCCCTGATCCTTGAATATATACCTTACAACAGAATTCATGTAATAACACTTTTTTTTTTAATATATACTCTAGATATGCTCCCAGGAGCGTTCTTCACGATGAATGTCTTCAGAGGATTCTTCTAATTCTGATGCAATGATTCGGTAGAAAGGTGTCCGACTCGAGTCTAGGATGAGATCAGACTGAGGAAATGACTGGATACCCGATCTCGCTGAGACAGTCGCAATGGACGCTAGCCAATGTATGGCCTGTAAATAGTATCTTTAGGCGAAGGACATGGTCCGTGTGAGCTTGTGTCGCTACACTCGCCATTCATGTCCATTTGTGCATGACAGATACCCACGGATAGGTGATCAGAGTTCAGGATTCTGTCCGACGAATCGCAATAGGGTGAAGAGGGAATGTCGTGTTCCTCGTCCTCGTCGGATGTTGCCCGCTTGGTATGGTCTATGGCAACGACACCGTCGGACGGACGACTAGAAGAGTTCTTGCTCGTCGCGTCGGATTCTAACCTGGACTTGGATTCCTGCTGGGCTTTTTTGCTGCGCTTCCATTTCATTCGCCTGTTCTGGAACCATATTTTCACCTGAAATGTGGAATACATCATTAATAACTTACATAAACAGATATGCATTCGTACATATCATACGGTTATAATAATAATATACGACTGACGTGCCGAAAGTAAATTCTGTCATTTGTTTTCACATGAAGGAGAAGGTGGTATATCAAGTGAAGCAAACAATTGCCTCAAGAAACCTCATCCGTTGCCGATTTAACGATACAAGGAGCGACTGCGTAGGATAAATTGCGCATGCGCAGAGAGCCGAAAAAGAGAGAGTAGCAGCAGACAGGCGTGTCCGAAGTTATTCAAGTACAAGTCATGATGGCAGACAGACGAGTGCTGGCAGTGTGCTCTCCAATAGAAGTGCATGCTGTTATGCGGCATGAATTGGCACACGGAACTAGTGTATCAATCCATCCATGAACGACTACAGACCATGTATGGGGAAGAAGTCATGTCCTGTCAAATTGTTGGTCATTGATGTTGTATGTTCAGTGAAGGAAAACAAAGTGTAGAGGATGAAGGTCGAAGTGGGTATGCTCCCACATCCATAAATGAAAGTAACATTGTTAAAGTACAGGATATGGTGTCCGAATGCTGGATCCCATCCCATGTTTGATGATGTTTTGGGTCACCTAAAGATGGCTTCCAAAGAATCTTTTGTGGATTAAAAGAGTACAAGAACAGGAATCAGCCCTTGATACGGTATGCGCAAGTGGAGAGTGAGTTACTGTTTGCAATTATTAGGGTGGGGGGACATGTACGCAGCACCAAAATGCATCATGTGCGCAGAAACCAAAACACATGCCTCGACAAAGTGGAAGTATCCCAGTTCCTCAATGAAGAAAAAATTTGTTTAGAATAATGCTGAGGTGGAGCAAGCTATTTGACAATCTCTTGCATCACAGGATACTGATTTTTACCAAAGTGTTTTCGTCAAACTGATTGCACGCTACTGCAAATGTCTCAATGTTAGTGGTGAACTACGTTAAAAAATAGTGATAGGTGTATAGTTTATGATTCCATAATGTAATATTTTGGTATTAAAATTTTCGTAAAAAAAAAAAGATGAAACTTACTTTCGGAACATCCCATGTTTTTCAAAAGTAATATTTATTATTTTTAAAGGGAAAATTTAAAAAAAGAAAAGGTTTCGGGAAAAGTTTTTTTTTTTGTTTAAATCCCTTTTCCCAAGGATTTTTTTGCCCAAGGTTCCCTTTTTGGGAACAAGGCTTTGTGTAATAATAGTTCTCCCCTTGGGAGTGAAAGCCCAATTTTTAATAGAAACCAAAAAAATAAAAACGGGGAAAAAAGTTTCAAAATTCCCTATATTTTTTTACAATTAAGATTCGATTCCTCCTTAAATTTTAGTAGTTTTAGGTGGGAAACGTTCGGGTATTAAGAGGTCGAATAGGATTCGAATCACGCAATCAACTTTTTTTCTTATCTTAATATCACAATATCAGGGCCATAATGTGCGACTTTCAGTTTAACACATGATTCTACATGTTCAGTTGTTACACCATTTCTTTGTGGAATCAAAGTAGATTTCATATGAGAAAAGATTTGTTAACATGTATGTGTAAAGTCCAAAAGCAGAGCTCACGTAATTTTCTTCAAACAATTAAATCGTTCCGGCATTGACATCCATCAATTTTAAACAATTTATAAAAATTTGGGGAAATTTGGGAAAAATTGGACCGATTGGGATTTTAATGGTATTTTTTTTGGTTTTAAAAAAGGATTTAAAGTTTTGAGAAAAATTCTAAAGAAAAATTTTTACCTTTTTTAATGAATATTTTATTTTTTATATATTTCTTGTATCTTTCTAGTTAAGTTTTTTAGCTGTAACATTAAAATACAAACTTGTAACATTCCCATGAGTTCCAGAAATAGCGATATCAGTTTTATTTTTTTTAAACTCACTATATTTATAAAAGGATTTGTTGGGGGGAATTAGATTGGGGTTTTTTTTTTAAATTTTTAAGGAATTAGAAAATTTTTTGAAATGGAAAAGAATTAAAAAATAAGAAACAACCTTGAAATCAAAATGCGTTAGCACTTGGAGGAGAGACACACACAGAGAGAGATCGACAAAAATTTTTTCTCACAAACCTTTTAAAAGGTGAAAAGTGCTACTGAGATTTTTTTAAGGGCCCCGCCCCAAAAAGCATATCATAATTTTTCGAAAGCTTAGAGAGTGGGGTAATTAACTTAGAATAATCTTTTTTCAAAACGTTCTCCTTTTATAAAAATTGCTTCTATAATAATAATATATTTTTGGGTTGGGTTTTATAAAATAAAAAACTTCTCCAGAGAGTATTTAAACCCTTTTTTTTTTTTTGAAAAAATTGCAATTTTTTTCAGAGTTACAAAACCCCTTGAAAAAATTTTTGGCGTTGTTCTTTTTTTTAAAAATTTTTTTCCCCTTTTAGTTGTAAAATAAGATTGGGGAAAAAATCCACTTTTAAGTTGTATATTTCAAAAATTTAGTTCAGCCCCTGTAAAAGAGATCTGAGCTATATAGGGGAAAAATTTTTTTATAATAGAAGAATTTTTCATAAGAGGGGAATATTTGAGAATGGGTCATCCTATGTTCATTTCGTCAAAAATATTTTTTTCTTTTTAAAAAATTTTTATTGAATAATTTTTTTTAAACAATTTTTATATACGTTTTCTAATCTAAGTGACACTAAATATCATAAATATTACCATTTATACACTTTTGAAAAATCACGGTTCTGAACGTAGTTGGATACCTTAACGTCGCACTGTTCAACTACTCGAGAATTTTTGGCGACGGACCTCATAATTTACGGCTGTAGTAAAGGGACATACCACTAAAAAAGTTTTAAATGCCCAACCAATTGGCCCACGAAGAAAGGGCAGGCCGAATCTTAAATGGATTGATGGCCTAGAAAAAGATGTCCTAATTTTGAGAACTAAGAATTAAAGAACACTAGCAGGAGGAAGGCTGTCTGGGAAACGGCTTCTTGAGAAGGCCGAGGCCCACCCTGGGCTGTCGAGCCACTAAGGAAAGAATGAATTAAAGAGATAAAGTAGAGGGATATGTGTATTCTATCCACAAAAAAATTATGTTAATATTGGAATTCCATTCTGGAATTTCCCGGTCTAGAAAATGACCCTGATTTTTGTACCATACCAATGGCGTACATGAGGGGGGGGGAGCTGCAAACCCACCACAGACCAACAAGTTTTACCATAAAGATTACCCTTTGAGCTTTCTCTTACGTATTTTTTAGAATGTAACCCCTCCCCACCTTATAAGAGAGGTGTTTGTACGCTATTATATCCATCATGCTCAATAAATTCATTTAAGAATTAAGTTTGTATTGGAAATGAACACAAATAATTCCTGTCGATTAAATCATGGTCTTGTTACTTCTTGACTTCAGATCAACGTACTGTCGAAGAACAGGCTGATGACCCCTATGGTGATCCTTGGAGCACCAGACGCTCAATTTGTGGTCGGTCCCTGCAGCCCTCCTAAAGATAGCGTCAATTGGAAAAGAAGAAGAGGGCGACCGCTCAGAGGAAGGCGAAGAGATGGCGTATAATTAAATGAAGCGGCGCCGTTGCCTCGCTAATTATCATTGCCGGGGCTTTTGTCTGCAGCCCCAAGAGTCCCCAACAATCCATCTCCCTAATTTACTTGTAGTTAGGCTAATCAGGAGTCAGAGAAAGCAGCCTCACTTTTATTCGCCCAAAACGTCCAATTTATTACAATTCCTCCTCGTCGGAGAGTTGTTATTGCTTCGCCCCGTGTGCCGATGATTGCTAAGATCTTTCTCTCTCTCTCTCTCTCCCTGACTTACGCTCTCTTTTTCCTGGGGCGGAGAGGGGAAGCCCCAGGATTCGACCGATTGGAAGAATCGTTTCGGAGACATTCGGGCGGTCACTATCGAGAATAGAGAGAAAAGGATCTTATCTTTAATGTTGCCAACGCTTCATGGTATTTTTTCCCCCTTATTCTTTTAGGGTGTGGTATGTTTAAAAAGTTTTCCGAGAAAAATCATTTTGTCGCTTTGCTTTTTTTTTTTCCCCTGTTTTTTCTTTGCTTTTTTTCTTTTTTCTGTTATTTTTTTTTCCTATCTCCTCTCTCTTTCAAAGAAAGAATTACTTTCGGGGAACGAAAATTGACGATGGTGTCTGGCGGGCAATGGGAGAAAATAAATGCGAGATTTTTTGGCATTATACGTCACCCCTCCGCTATTCCATACCACCATCTTGCAAGGAACGAATAACCCTTCCCCCGATTTTGAATCTATGGGCTTAGGACAATTGATGGCATTGAATTGTGAGATTTTCTTACAAAAAGGAAATTTTATGAGGTTATAAATAACTGTGATAATTTCAGACTCATTTCTAATTTGATTTTTTTATTAATGTTGCATTTCGCTTATTAATGTTATACTAGGCCTGCTTGTGACAGACCACGTAATATTGCACCACAGTCAAGCCACGAGTAAGGATGACTTAAGACTCTTCAAGGTCCTAGGCCAAAAAGTTTTAAGATATTTTGAGGAATTTGCGCCCTATGCAAAAGTAGGCCCTACATGAGATCTTTAAAAGTAGACAGTATATAGCATGCATTGTCAAATACTCGTTTAAAAGGTAAATTGAAACAAAAAAATGTACACAACTCACAATCTCAAAACCCTTGGCACAAACCGACTCGACCAATGGCGGCATTTCGACTAAATGAGTTGAATGATTACTTATGGCAGCGTTTCTCAAACTGTGGGGCGTGCCTCCCTTGGGGGTCGCGATAACCTTGCAAGGGGGACGCGAGCATATCAAAAAGTCAAAAATAAAAGATTTGAAAAATTTCAAATTTACTGAAAGGAAGCAAAACAAAATACATTCTGACATAATAAAAAAGTAAAATACATATTTACATTAATATAATACACTTATAAATGCATCTGCATTGCAAAATGTATTTGATAATTAATTTATCAATACTAAGTTAAAAACAAGATTAATAATTACTAGTAACTCCCATGGGCTTGTCATATACAAAATTATACACAAAAAGGAATGCTTATCTTAATAATTTGTACGGTTTATAATTAAAGTCATATTATAGCTTTAGCACGTAGCTTTTAGTACGTTATTTTTGAAATCAATACATTGTTAGTTTATGGAGGGGGCGTGATGAAAATTATGACTGAAAATTGGGTCGCAAGTAATGAAAGTTTGAGAAGCACTGACTTATGGTATTAAACATGGACCATAGACATAGACATGGACAACGGTCATCACATAATAATACAGTCTTACCACTTTTGCCAGTTGACAAGCAGTATGAAATACCCTGTTTTTCTGAGAAAATGTACAGGAATAATATTTGACCACATTAATATTAGCCGGATCATGATATTATTAACACAAATTCGAGAACGAAACGATGCCTCCTCCCCCCGAGGGCGAGGTCCTGGGCCCGGGTCCAGTTGACCCCTGCCTTAAGACGACCCTGACAGTGGAAGAAATGTTTACTTCTGTGACTCAATGTAAGAACAATCATTGTCGAGTTATCATCGCTCATGTAGGATATCAAACTTTTAAATTTCATGAAAAAATGTCCTTTCCAATAAGACTAAAAGTTCCTTATTCTTTTTTATCTGAATTTTTTGTTCACAATAACAATTACAATTTATTTTGGCTCTTTTTGCACATAAAAAATTTAGAAAGTGTGTTAGCCGAAAAAAACACGTAACCTATATCATTTTCATATGAAATTGACTTTGGTTGTTTCTCACATTAAATCGACCCTATTCTTTGAGTAGCCCTAATTTAAGCCCTTCTGGTCAAGAATATTTTTAAGGGCAGAAAATAATGATAAATACAAAAAAATTTTATATGAAAACGTTGTTTCTAAATCTTTGTTATTTGTAGCAAATAGATAATTGTGTTTAATTTTAAGTATGATTGCATATTATCATTTATTAAATTATTAATTAGCTTATTTTATTTGATTCATAGAAGAGAATGTTTGCTTACATGAATATATATACAGACAAATATAGTGAGTACAGCTAGTGCAAGAGGGAAGGGGAGGGTATCGTGTTTTATTTTCACAAACTTCTCCCTGAGTATTAAACATTGTTGTTTCTATTTAAAACAAATGTTTCATAGCTGACCACTTGAGCCGAGAAATTGGGTTCTCAGGTAAATATTTTAAATATATAATTATAAATATGGGAAAATGACTACAAAAGACGATAAATGCTTTATATTTAACAAAATGAAGGATGAAATATTTAAAATATATTAAACACCAAAGGAGAACGTCTTTCTCCTACGTCTAGAACTTAGTGTCTCTAACGTCCATCTCCGTCATTTCCCATATGTCCTTTTGTCGGACATTCCTGACGGGGTGTGACGTCAGTGTGGACTACTCCACTCTAAGTAACAGGGGGAGGGGATGTGACATTGCACATATCCAGCCCTAAATAAATGAGAAAAAAAAGGAAAGTACACTAATTCGGGTAAACATGTCGTTGTCGTGCGTTTCATCCTCGGATACATACGATACATAGATGTGGATAGAAACATACAATACAATCACAGAGAAGAATGTAGACTTTATTACAAACGATGATCCCATCATAGAACAGAAGGGGCGTGTTGCTTTCCATCCGCGAGACGGGAATCCACTTCAAATGAAAGTCCAACTTCTTTTTCGAAGATACACCCATGCTTTATTTAGGATTCGAACCCGAGCTCACTCAATTACAAGCCGAGTGACATAACCACCATACCATACCATAATCACGGCTTGAGCAGACATGATTAACATTAATAACAGATTATTAATGTGGCCGCGGTAGCCAAGTGGTCAAGGTATCAGATCACATGCCATGAGCTCAAGCCCAGTACCACTGAAGCCCCTCCATGTAAGGGAGCAATGTACATTAAATCTGTCGAGAGCTCAAACGTCCTCCCATTGGTGTGGTGTGGTAGTTAGGAGAGGGGGTGTCAACTCGTCACTTGACCAAGGTTCAAAATTACGAGGTCCGTCGCTAAAAGCCCTCGGGTAGCTGAACAGTGCCACGTTAATATTCACTACCCACTAACAGATTTTACCAATATGTTGAAGCAGAAGTTAGAAAGCCGCAAACGTCTATTCAAAGAACCGCTTATGGCTCCCTCGCAATTCGCTGTCTGCCGGACCACTGATCTGGAGCACCTTTAACAATATCTTACCCTATCCTAACCATTTTTCGGACATTCCTTTTCTCAATCTTCCTATTATTAGTTCACATTCTCCCTGTATATACATATCTTGTTCATTAAATTTTCAATCGTTAATAAAATATTTTATTCATCCACTCAAACTCAAATATAATTTTTTTTAAACTTGCAGTGGATGACACTTGATGTTAATACAGTTTTTTTTTCACATATTAATTCATTAATTAAGTTAAATTAATGAATAAATAGTAACAAAGATAATAGTCCAACACCATATACGGAAAGGAAAAGCGTTTAACGTGTCCCTGTAGTGCAATGGGCAACACGTTGGACTACTAATCCAAAGGTCGTGGGTTTGAATCCCATTTTGGATGGCCTAATTTCTGAAAATGTGATTTCATTTTACTATACTATTAAATTAGAGAATAATTAAATTTAATTAAAATGAATAAATGGTAACAACACAAACAAAAAAAATTGTCCACATGTAGAAAGGAAAATCGCTTTCTATTTTGTCACTTAATATTGTTATTCTGTCATACGTATATGCGTATTTATATTAATTGTAATTATTTAATAACAAGTAACTAAAATAAAAATTTTCTTTGTTGACCTAAGTAGAAATTGACTTAATTTTTTTTTATATTACTTGTTCGATAACAATTTTATCAACAAACTTACGAAGTTTATCTTCATTTTTGTAAATCACCGGTAAATGAAGTTCCCTGAAGATTGTTGCTTATCTTGCTATTTTTCGAGTTCATTCGGTTAAAAATTACGAAGTCCGTCACAAATAGTCCTTAGTGCGTCGTTAATAAAATCAATTTTTCTCCCGAATTTGTACATTGAGCTTCCTCTCCCTACCGTATATAAGACTTTTGCTCTTATATTTATATACATTATTTTTACATTACTTTCCCTTTAATTACTACGGATTCACTCTTATAACAGAAAAAGCTCCTTACAGTTCTTAAAATTTAGCCAACACAAAATGGGTGAAAGTAGAGCTAAAAGTATTCTTGATTCGAGATTCCGGAATTAATAGAATACAATAATTCAAAAAATAACACATTAGAATAATACAAAAGGAGATATTTCTACTTACCGGGAAATAGAGTATTGATGTATATCCATAAAATAGAGAGATTATATATATATATATATATATATATATATATATATATATATATATATATATATATATATATATATATATATATATATATATATATGTATGTATGTATGTATGTACAATTCCCCTAACACATACTTTTAATTAACTCTTTTAATTATCTATAAATAATCTTTAATTATTGGGTTTAAAAATAAACATGGTAATCTTAATCGTAATTGGCTAAACCGAACTCTATCCCGCGCATTCTAGCCAATCAGAACTACTATTACGTGTCAGTCACGCGCTTGTGCATTGTTGGTATATAAACACAAAAAATCTGATGTAATCGTGCTCTTTTTCTGCTTGCCGCCATATAATGTAAGATTGTAAATACTTGCTGCTTTTGTTCTTTGTGTTGTGTCCTCCAAAATGCCACTGTCTATTTACAATGTGAACATGTAACATAATTGTGCTTTAATCTGCTGATGTGTGCTCATAATAAAGGAGGTAAAGCTATTCTTGAAGACATCGTTTTCATCAAAAAATGATAATCACATACACCGGTCAACACTACTTCACATATTCTCATTTTATATATATATGTATATATATATATATATATATATATATATATATATATATATATATATATATATATATGGTATATATGTATATATATATATATATATATATATATATATATATATTGAATTTCATAAAATGAAAAATAAGAACTATGAGACATCTCTTAGAATTATAATACTTAACACGCAGTTGTTAAATGACAAATTTAAACCGGAATTTCAAAGTATTTAATAGTTTTGTTAAAGACATTTTAAGCGAGCTATATATGTAACGATTGATTGATTGATTCATGAAAAATCTCTTATATAAATCTATTTTATTATTTTAAATTCTTAGAAACTAACTATTATTAAAAAAATTATGAACGTTTTTGTTTTACTCTTAAAGCACATCAGAATCGTTTTCTTTTTATTGCTTCATGGCTTACCAATTTTTAATTCTAAAGCAATAAGCTTTTTTTATATAAGTCATACATCGAAATTTGAAGCTATATCTTATCTGTGAGAAGGAGGGGAAGATAGAACAATAATTTTACACTAAACAAAACCGTAAGTTCGGGCTATAGAGAGGGAAAGAAACCTGTCTTTAAATTAAAAAATAAGTGTGGAATGGAACAAATTTCGAAAAAGGGAAATTTTTTTTAATATAATTTTAGAAATCACCTCACATTGTAGTGTGTACAAACACACACACAGAAACTCTGGTGTCATGAGGAAAAGAGAAGCTCCGAGCAATAGGGGCTAAGAGGTGGAAGGGGGAGGTCATTTTGAAAAAGAGTATTAGAAGTGCTGATTTTGTGAAAAAAAAGGGAAAATTTATAAAAGTAGAGACCATGCAACGCCGGGCCATGCAGCTAGTAGCTATTAATAAAAGCAAAATAATGCCGGATGTATAGATATCGTAAATTTTTTGCGTTGTTAATAGAGAAGCCAGTTTCAGTACTGCTGAAACAAGAGCTTAGATTAACACAGTTAAAATGAAATGATTTAAACTGTTTAAAACTGTAAGCGCAAGTGTGATGTGTGTGTGTGTTAGCTTTTAAAAAAATAATCATCTTTTAATATATACTCATTTTGGAGGAATTAGAAAATTTAAATATGGAACATTTTTGCCCGTTTTAGAAAAATAATTATAAATATTTCACTAAATCTATTTTGCCTTGGTATAATTAAGGTTACTGAAGCAATAAAAGTTAAAAAAATTAAACTTTTCAAATTAAATGTATTTAGAATCTTTTAGACTGTCCTCACGTGGTTTTAAAACAAAATCCAAAAATAGTGGAAAAATTCCTTCAATAATAATTGTCTAAAGATAATTTTATAATCTTACTTCATTATCCCCTTTTATGGCGAGCAATATATATTTTATCATGGTAATGATTTTATTTTAGACCTTTTTTTGTATAAAATGTGTTCAAATATCCCAAGCAATTCTAACAACTTCATATATATTAAAGGAAAATATTATTTATGTATGGAATATAGTCGAACCTCCTTCACTGCGAACTTTTCCTGGAACCAAGAACCTTTCATGATTTTCTTCGTAAAATAAACTTCCAATAGCGAAGTCCATTTTCTATATAACGACTCTTCCCTTTTGTGATTCAATTTTTTTTTCTCCCTATTTTAAATTCTCATTATTTCTGGTCATTTCAAGTTATTCTCTTTAAACTCACTTTATGGTGGTCACTGTAAATCTTGAACTGGTTTTATTAGGTGCCTGACTCACCAAGCATAATAGAATTTGGGCATTTCTTTCCAAGAAACACAACCCTTAACGCCCATTGTCCAGTTCACTGGAAACATCTTCGATATCCCCTACATCCCCAGTGGAGTTGGTTCCGCGTCCTTTGTCCTGAACCAGCCTCCGTTCATCTGTAGTGTTGATCTTTCGTACTCGTAACTTCGTTTCTGTGGCTCGAAAATGTCAAGGCGTAAGTGTTTGAGCATCAATGAAAAAATTTAATTCTTCAGGAAGTGGATAAATGCGTCACGAACTTTCCCGTAGTTTCTTTCTTCCTTTTTATTTTGATAGGTAAGACATAAAATAAATATATATTAATATACAAAAGATATGAATAATTACTTTTTTAAGTATATAATGTTCAAGTGAGTTAAAAAAATTTATGTGGTTTATAAAGAAAATTGAAAGATGAACTTATGTAACGACTTTTTCATATAACGAACTTTTTTCGGGATTTAGTGACTTCGTCATATAGAGGTCCAATTGTATTTTCAAATTTTAAAACCCAGTTTTACAAACAATGAATAAAGCAAAAAACTTGCATAAAAATAAAGCCACTCTTTTTTAAAAAAAAAATAAGTTTATAGTACAAGTTTTTTACATTTAGCAGACTGCCTTAAAAAAGAACCTTTAAACCATTATTTTTCCAAATCTTTAAATAATTAATTATATAAATCTTAGCACACTTCATTTATGAACTTTTGATGATCATACGGATTTATCAAGATTTGGAATTTCGGGACGGAATCGCGCGCACAGGATTTTGATATCTTATTTTGAACTTGTTTTTAAACCATAAC
Organism: Trichonephila inaurata madagascariensis; assembly: GCA_019973955.1. Taxonomy (NCBI): domain Eukaryota; kingdom Metazoa; phylum Arthropoda; class Arachnida; order Araneae; family Nephilidae; genus Trichonephila; species Trichonephila inaurata. Next base: position 61,719 of record BMAV01028129.1, read on the forward strand.
TGCCACTCGTGTATATGTGCCTCACCCAGCCATAGCGTTAACTGCTGCTGACGTATATATACCTTCCGAATTAAGAACCTTGCTTGAAGCGCTGCAATCAGTAAACTATTACGAAGGCTTTGTAATGCAATACAATCACATGGGCAGAGTTTGCGGTTGATTTCCATTTATTATGCCCTTTAATTTTCCCGCACATGTATAACTACGTACATCTGGTGTGGAGAACGGTGGCACTGGGGAGCCATTTGTACAACATTTCCTTCGGCAGTTAAGGGTTAATCCAGGTAATTATGCATTTATGTAATTTAGGATGTTTGAAAAAGGGAGTACCAGCGATGCATCGTCCTTGCCATTCGATCGTGGTTTAAAACAACAAACATCTATAACACATCAATGGCTCAAGTATGATTTTAATATACAACAAAACCGAACGGTTTTCACAAAGAATTTTTCTTTTGTTCTTAATTTTTTTCCCTCCTGATTTTATCCTTTATTTACACTATAAAGTGTAAATAAAGGTAAAGATATGTTTTTCCGAAAAAAAGAGTATCAATTTTTAGTTGAAAAAATCCAGGAAGTGATACAAATTCACTGATTTACACTCGAATACTCAATGCGTACAAAATATTCCAAGCAGCAGTCCCTGATTGAAGTCAGTTTGAAATTGAATTATGGCGAACAAAGGGTAAGATTTGGCTGTAGTGTTCGAGACTACTGTTGGCAGAAGATTATGGAATGTTGGCGGAATCGGTGCCGTTTCTGGAGGGATTGTTGTAAGCTAAGGGAGAAGGTATTTTTGACACTGGAGAATATGAACAGGAAGAAAAAGTCCTCGTACCAGCTGAACTGGTTTTGGGGTGAAGGAAATGGAATTCCTCTGGTGAACTGATGCAAACCGCATGCGGCTTGCTGTACCGAGAATAGTTTCTTGGAGAGTGTTTTAACATGGAGGACTGTGTGTGTGGTTGATTGTAGTGGATAATCAAGATAATTGGTCTAGTAGTTGATTATATTACAGTAGAAAGAAAGTAAATGAGAGACATTACATGTAGTGATAATCAAGATAATTGTATTTAATCAAGACAATTATGTGTAGTAATTGATTATATTGAGAAGTAGTTAAGAAAGTAATTGAGAAGTCAATACACGGCAGCGAATCAAAATTGCCTCTGAAGGCATGGTAGCCACCACTGACGTCCTTATTTTACTTGCGCACTACTTTTAATGTGAGCGCAACCGGTAAGCAACGACGTCTTAAGACTATTTGAGACCCTGGGCTCAGAAAATCTTTTTGATGCAAAAGTAAGCCTTACCTGATATCTTTAACAGTATATAGCATGCATCGGCACTCGTTCGAACGGTAATTCCCGGAAACAAATGTTCATGATCGCAATTTCAAAAACGTAGGCACAAACCAGCTCGAATGATGACCGCATTGCGACTAAATGAGTTGAATGATTGTTTGCGGTATTAGGCCAGTAGTCGGCAACCTTTCGTCGGAAGAGCCAAAATTACAATTTACAAAATTTCAAACTTTTTTAAAGAGCCACAAAAATTTTTCTGCCAACAATAAATAGTACTTAAAAATAAAGTTTTTTTTGATAAAAAAAACTAATCTGTTTTATTCATAATAAAAAAAATATATCTATTTATTCATTTAAGTAGTATTTTCACAACAAGTTAGATAATATATATATGGCATTAGGAAAAATATTTATAGAAAAGAAAAAGGTCGAAAATAAGCCGCCACCTGGCGGGAAAAAAATGGCAATAATTATGCGTTTTAAGATTTTAATTAATATCTTTAACCAATTGCAATATCGGAATATAAATGGTCAAAAACGGATTCCTCGGATCATTCCCGATCTTTGGTACCTTCGGCGAGTTTCTGCGTTGTGCGTTCGTGAGAAGATACACCTAGTCGCAAAGTCGCCTGGGTGTAGATACGCTTGTTTACCTACGAATTTTAATAGTGTGGATAAATAATATTTGAGTATGGAACTAAAGAGCCGCAGCTTCACATCCGAAGACCCGCTGGTTGCGACCTCTCGTATTAGGCCTATATAGGCCTACATGGACAACGGTCATCATATAATAATGCTGTGCCTTATCAATTTTGCCAGTTGGCAGGCAGTTTGAAATTTCTGTTTTCGGAGAATATGTGTATGGGAATAATATTTGTCCATTAAAACTGCCCGAATCATGATCTTATTAAGACAAAGTAGAGAACGAAGCGAGGGTTCAAACCCAGTCCCTGACAATAAGGGGACTGATCTATCTAAAATTAAAAGAACTAAGGTTTGTAACATACCTGTGTCTCGGTGAGCATAAGTATTTTAGGTAACTTCGAACCTTTTCGGTCTGGACAACATTCTTGTTCATACGGAATTGGTTCTTCTAGTTCCAGTAGCTGCTGACTCGTAAAACGCTGCTCGGGGTCTCCTGGTCTTTCCTAGAACGTCTGGCTGGCCCTGGCCTGCAAAAAAGATATCAATTCGCTTAAAATTAGTCACTTGCCTCAGTATCTCACTATTATAAACACAATTTAGGTTTCAGAACTGGGAACCAAAACAAAAAGTAAAATTTTCACAAATTATGCAATTATTATATTATACATTTTTACACCTAATAATATTCCAAAAATATAAAATATCAGGGCAAAAAAAATAACAATGCCTATCTATAATGCATCAAAAAAAAAGAAACACTTTATAGTTATTCATAATTTATAACAAGTTATAATATCAGAGTTGGTTTTAGGGAATTAATGTCAGAGTAGTATATTTTCAATTATATATATATATGGTAGTTTGTGTTAGAATGTCACAAACAAAGTCGATTTTTTTCATTAAGAATTTTAATTAAAAGCATTAATATGACATTTTGAATAAAGTAATTCATCAATTACTATTCTTAACAGTAAGTTTCTTCGTATACTTTTATTTATCTACATTTTATTTTAATTATATTTAAGAATAACATGTCTGTATAGATAATCGATTCTCAAACTGTGGGTGCACCGCACTAGGTGGGTGTAATAACCCCTAGTGGGGCACGAGCATATCAAAATGGAAAATCTAAAATATTATTAATTTACTGAAAGGAAGAAAAAACAAAATACATTCAGACATAATAAACGCACAAAATATAATGTTGCATGTTTATTGTAACGAGTTCCAATTTAAAATTAGAAAAGAAAAGTAATATAATTTTTATCCTATTATTTAAAAAGTAACTTTTTTTTTCTTTAAAATATTTTATTAATTAAAGTAACTTTTTTTACTTAAAAGATTATCTATTATTAATTAAAATAACTTACTTTTTAAATATCTATATTCAAAAGTATATATATATATATATATAGGTACATAATTTTACTTTAAATATCGATTACTTAAAAGTAACATATACGTACCAAATAATTACCTTGATTATTTATATACGGCTTATAATTAAGGTCAAAATATAGTTTTAGTGTCAAATTACATTATTATTGCATTCATCACATAGTGTTATTATATTGGTGGGGGGGCAATGAAAATTAATGCAAATATTGTAAGTTTGAGAAGCGCTGAGTAGGCCAAATAGGATAACATTAAGAAATAATCTTATAATTTCAAAAGCTGACAGTATCGTGAGATTAAAAATAGTCTGCACACAAAAATTCATATTATTTTTGAAAATAATTTATTTAAAATCGTTTTTACTTCTTTATTTTTAATCAACTCATCTATTTTCAATCAAGCTACGTTTCTTTTTAGGATCATATTTTTAATTCGTTAAACTAATCAAAACACTCAACATGATCAAATACAGCCAAATCTCCATATAATGGAACCTCTATTTTCGAATTTTTCCTGAACCAAACATTCTTCTTCTTTTCTCTGTAATGGAACCTCCAAATAACGAAGTGCATTTCCCATTTAACGAACTTTTTCTTGTAATTGATTTTTTTATATTTTAAAATATTTCAAAACATTTTTGTAATTATTTTCTTATAGCTCATTTTATTGGGATAAATGGGCTCAACTGGTTTTTTTACCAGGTGCATAAATCACCTAAAGCTAAATTTAAAATTGCTGCAATTTTATGCACAAAACCCAAGTAAAATTCTGTCAGATTTATCAATAATTAAATTTCAGGACGCATGCGGTAGTGTAGGATCCAAATTACGTATAATAAAATAATGTATGTTTAAAATTGTGTTGACTTATATAAAATTAGAAAATGTAGTAAAAAGTTATTTCTTTTAATATAAAATTGATTTTAAAAATCGAAATTGCAATGCATTTTTTAGTTCTTGCAGATTTTTTTATGGGTAAGATATACAAAATGAATAGATTTTAATTTTCAAAAAAAGTGTGAATAGTTACTTTATTAAAAGATGAATCTTTATTTAACAAATTTTTACTTAACGAACTTTTTCTTTCAGGATTTAGAATACCCTGTTAAATAGAGGTCCAAACTGTACATTAAATTCTGCCACAAAAACTTCTGTATAATTACCTGAAGAACAGTATTATTTTTACTGATACATTTACTATTCATAAAAATAATCTCTATTTTCCTGTTATTATATTTAATACATAGATTTAGTCATGATAAATTTAATCAAAAAAAAAAAGAAAGAAAGCAGTTCAATAATTTATAATCCAATAATTTTTTTCACAGTTTTGGAGATATTCTCAATATTTTAACAGCAAACATAAAGAAAGTTCTTACTCATATCCATGTTCCAGCGAAGCTAGACCAAGTCCAATCTCGTTCACTCAAAAAGTCCAATACCATTAGAGGGTCTTCATATAAAGATTTTGCTTTTGAAAGCCCCAGACAGTCAAGGTTCTTGTAGATGCCTGGCAGTCATAACACCTACACAAGTTGAAAAACTTCTGTTTCCATCCCAAAGTCGGAGGTAATCACTCCGAAACAAGTCAGAATAGTTCGTTCCTGCCTGCTGCATTGAAGGAAAAGAGAACCACCAGGTTGCTTAGCATCATACCAGTGATGGCAGGAGGGACAGTTGATTGCTTGTTGTTGATGTAGGTGGAGTGCAGTTCTGAATAGGTGAGAGTGGCCAAGTTCATAGTGTGTTGAGCTGCGCTTACCTTTTGCTAGGAGTCAGCACCATTTCGTGATGTTAACGTACAAAAGAAGCCCATTGGTAGATGGATTTCGCGAGAACAAGAAAGATGTTTTAGCTTCCAAAATAGCCACCTTGTGTTATCACCCAATTCCATGCCAGTTAGAAAAGATGTTGAATGGCACTACGGCTTTCAAATAACATCCAGATGCTGTTCGAACCAGAATTGAGAGTTCTCTTTAAGGCCTGTATCAATAGCAATGAGTTCACTGCGAAAACAAAGCAACCATCAGAGTTTCTCAGTTTAATGCGACTGAAATAGTTTTTGGGACTTAATGTAAATACCACTGCCGTAACGAGTGTTCATTCCGTTGTGCCATCAGTATATATATAAGAAATGCATCATCAGGAATGTTGGTAATAACTTCGAGGGCAAGTTGCCTATGAAATTCAGGAGGATCTGAAGTCTTGCTGACATGGGCTGAGAGGTTCGGATGGAAATCCACCTCTGGGAGGCCCTCGGATGAGTCAATATAAGAGCTCAAGTGATGTCGTTCAACAGAGTGGGGAATCGTATTGGACTATAGGGCTACCCTCTTCAGTCTTTGGTTGTTACTCCAATTATTTAGGAAATTTGATGTTCGATTACTAGGATTATAACTAAGGAGTTTTTGTTATAATATTTCACAGAATTGAATTTCTTCGAAGGCTGAGCGGCTGCAAATCAGCCTCAAAAAGGACAATGGCCCTCGGACAACTGTTACGAAGGCCTGTTAAAAGACGTACAGCACTCAACTGAACTCGCTCGAGTTTCTGAAGATTTGTCTTGGAGGCACAAAAGTAAATCAGGTAACCATATTCCAAAATAGGTTTTAATAAGTGGAAAGTTATAAAAAACGTTGTAATAATGAATGAAGAATTTTGAAGATGATAAAAGGCGCTGAATCAAATTTGGCTGTTTTGCACCAATTAAAACCGGTTAAAGTTGCATTTTTACAAATAGGTAATATTTAATTGTACTTACACTAGATTATTTAAAATTACAAAAAATTTTGAAATACAAAAAATTTTGATACATTCATTGTAAATTATGATAAGCATAAGTGTGTAGTATTATGGGTTCTATGTTTTTACACTCATACTTCTTTAAAAGTAAACGTTTTCAATACCTTTACTAAATGCTATTTTTAAGGGATTATGGGATACAACCAGGGACGTTTTTACGCTTATGCAGGTTCAGCTTGTGCCAAGGGTGCAGAAGATTTGGGAGGGGGGGGGGGAGCAAAAAGTAAGAGGGTGGAAAAAGAAATAAATTCAAATTAAAGCTACGCATCCCCTAACGAATCAAAACAGAGTGAAGACTGAAATGAGATCTACCAGGGAAAAAGAAAAAAAGTTTGACATTATTATGCACTCAAAAGATATTACAATGGAAATTGATTACAATGATGTCATTAATGTTTTTGCAATGATCAAAGCTCGAAGAAAATCCTTGTTGTACAAGTACAATAACAATGACTCAACAAAAAATAAGGATGTCTAAAAGCAGAAGATAGTAAAGAGATAAGCTATAAAAAGATGATAATTAACAGGTTGAAAACAGTTCATACAATAATTTTTACTCTAAAGTGTAATTGCAAACGACTTCCTAAATTTTTTTTTACTAATTTACAAAAAGGGGTGTGTGGGTGCACCGTGATGCCGTAAGGTAAAAATTGAGTAAGGGTGGCCAAACCATGCCACTGTCCTTTCCTTACGGTTACCAATCCGGGACATAGCAGGTCTACTGTTGATAGATAATAGAAAGGCTCTCCAGTGATCCAAAGCAAAGAAAGGGAAAATAGTAAGAGAGTGTTAAGGGAAAATCCCTCCTGTGAAGTAAAACTGACGTTAGGTTAGAACTGAAGGAGGTACTCTGGAAATAGGGCGGGGGGCTAAACAATTTGAAGTGTCTTGGCCACTGGGGAAGTTGAAAATGTCCCTGGACACAACAGTGTAACTTTTACTAAGTTTCAGTTTTATACATATAGGACAGACCGGAGCAAGCAGACGATTGGAACATGGTAATGAATGGAAAGTTATAGGTTCATACCAGTAGCAATGCTTTCATACAATACTCGCATTCCTCACTGCTAGACACTAAAAAAAGAAGAAAATGATCATGTTTTCGTTACGGTCAAAGCAAAAAGTGAAAATGCCTCTTCTCAGTCTAGTGGCATGAGGATTGCTCAAACTTTGGAGGAAAATTTTTGTATAATTTTTGTTTATAAACAATGCGGACTTATATATATATAATGTCTCATACAAGTAATTTACTATTAATTAAAATTTTCAACACAATAGACTTTTTATTGCATATTGTTCAAGAAAAAATACGCGGCAAGGACAAATCAATTTTCTGTCTAATAATTTTTAAAAATAAAAATGCATTCCAGTTTTATTACCCCGTGGTAAAGTTGTTCACGCATTCATTGAGCATTGTGCTGGGTTAAGAAAAACTTTTTTTCGTAACTATATAAAAGTTTATATTAACTACCGGTATTATAATTATGTAGAAATTAATTTAGAATCTTAATTACTCATCACTGCAAAATATATAAAAAGAGTGTCCTCGATTTATCATTTCTATCTAATTTTCAATCCTTCTCACCACCGCGGAAACCGTTATAACCTCTCCAACATCACTGCCAACGATATCTACTCCGCCATCGATAAACTGAGCCTTACAATCTTCAAACACCACATCCAATTATACGGAAACGTGTGCTGTAACATCGAAATTAACGAACCGCAGCCAGTAACTGGCCGGCAACGAGACTTGTGTGACAATCCAGTTAATTCCCCGTCCATTGCAATCGCTCAATCAAACATTTGGATCGCCTTTATTGGCAGTCGTAAAGCAATTTGCTTATCGGAAAACCAATATGGCTACCGCGCCACTTTTGTTGGCGAGTAAATAAATAATGGCGGCTCGGCGTTATCGCCAATCTGTCAATTCAGAGTGACACAATGTGATTTATGAGTACTCCATTACAACCGCATTGTCGAGGATTATCGTTTTCACACCTGTTTGCGACACCTGCAGAGGAAGATTTCTTGTTAATACCTAGGAAAGGGAAATTGATTGGAATTATAGTAAAATTTCGTTTTTCTTATATAAATACGGATTAAGTTGAATTTTTAGGGAGTTTTTTTGTTGTTGTTAAGTAAAAAGATGTAAATATAAAAATGGGTAATGTTAATCACAAAAATAGTGCTACTTCCCATTAAACGAATTTAAATCATTCATTTCTGTGGCAAGTAATTCGAAAAATGTGCATCTAGAGTTCTAATTAATAAATTTTCTTATGGGAAACTAATTAAACTAGAACAGGTTTAGAGAGAGAAATCTCTGAAAAAGTTTAAAAGGAATTTGTGAATAGTTGTTCCATACTTTTTAATGTGTGAAATTTTTCGTTTCACATGGATTTTAGTATTTCATTGTAAAGGAACAAAATTGGCTTTCATTAATGGTTTCTGCTAGAAATTTTAAACAATTATTCTTTTCTTAAAACATCGTTTGGTAGTTAAATTTTGCATTTTTCGAAAAATAATTATAAATTATAGTTGTTTGAATAAAATCGTTTGCATCTTTTTTTAATATAATAACTGCTGTCGTATAACTGTACTTTGAAAAATAGAATGTGATACTAATATGAAATTAAGTTATGCAACTAAGATAAGCTGAATTTAACTCAAAAATAATAATTTAAAATCATTTAGTGTTTTGTCTTTTTTTTCCCCTTATAAGTACAGATATTCAAGCTTCTGAAAACAGGAGCAGAAGGTAAAGTAGGTTTATATTTTCTTTTGAAATAATGCACTTAAGTTTTATAATTATGTTTTTTTTTAATTAGTGCATACTATTACTACTCCCCTACTTTCCTTTTAAATCTTTTAAAAAGAGACTTATCCAATACTTACTTATTGTTGTTTTATTGACTCTTATTTAATATTATTTCAGAATAATTAATTAACAATATTAATGACTCTAGAAACAACAATTTGAAATAGATATTACTAAATAATGAATTTCAATTATTCCAATACTGCAATATGTTTTTTATTACATCTTTCAATAACCCCCTTCTTGAAAAAATCATGTCGCCCTATTCTAAAATAACAAGGGCTGCGGTAGCCCAGTGGTTATGGTATCGGACCATGGCAGGCATGTCATGAGTTCGAGCCCAATACCACTGAAGACCCGCTGTAGGGCAGCGATGCACGTTAAATCTGTCGAGAGCTGAAACGTCCTCCGTTGGTGTGTGTGGTAGTTAGGAGAGGGGTGCCAGCTCAGTGTGTCGTCCACGTCACTTGACCATGGTTCAAAATTACGTGGTCCGTCGCCAAAAGCCCTCGTGTAGCTGAACAGTGCGACGTTAATATTAACTCAAACTCAAACTCTAAAATAACAAATAATACTAATTGAATATGAGCCCTAATGCAAACAATAAATGAATATTTGATTAAATGTTATTACATTGTTATAATGCGTAATTTACTACAGAGTTATAATGCTTAATTTACTACATTATTACAATGTTTATTTTACCACATTGTTACAATAAATATTAACTGCATTGTACATTGCTACATGGAAATTATACTGCACTCAAAAAGCATTATCATAGTTCATCATAGTTCATCACAGGATCATCAAAACATTATTCAAGACTGAATTCATATTTGCCGGCCTAGTTAGAACAAAACAAAAATATTTCTATAGAATGGTTCGTAAGCCAAAATACTCGTAAATTTTTTTTTCTCTTTTTAGAATTATAAATTATAGCAAATAGTAATTTATAACACCCAATACAAACAGCATATATATTTCTATCAAGCTTGATTGTGCCCATATATGTTTTGGGCCATGTAATGAGAGATTTTTCATCATTTCTCTATTCCGAAGATGATCCCCAAATATCGTTAAATGTTGACTAAAACAATAATTGAATTTTTAATTAACTCTTAATTAGTATATTGCCTTATATAAAGAAGTCTTCAATATAATTGTGAGTATCTATTGATTGCGTACCATCAATGTTTTGCTCTCTCTCTCTATATATATATACATAATGACCTTATGTTCAAAAATATAATGTAACAGTAAAAAAATGTTTCAATTCTAATTCGACTTAATTGAAATTTTCAAAAATGTTAGGTATCTTTTGATATATTGAATGATGTATTCCTTTAACTTACATGTAATTAAGAAATGAAGCATTTAAGCGGGCCTTTTCCATGATTTCGAATATATGTACGAATCGAAATTTCTTTTAACACCTTGCAAATTTTTGAATCTTGGGTCTCAAAACCAAAGTATCATCGCAAAATAAAATATAAAAAAAATAAATAAAAATTAAGAACCCTTTTATTGTAATTATTGACCTTTTGGTTACATTTTTTTGCATTCTAATAGGTAAATTAAATTAGTTTTGAAAAGAAAAATTAAAATTTTTTAGAATTCATGAAATATTGTAAAAGGCTCAAAATGATAAGTAAAGGAAAATTTAAGTATTCGCTTAAATTTTAAGTACATTTTCGAAAATTACACATCTTGAGGTATCCGACTACGTTCGGAACAGTGGTTTAAAAAACAGCATATAAATGGATAATTTTCATGATATTTAGTGTCACCCAGATTAGAATACATGCATTAAATTGTTTTAAGAACAGTGAGACAAAAAAAAAATTTTTTAATACAATATTTTGGCCAAAAATTAACTTAGAATAATCTTTTTTCAAAACATTCTCCTTTGATTAAAAATGCTTCTATAATATAATATTTTGTTTATATAAAGCAAAGATTTCCCCCAAAAAGGCCTGAACTGGGATTTCTAAAAAATTTTTTTTTCAGGTTACAAACAATTAAAATAATTATCGGTGGTTTTTTTCTTAAAATTTCTCCACTCTTTTGTTTTAAAGTATGCATAAGTCCATTTCTAAATTATGCATTTCAAAAATCCTAGTTCGGACTATGTACAGAGATCTGAGCTATATATAGGAAAAAATATTAATATATCTTTTTCCAAAAAAGGAAATGTTTTAAAAAAATCCTTTTTCCGAAATATTGTCCCTAAATAATATTCTTAAGACAATTTTATACATGTATTTTTGGGGGTCACGCGTTTTTTCTTAACATATCTTTTGGGTTCTTTGGGCCAGAATTAATAATCTTTTCCAACCAAAACCCAAAATTGAAGTGTGAATAAAAGATGCAAATTAGAAAGTTTTTAAATATCAAAAATTTAAAAGGGTAAGGGGTGTGGCAATTTGGGGAAATTTTGTTATAGGCGTGATAAAATTGTGAAGTGACACCAACAGAATTTATTTGGGAGATAGACCATTAGTAAAGGTGCATATCATAGCACTCGGTAAAAAGAAATTTAAGATTGGATCGCCGATAGCTTTAAAGGTAGGATTGACTTTTAATATTGGATCGAGATATTTTTGGGAATTGAGTTTAGGCGTGTTGGTTTTTGATAGTGGTCGGGTTAAACTAATTCGGTTTATATATATTGTTGGGTTTAAATCATCGTAGATTTCTCCATATTATTATTTTTTTCTATTAAAATTTAATTTGTAAAATCTTAATAAACCAAATTAAGATTATGGAATCTTTTTAAATTTTTTTCGTTAATCCTACACCTCTAGCTCACCTGATAATCAAAAATAGGGGGAAGGCAACTTCCAAAATTTTAATCTAAGTGACATAAAATCATTAAAAAAAATCCATTTATACCTTTTGAAAAAAAACAGTTCGAACGTAGTCGGATACCTAAAATACAAATTATAAGGTAAACACTCCAGAGAGAGACGGGGGGATTTAGTGTCTCCCACTTCTAAAGTCTGCACCTTACCCCTTAAACCTACCTCGGCTCGCGGTAGCCTAGTGATTAGGGTTACGAACTCGTGGCTAGTGTGTCCCATGTTCGAGTCCCGGTGCCGCTGGAGACCCGGCGTGTAGAGGAGGCCGATGCAGGTTAAATTTGTGGAGCTCAAAATCCTCTGGTTCGAAGAATGTGGTAGTTTGAAGAGGGACTACATTCTTAGGTGTCATCCTCGCCACTAAACCATGGCTCAAATTTTTAAGTCCGTAGCCAAAGCTCTCGTGTTCAATGTAAAATTTTTTGCCGCCCCTCACCCCGGGACTTGGTTTTGATTTTTGAAATTTTGTTAAAAAAAAAATTTGTTATTTGAGGTTTTAAAGATTTATATTAAAATTTTTTTTAAGAAAATTTCTTAGGTTTTGAAAACCCAGGTTTAAAAATTTTAAATTAAAAGTGACCAAAGCCTCTTTTCCCCTTTATACGTTTTGAAACCGTTCAACCTACCCCGGGATTCCTTTTTAAAATTTTTTAAAAAATTTTTTGGTAAAATGAAAGGGGGAATTTTGTTATTTAAAAATTTTTTGCATTTAAATTTAAAACCTATGGTTTTTTTACAGAAAAATTTTGGGGTTCCCACCCCAAGGGGCAATGGCCCTTTCAGAATAAGGGCCCGGTTTGGGAAAAACCCGGCGGTAGAGGAAGGGCCATCATTTTTGGGACCAAAAATTCCTTTGGCGAAAATTTGGATTTGGGGGACCATTTTGGGGTTTTCAACCCTGGGGAATTTTTAAAATGGCCCCTTTTTGCCTTAAGCCGACCCAATATTTCTGGAAGTTTTGTCGCGCCAAAAAAGGGGGAAAATTTGGGAAAGGGGGAATTTTGGAATTAAACCCAAATTTTTTTTTTGGGGGCTTTTTTTAAAAATTTTATTAAAAAATTTTTTTAAAACACTTTTTGGGCCCTTGCGTTATTAAAAAATTTGGAAATATTTATCTTAATATCCTCCTTAACCCCTTTTTTTTAAAAGGTTGGGATTTTTGTTTTGTTTGCTGGAAAAATTTTTTTTTGGATTTTTTGAAAAAATTCGCCCCTTCATTTCATTTTTTTGGGTTTTTAACCAATAAAAACCATTTAAGGAAACGGTTTTTGGGTTGGGGAAATTAATTTTAAAAACCAAAGGAATGGAAAAAATTTCAAAAAAGGAAAAGGTTTAAAAAAAGGGTTGGGTATTTAAGGGAATGAGTTAAAGAATGGAAAAGGGCCAAAAGAGACTAGGCAAAAATCCCAGAAAGGCCCAAGAAAGAGACTAAAAAAAATTTGGATGATACTAAGAATAAATTTAAAAAAGGAGAATGGAAAGGCCAAAAAAAAACTAAGCAAGAAATGCGGGAAATGGAAAATGTGCAGAAAAAGGAAACCAAGAAAAAAGCTAAAAAGGAATTCCCCAAGAAAATAAAAATGGGCAATTTTGAAAAAGAAAATCAATAGTGTGGAAAAAAATTGCATTAAAAGTTGAAAAAAAAGATCGCCGTAGTTAAAAAGAAAGGGTTGCGGTGGGTTGAAAAAGATAGAAAAAAGTAGAGAGTTGAAGAGAAGATAGAAAAAAAAAAGTAAAACCAAGTTAAAGGGAAAAAATTTAAAAAAGGGGCAAGTCGAGGAAAGAATTGAAGGAATGGCTGAAAATTTTAGCCTTATGTCACAGCGAATGGAAGATCTTGAGAAGAAAATTCTAGCTGGAAACAATGAAAAAAAAACAAGATTTTGCCTGTGTCTCCCTTTTCCCAAAAGAACCTGTTGCTTGCCTTTACAGGACCAGTAAAACTGTCGCCTATGACGGAAAAACAATTTAGAGTTTAAAAGACACAATTTTCCAAAATTTTCCCAAAGCCAATGGATGGACTAAAGGTGCGAAAGCATTTCGCCCCCTTAGAGGGCCCCCCAAATCCTCCCAGACTTTTTTCCCGACACAAACGACTGAATTTGAACCCCCTGTTCAATGCTCTGGATCTTCGGTTCGGAAAAAATACCCCGGGACTACCAATCTGCAGATGAAAACAAGACCCCGAAAACCGGAAAAAGCTTGCGGGTATGCCTCCAAAGTAGAAAAGGCCCCCCAACGGTTTTCCCCCTGAACACCCAAACTGTGCGCGAAGTAATTTTTTTTGCAATATTTCGTAGATGGTTGAAAGAGGGGGAAATCAGAAGGCTGAAAGAATGGCAGATGTGAAAGATCTTAAATCTGCCCTGTTATATCCTTAAAATTGGAGGCCGCCACTAAAACCCAGCCCCCAGAGATGCCTTTTCTATCCGGGGGCCCAAAATTGCTGCAGATGAGCCATGTGAATCTCGATTGCAAAAGGAGATGGAAAAATTAAAAGGGAAATGCAAACCAAAAAGGTTTGGGAATTTCGAAACAAAAAAAAACGCAATTTCCCGGTCCCTGGGGGATGCGGGGGAAACCCTGGACACCTGAGAAAAAACTGCCCTAGAGAAAGGAAGGAAGAACACCGTCTCTTTCTTCCAAACGGGAAAAAACTAATATATGGCCATCCCCGCGGGGCGGGGTTGCCAGATAATAAAAAAACCCCATCAAAAAATTCTCCAGATTCCCGCAGTGGTGGCGGAAGGGAACTTTACGTAATAGACAAATTAAAAATTCTCGTGCCGAAATGGTTTTTTGATACGGGAAACCAATGTGTCTATAATCAAAAAAGATTTGGCTAAAAAATTAAAAAGTTAGCATTATCTGGACGCCGCCCTGCTTTTCCTTGCAAACAGTGACGGGTGACAAGATTCAGGTTCATGGGAAAAGCTAACGTCACTCAAGGTTTGGAAAAAAGGGCTATCACCATACGGGCATATCTTGGCGATATCCCCGGTCCTGTATTCTTGGACTGGATTTTTGAAGAACAATAACTTTAAATGGGACTTTGAAAATAGCAATATGCATTCAAAATTTGAAGACATCACTCTTTTGGCTTACAAACTCAATTTGAATCAACCAGAAAATTATTGCGAAAACCAACATCCCCAATTACCCCAAAGAACTGAATGCATAATCCCCGGTTTGTGGAAAGAAACGAAAATTTTTTTATTTAATTGATTACCCGGACCCGAAAAAACCCTAAAAAAGGGGGGGAAGTATTTTGATAGCTTCGTCAGTTGTAGACCTCTCGAAGCCCAGTCACCCCAGTGGGGGGTGGCTAATATTAGTGATAAGACGGGGCTATTAAAGAAGGGAAAATAGTAGCATTTTTGGGGCTCCTGTCACTTGTGTAGACCAAAAATTCCCAATGAAAGACCATTCTTCAGACGATCTGGGGATTTACAAAAAATCCGGCTTGGGCAAACAAGTGTGCTGCAGGAAGAAGCTGATTACAAAATTTCCCAAAACCTATTTTCAAAAAACACCCGAGGACTTTGGAAGAACAGACTAACGCAACACCAAAATTGATCGGGACAGCATCCTCCTATTGGCGGCCCCCCCGACGACTACCGTTTGCTAAACGGGAAGAAGTCAAAAGCTCTTAAGAACATAAAAGATCATGACGTCATTGAGCCATCGTCAAGCCCTTGGGCATCTCCCATCGTCTTATTAAAAGGAAGGGATGGCTCTACAGATTCTGTGTGGATTATCGTGGGTTTGGGTGACGTCACCAAAAGACAGCTATCCTCCCCCAGAATAGATGACACGCTGGACACACTTGCCGGCAATACCGGGTTTTTCTACCTAAAATCTCAAGTGGGTATTGGCGGTAGAACTCCACCCTGACGATAAAAAAAACTGCCTTCACCACGGGACAAGGACTGTGGCAATTTAAGGTTTTGCCTTTTTGGCTTGTGCAATGCCCCGCAACATTCAGGGGTCTTATGGAAGCAGTCCTCCCGGGGGACTTTCCAAAAGGGCCCGCCTGGTTTATCTTGATGACATTATCATCGTGGGGCGCTCCTTCCCAAAGAACATTGAAAAATATCCCGACGTGGTTTTAAAAAAACTGAAAAAGCTAACCGGGGAAAATTTAAATCCATCCAAGGGGGCCACCTATTCCGGGGTGAAGTCACCCATCTTGGACCTTTATTTCGGCAGAGGGTGTACGAACGGACCCGGATAAGATCTTGGTTGTGGAAAAATTGGGGAAATGCCCGACGGATGTTCACCAGCTCCCGGGGTTTCTTGGGCTTTTGCCCTATTCCGGAAATTCGTGAAAAAAATTTTTCAAGGATGAGACCACTCCATTAAGCTCCAGGCAAAACAGAAATTCATCTGGGCGGTTGGTTTTAACAACGCCTTTAAAAAAGCAGGACGCACTAACATCTGCTCCCAAACCCGGCATATCCTGGGGGTTGGGGAAAAAATTTATTCTGGATACAGATGCAAGTCATGGGGTATTGGGGGGTGTATTGTCTCCCAAAAGATAGATGGTCAAAAGCATGTCATAGCCCCTTTTTTGTAAGTGCTTGTCTAAACCAGAAAAAAATTTTTGTGTGACCAAAGGGAAAGGGAAATGCTTTTCTATAGTAAAAGCCGTGAAAAACTTCCATCCTTACCTCTATGGTCGAAAGTTCCTGCTGCGAACAGATCATGCCTCTTTACCTGGCTACTGGTTTAAAAAACCAGAAAGGGCCCAAAAAGCTGGAATCAAGACTACAGGGTTTTGACTGGAAATTCGCCACAGAAAAGGATCTGCACAGAAATGCGGACGCCCTTTCGAGAAGACCCCGTCCCAAAAGGGTGCAAATACTGCTCGAGAATCGAAAAAAAATTTGGCGTAATAGTCCCAAAAGTCCGCCAAAGTTCAACGCCATCCCCCATCGGCATTGGACCCGTGAGTGTGGGCTTTTGGGCTTCCAGAAATTTTTATATGAAAAAGGGGGTCGCGACGGGAAAAACCCCCTTCAGGTGGGCCCTTTTCCTCCCAAAACAAGGTTTAAAGGGCTTTTTTGGGGCTCCTTAAAAAGGGTTTTTAAACTGGAGGAAAAAATTTTGGTGGTTATGCCCCAAAAAAAAGTTTCCGGTTTGGAAGCGGGGTTCCAAATGGGGGGGAAAAATTTTTGGGAAAGATTTAAAAAAATTGTTACGTTTTTGGCAACATTTGGGGGGAAATTTTTGTAACCCCCGCTAAGGTCCCAGAAAACCCCTGGGAAGACTGGGTGTATAATGTGGGGCGCCTTTCGAACGAATAGCTTTTGATATACTAGGCCCACTTCCTTTGATCATCAGATGGCAACAAAAAAATCCTGGTTGTCATGGACTACTTCACTAAGTGGCCGAAGCCTATCCCATTCCCGACCCAAAAGGCCTCGACTGTGGCAGGGTTCTAGTTCAACACTGGATCTCACGATTCCCGGGGGCCCTCTACAATGCACTCTGATCAGGGAGAAACTTCGATTCTGCGGGTTTTCAAAAAGGGTGGGGTGAAATACTTTTGCCATCGACCAAAAAGGGGCGACAGCTTTGCATCCCCCAGTCTGACGGCCCTGGTAAAAGGTTCAATCGGACTACCTGAACAGCCTCTCTCTCCTGGTATCCCGTAATCAACAGGACTGGGACAAAGAAATTGCCCTTTTTCCCGCTTTTCCTACAAAGTGCCGTTCACGAGACCCACCGGTTTTTTCCCAGGAAAGCTCTTCGGACGAGATCTTCGTCTGCCTGCGAAACTTCTGTTCAACCGACCACCAGGGGGCCCTTGGCGCCTGAGGGGATGTCGAAACTCCCGGCACGGTGGAGGGTCATCATCTGGCCAGGAAAAATCGGCTTGGCTTCCGGAAAAGGGGGGGCCCGATACGGCCCCCAAAGGGAAAACCCGGGCACGGGCTTCCACGAAGGGGGACAAAGGGGGTTTGGGTTTTGGAAATCCGAAACGTCCCAAGGACCCCCTCCAAAACTGCCCGACAAACTGGGAAGGTCATATACATTTCCAAAAAGACTGAATGACGTTGTGGTCGGATACAGAAATTACCACACTCAAAACCAAAAAGGGAATACATTACAATAGGCTAGCCCCCTTTTCTTGGCCAAGATGAATAAGATCCAAAATTCAGACCATGGTCATTAATTATTTTGTAAATAATGTAATTTTTTTCTCTTTTCTTATTCCAAATTTTATTTTTTTATTGGAAATTTTTGTTTACATCTCTTCATCCCTTTGGGTTTTTTTGTTTGTATATGCTCCCGGAATACATTGGCTACTTTATATGTGATTATTATTTAGTAATTTGCCTGTAAATAGATGCCTCTTACTTTTAAGGTTGTACTGCCCGGGGCGTGCAGTCTTTGAGGAGGGGGGAGTGTTACAAATTTTTTTGTAAATAGTGTAAATAATTTGTTTTATTTGAGTGTTTAATCATTTATATTACTCCCATGTTTATGTTTATTTTAAAGTTAAAATTTTACCATTCACAAGCAAAAACCGACCCCTTTCGTTATAATGGCGATCCCAAAGAGAACTTTTGGGGGAAATCTTTTGGGGGTAGAGCCAAATTGGGATCATTTTGGCGACCAAGTTGGCGACTTTTGGGGACCAATTTGGCGTCATTGGCGACCATGTTGGCGAAAGTTCGGAACCCTCGGGAAACTTCCCAGAAAGTATAGATCTCTCCACTGGGGTCACGTTCAATGACACGAGCTGTTATATTTCCCCCAAGTTTTTTGTCGCGCCTATAAAAAGGGGATATTCGCCGGAACGGCCGGGGTCTAATTAAACCAGCAGTAGTGAGGATTGTTTTGATTAGCTCGGCTGTGCGTAACTTTCCGTGTATTTTTAAACACTGTTATTGTGTTTGATTGCTGTTGAAGGTGGAAGACCTTTGGATATTTACTCTGTGAATATCGCTGCGAATCCTGTATTTAAAGTTGGATTTTTGATAATAAATTCGCATCGCTTTTAAGAACTGTTTTTTTTTTCTTTGTGATTGTTTTGCAAAAAAACCTCGCCCTCGGATCTACGAAACAAATACATCAGGCCTGTGGAATGAAGCGCCTTGGCGCAGCATACCCCCTGTAATTCCACATTGCGGTGGGGGCGGTCTTAGGGGGCCCCAAAGTCTGACTGACGTCTAGTACGGACCCATGGAAGATCCGGCGAAGCAAAAAAACCGACTTTGGGGGGCTAACAGTGGCGAAACGACACCCCCGCATCGCGGGGAGGGTAGTAGTCTAGAAAAACCCCTATGGTTTTGCTATCCGTTTAAGATCCTTGGGCCCAAAACCTGACTTTGCCCTAATATTCGTTACGCCACTGGTAAGCAGCCCCAACATCAAATTTTATTATTAAACTTTATGTGAATTAAATACGCATGAAATACTGACCTTGCAAAAACACACAGAAATGATAAAACAAAAAAAAAAATTGCAGATAATTAAGAAAAAATTAGCCTTTTTTCAGAATTCCATATACTATGAAGGGGATTGGCAATTGCTATTTAATATTGACTACTTCATAACAATTGTAAAAAAAAAATATACTTTGTCTCTTCGATTGTGTAATTTTATTTATAAACTAAGCGAAAAGAATAACGTGGCATTCTTTTAAGAATTGAACACGAAACTCTAATTAAAAAGGAAACCAAAACTTCCAAAGAAAGAACCATTCCGCCTCACAAAACCCTCCTCTTAATTCCTGCTCCAAACTTCGCTCAAATTCGACTTCCAAGTCGCAAAACCTCATTTGAATCACCCAAATAGCAATTAAGCTTTCGTAATTAACAAAAAAACCCAATCATTCGGCTGCCTATCGAAGGAACGCGAACCTCATTCAAATGAGGCGACACCATTTTTGGCTTCTCCAATTCTCTAGACATGTATTTTCATTCGTGCGTAATCAACTCCTTGGCCCCGCCCCCCCCTTCGTCTCCCGAACCAGCGTCGCTATCGATCGGGGAGCCGCGTCAAAAACGGGAAAGTGTTACTCCCGGCAGTAAGGTTCCCAGCTAATTAAAGAGGAACATACGACATTTGCATAATCTACTCAATTTGCAGAGAAACTCGCAGATTTTACGTTTCATAAGTTCCGCTGCTGATTGCCTCATCTACATACTCTACGGCGACCTTTATTTATTCAGTGCTATCAGCAAGCCACTATATTTTTAAGTTATCGGCTTCAAGAGTCTTTGAAATTACCTCTCACACAAGCTATGACTGTAACCGCGCCTGCTGCAGCGTCTGGGGATTTGGGAAGTTACTGGAAAATATTAAATACGGAGGAGGGGAGAGTGGGGAAAAAAGAAAGAAAACTTGTTGCAGAGATGAGCTGAAGTTTTTAAAGAGTAACTTGTGAACTTTTTTTTTATAACTGGAATTTTTTCTTTTATTTTTTTATCTGATATCCGTTTGATGCAATTTTCAACACATTTTTTCTCTTATCTAAGAGGGAAAAGTTTTTCGAATATATAAGTTTTGAACTTTTGTGATTTCTAGTAATTTAAAATTCTTCCGAGATAGGCTTTTTTTTTCAGAAATTTGATTAAAGTTGTGTATGTTTGTTTTCTGAGCTGTGTATCGCGTCATGTATGATTCATAAACTAGGTAGGCGAAACATAGTCGAAAATTTATTGGCATAATGAATATTTCTCAGACGGATTCCCACAAAATAAATAAACTAATTTGCATATTAGATTTAGATTTCTGATTATAAAAAAAAATGAAAGTCCTTCATTGAAAAAAATGGATCTGATATTTCATTTTAACTTTTATTTACTGTTCAGCAACAAATTTTTGTGTTCTATGTTTTTACTAAAACTTCATTAATTTTGAAAAATAAAGAAATAAATGAAATCAGTAAATAATACAGATAATCAATAAAAGTATCACACATAATAGAAATTGCACTCTGTAAAGTTTTATAATGACAATTGTTTAAATAATTATTTTGTAGCGCATATATATATAGCGTGTGTGTGTGTGTGGTGCATGCGTGCGTGTGTGCGGGCTTGTACGTGCACGCACGCGCGTGTGTGTGTGTGAAACTAAATAATAATAGTTCGGCTGGACCGGAATGGTCTCCCTTCCTTCTAAGTTCTGGACTAGACGTTGATTTAAATGCAAAAAAAGAGCATCTGAAAAAGCAAAAAGTAATTAAAGTTCCTCTTTTATTCCATTCTTCCGCTGTCTGAAAATATCCTAAGTACTTCTTAAATGTCTGAAAAAATTTTAAAAAGTAATTATTTAAAAAAAACAAAGGGAAAATATAAATCTAGAGAAATCTTCATTAAATTTTGATCTTTTGAGTGTTCCTTATTGCATGCAAACCAATGTAATATTCTAGGTTTGAGGAAGAAAATATTTTTTTTTTAGAATAAAAAATTTGATTACAAATTCAAAATTTAAACCTATTTATCCAAAAAATTATGGCTGTTCAC
>BMAV01028130.1:0-14202 GCA_019973955.1 Trichonephila inaurata madagascariensis
CCGTGTTCTGCGGATTGCGCACTTCCACGTAGTCCTGGATCTGTGGTTTGAGTCGAATTAAAATGTGATCCACCAATTCCACCTGCGACATCCCTAACTCTAAATTCTTCTCGATTTTTAATAAATCATAAACAAAGTCAGTGGGTTCCTGATTTCTTCCCTGCTGTGAAGCGAAAAATTGAGCCTCCAATTCTTTCTTATTTTTGATTGCGGGAAAAGCTTTCGCTAATTCAGCCTTGAGCTGCGCGAAATCCGCGGCTGTATCTGTCAGTATTATTCTGTGCTGCTATTAGAAGAGTCTCAATAGCATTCTCATCCCTTAAACTGGACATTAAGAGAGTATTTTGAAGTGTTTTTTTTCCGTGCTCGATATTCTCTCATGTACTCTGATGGAGATTTGGCAGTCGCACTTGATGAATTTGCACTATTTTTCTGTTGTTGTTGTTTGTCACTTTTTCGACTGGATTTGCTGCTATTTTTTTTTCCCACGAAACTATTTTCCTCTTTGTGATTTAAATTAAGCACTTTGACTAGAATTAATAATAGTTCAAAGCAAATGAAAATTAAAAAAATAAATTAGCCGGCGAACACATTGCCATGTAGCCAACAATCCACAGAAATATTTCAAAAAGGCACACTTTTGTGTGATGCGAGAGCTATTTTATCTACACCGTAATACACAACTGCAACTCATACAACCGTAGATAGATGTTCCCGGGTCTGAGGGAAAAGGAACCCCAATCGGAAGGTGAACAAGTTGAGCAGTCGGAGAGGTGGGCAATCATCCAACTTTTTCACGGATATGACGCAAGTCACGTGGTGTCCCCGCTCCGCTCCCCCCCCCCTTTTCCCCCCATTCTCTATCCTGTCCCCATGCCGCCGATTCAGGGGGGGGGGGAAGACTACTCCCGTTCTCTTTTTCATCTTAACGCGAAACTGGGCAAATTTCTTATTCACTCTAGAGCGCAAAGAAGTTTCACTTCAAAAATGCGTTACCTGTGGTGAGCAAGTGAAATGGAACAGTGGTTCTAATATGTTATGCTCCAATCTGTATGATCATTCCATGACTACTGGCTGGAACAAAGTCCAAGCTACACATCGCCCATGGCAATGCAATTTTGCGAACTACTTTCCTTTCTTAATGTTTTTGGGCAAAACTCTGATTTAATTCCCTATTATTTTAATCTTAAATTTCGATTAGTGTTTCGTTTGCTTGATGCTATTCTTTCAAGTTTATTTTGCGTGTCTTCGGCAACTTATTATACTTCATATGTGAGATCATGCTTTGGAGTGTGTGTATATATATATATATATATATATATATATATATATATATAGCTGTCTTATAATATATGATGTTGAGTATTAAATTGTTGTTTCAGTTCGTCATTTTACTCTCACAATCGGGAAATATGCCGAAAATCGTTTCCGTCCCATTAATAAAATTTCTCATTGAAACTTGAAAAATAATAATTTTTAAAAACTATCCTTTTGAGCTAAAAAGTTTGCAAAAAAGCTTTCCAATGCAATAAATATCTTTCACCGAAAGTAAGGTCAAGGGGAAAAAAAGCAAAAATTTAATTTCTTAGTTACCTGTGTCTTACCTACTATTTAATGTCTTTTCCCTCTCTACTATTTAATGCTTCTTTAAAGTTACTTAAAATTGAATATCTCAGAAGGAAAAAAGAAAAATTGACAAAAAAATTCACGTAATGCATAAAATACAGAAATTTTGAAGGGCTTCATAAGCTGTAAAACGTCTCATCTTCTGATTTCCATTCTATTTTTTACATACAAAGAAAAGGCAGAACAAATTTTATCTTATTATATTTAATCTTGCATACATTCTGTAATGGGAGAATGATATTGTTTTTTAAGGTATCCGACTACGTTCGGAACCGTGATTTTAAAAAAGCGCATAAAAGGATACTTTTCATGATTTTTAGTGTCACTTAGATTAGGATACATGTATAAAATTGTTTTAAGGACTTTTTGACAAAAAAAAATTATTTAAATACAATATTTCAGCAAAAAATGAACTTAGAATAGCCTTTTTCAAAATGTTCTCCTTTTGTGAAAAATGCTTCTATTATAATAATATTTTGCCTGTATATAGCTCAGACCTCTGTACAAGGGCTCAACCCTGATTTCTGAAAAATTCCCATTATTTTAAGAGTTACAACCGATTGAAATAACTATTGGCGTCTTTTTTTTAAAATTTCTCCCCTCTGTTGTCGTAAAACATGGATAAGCCCATTTCTAAGTTATATATTTCAAAAATTCTAGTTGAGCCTCTGTACAGTTGTCTGATCTATATACAGGCAAAATATTGTTATAAAAGAAGAATTTTTCACAAAAGGAGAATATTTGGAAAATGGGTCATTCTATGTTTATTTTTGTCAAAATACTGTACTTAAATAGTTTTTTTATTGTAATACTATGCTTAAAATAATTTTATATACATTTTCTAATCTAAGTGACACTAAATATCATAAATATTATCCATTTACACGCTTTTGCAAAATGGCGGTTCCGAACGTAGTCGGATACCTTAAGGGAAAATATTCAGTATAAACACTTTTAATAAATTTAGAATGCAAGCAGTGCAATTTCCTTTTTTCTTAAAAAAGTAGCATTATTGTAATGTTTTTAAATATGCATTAAATGAAGGTATAAAATTTAAATAAAATAATTGTACATTCTATAGTAATAACTTCACATTTAACAAAAACCCTGTTTTCATTTTCTGTAATCAACATTCGACTGGACAGTTTAAATACACCTAAGTATGACAAATTCTTAGAAATTTTATTAAAAGAATTTCATTCAATTTGAAAAATTTTGCTTTATATCTTATACTTTGTGATTTAATCCTTTATATACTGACGTACTTATAAGTACCAGTAGCATTAAAATTACAGATAATAACCATTTTTACTAATGTTCTGATGATATTTAGCAGGAATATTCTTTTAAATGCACTCTTTCAAGATATATGGCAGCACGGGTTCTATGATTATAATTTTAGCGGGAAAGACGAATAGTTTTATAGAAGAAGTCGCGTTTTCAGCTGACATTTTGATCGGACTGCAAAGATTCTCATTATTGTTCCGAAAAAGTAGTTATTGTCAAAATGTAAGTGTATTTTTTTTTGTATGTTAATGAAGACCTTAGAAAACTATTTTACTATTTATTGTAAGTGAACAGTGTATGTATATATATATATATATATAATTAATTTTACAGTTAAATAACTTTGTGGTACTTATAAGTACCGTCAGCCACTGGGTATTAGAGCAAGAACTCAGGTTTTTCTTTTTTTCTTTTTTTTTCGTTCGTGTAGATTATTGTGGTTTTCTGTTGTGTTGTAGCGTCATTACTATACTGTAATAGAGTTATGCTTTTTTTTCACTTTTTTTCAGTTTAACTTATTTGTTTTTATTTTTTGTTGCTTTATTTTAACGTTTTCAAAAAATTTTAATCTTTAAGTCTGAGCTTTTTTGCCCCGCTATTAAATGAAATATCTATTATTTACACAAAAATTAAAAACATTTTAATTTTTTTGTGAGTAACTGAGATTTAAAGTAATATAGGATATTTTTCAAGGTGCTATTATTATTATTATTTTCCCTTTTTTTAGAATGTCTGGAAAAAAGAAACTCAATCTTCAAGAAGCTTTGGATTTTGGATTTATTAAAGAACCTACCATTAGAATTCAGTGGTATACTAACAGATGATTTTTGAGATGAAGAAAACCCAGCAAACAATCTGGAATTTTCATTAAGCTCTTAAGATGACGATCAAGAGACTAAACAAGACTCAAGGTGCAGTAGTTCATGTTAAGAAAATACAGCAATTTATACCCCAGCCTGCAATGCTTTAAAAAACATTCAATCGAAACCTCACTCAAAATGCACAACGTGTAATGAATTTTTGTGTATTAATGAAAAAAACTGTTTCTTTCAATATCATCAAATTAAATTTATCCATAAAAGCTGTTTTATGTGTAAAAAAGTAAATAAATTTTAAAAATTCAATAATCTTTCAAAATAAATATTTTGTGCTGCAAAATATTAGTGTTCTCTTGTTATTTAGCATTTCTAAGAGTTAAAACTGCGTTAAGAAAGTCATTGAATCTTTCCGATTATGAGAAAACTTCAGGCCTTTGTAGACTGACAATACTTTAAAGAACTAATTTAATTAATTAACACTAACGGATTAAATTTTCCAAAGTTGAGTATTTTATTTATGTATATCTCTTAATTTTCAATGTAGTGTTTCAAAAAAAAAAAAAAAAAGAAATATTGCACGAAAAAAATTGCAGTAAGTAATAATGCGGTAGATAAAGGGTTAATACAATTTGATTTAGTTATCCAGGGTATTTCGTATTACTTTATCGATAAAAGGATAGTTAAATGCTTATCAAAGAGACAAGATTAATTTTTTAAAACTATACATATAAAACAAAACTCTGAATCATATGTTATTATATTACAAATAACAATGCTGCTTTACATTTTTTTATACATTTGAAAAAGTGAAGTAAATTTAATTTACGAATAGTTTAATGCTAATATGGAGTATTTTTTGTACTATAAAAAGAACGTAAGTTACACATTCCAAAGGGGAACTGTATTTTTTAAATAATTCATATATTTTATTGTTTTAAGGTAATTTTTGAAATTAAAAATGCCTGTTTTTTAAGTTGTAAAAACTTAAAATACATTTAAAACAATCACTAACTAAATTATACAAGCTTCTAGCCCACAACAGATTTTTCTCAGCACTTTCTTATAGTTCTCTTTTTACACATTTTTGTGCATCTTACACATGGAAACTTAATTAAGGGTTACTTTATTTTAAAATCCGGTTATGTGTGCACCTTTTTTTTAAAAGAAAAGTATCCCTTTTAATTTTTATCTTAGAAAAATAAACTTTTACTTACACTTTTAGAAAATTTTACAGTAAATATGATAAGTAAAAGTAAACTTAAAACCATTTAAGAAGCGTAAAAAAAAGTTATTATTGTTTTATAAAAAGAAAAACTGTGATGAAATTAAAACACAAAGGATCTTATACATTTTTCCTTTAAATGCATATTTAACTAAAAGAAAAAGTTCTCTGGTTACATTTTACTGAATGTGAGAAACACAAAGACGTAAGTTTTAATACTCAAAAAAAATTAGTGCTGGTTTATTAAAGTTTTAAGTTATATGAACATTTTAATACAGTACTAAGTATTATTTCTTTCTTTTCTTTTGTCATTGTTTTTTCGACAGGCATTTAATGATATTATTCTTTTTATGTGATACTTTTTATATATATATATATTTTCTTTTACTTAGAAATTTCAGTCACATTAAACAAATCATAGTAATTTAAAACTCATACAAATATATAAAATAATGATATCATAAGCCTTTTTAAGATATATATATACAATGTTTCATTTAAATTTAATAATTTCTATAACAAATAGATCAGAAGTAATTTTACTTTATAAATTAGAATCAATATATTTAAATTCCTGTACATTCATTCAAGCAAGTAATCTTAAATGTTTTAATAACAATATCTTGAAAACGAGTGTCTCGTGCTAATATGTATTTTTTAAGAAAATTATTTGCAGATTTCCTACATCAGAGGCATTGCACAAATCTTCATATGTAAGCAAATGTCTAGCAATTCACAGCGTTAACTTTCATGACAAGCTGGAGATTTTGGAGAAAATTCTAAAAAGTAAATTGCTCGTTATAAAATCACTATCTCCATTTATATGCACGCTTTTAAATTATAATACAAATATAAATAAATGGTATTAAAAAATAGAACTGATTCTTTCATATGAAATCCTTACATGATGTGACACGGATGTTTTGCGAATAAAATGTAATATCTGTCATTACATATTTTTCATCAGTTGATCAAAATTCAAAACTGCAAATTCGTGTCTCAATTCACACTCAAAAACTGATAATTTTAAATATTCCATGCACGATATATCTATTACATAAAAATGTTTTATCCTATAAAAGACAAAAGAATTATTGGCACCCCAATTAATGTTTAAAATCTCATAAAATAAACGATTTTGTACATCATACTAATTGCAATATTTTGCAAGTACCTAAGCTATGATCATGAATGGGAAAGGTATTTAGGGTACTTTCGAATGCAAGGTTATAAGAAGGTCCTAAGGTATGTTTTAGGATAGATTCAGAAAAATTGTATCTAGTGTAGGAAACGCAATACATATTCACAACGAATATGTTTAAGGTGGCATATGACGTTTCTCTCATGAAAATAAACCTTTAATTTAGAATGTTCTTGCTATCCATATGAATGACAGTAATATTCTAAAATAAATATTTTCGACTAGAACATGCAACACTAAAAAAGAAAAAAAACCTTTTTTTTTTACTTATTATAGATGCACTAAAAATGAAACTAAGAAGAGCCCTATTACTGTACTGAATGGCCCTTAAAAATAAGAATTCGAGTTTAGCTGTGAACGGAAGTGGTCTCGAACCACGATTCATTTTCTCGCCATGGATGATGATGATGATATTTTGCTTTATGAAACATTAATAACTCTAAACTATGTTGTTGTGGCTAATGCCACCTGTCTGACGTAGTCAGATCGAGGCCCACGAAATTCATCGTGGCAAGGGGCTAAAAGTACGCCTGTCGTTGGCCTTGAGCACCATACAGGTGACAGTACGAATTAGCTCGGCGAAATTCCCCGAAGGGACGATAGATGGCGACACCACCCATCTCCACCTCCACAATTTTTAGGCATGGAACTGAAAGGGAGAGAAATATTTTCCAGTCCCCTGCACTTGGGATTCAGCCCACAAGACTTTCGGACCCAGTGATTTAACGAACACATACTCCGTGTGAACTCGGAGGGTATTTGGTGGCATCGGGCATCGAACACAGGCCTTCCGGTTTGGAGTCCGATGCTTTAGCCACTAGGCTACCCACTGCCCTCTAAACTATGTAAATTACTCATTACTTGTTTGTCCCCTATTTATTTAATTCTTAAAATAAACAGTAACTTTTTTAACATTATTCATTCTAGGAAGACTACCACGATATTTGTCATTCTTACTTTGACAGCCTCCATTCACTCTAATGCATATTGCTTGCAGACATCTTCATTTTACAATTATCTTAGAAAAGCATTCTTCATATAGAACTATGCTTCGTTGTTTTAATTATTCAGTCTTTTCTGCAAAAAAAATTTTTTTAATGTTTCATTCCCCATATCTAATTTAGTGATACAAAACTGATATTAAGCTGTGTCTATTAAAAAATGGCATATTAATAAAATGCCTCTAAATATATGCTAAACGCCTATTTAAACATTCGAACTTCATTTCCTCTGAAAATGTGTTCCTAATTTAGTACTTTCTCAAAGACATGAGACAAAAGCAACCTCTTTGAGCTAGAATAAGACAAAAAAATAAAATAAAAATATAATCGAAAAAAAGTCATTTAACAAATACTTTTTTTTTCCTAAGGCATTTTTAAGCCCCTCAGAATATTTTAAAATTCAAGAAGTTAAAAAAAGATGAAGTCTTATCTGAAATATGTCCTTCCGTTTCTTTCTTTTCTTTGGGTATGTGTGAGTTGTAATAGAAAAAAAATGCGTTGGGATTCTCGGAAAAATGTCTTAGTGCTACATTCTGTATCCTCATCAACTATCTGTGGCAGCTTTATCCTTCCTGTTTCCTAAAGAACAGTTTCTGCACTCGTAGTATTGCACTCGATTGGAAAACTAAGTGGTTTCCCTTTCATATAAAAAGCATCGAAGAAACAAGTTCAGAACTCTTATAGTGTTCTAACTATTGATTTTGTACTTACTGGAAGTAGAAGGAAAAGATAGGAGGGGGAAATCTGTGTTTTGAGATAAATTATAGTAACCAAAATGATTAAAATTAATATAAAATATCTAAACATATTTATTAAACATATTTGCTTCATCAATAGCAAATTTTAAATTCTAATTAACATATGATTTTTAAATCAATAGGTAGGGAGGAGAGGGTTAGAAGTAACGCAATTCCAAAACATTTAAAAATATAACTTGAGGGAGTTTTTAAAAGATAGACACGTTTTGGATGTGTTTTTCATAAAAAGAGATAAATAGATTTCGAATATTGAAGGAATAAAAATAGATTTTTCTTTTCTAAAATAGTAAAAAAAATATGTAATACTATTTTAATCTTTAGTGAAATCCAACCCCACATTACAGTTATGACCGTGAGATCTATTAAGTGAGAAATACACTGTTAAGAATTATATACTTCTGTTTACATTAGCTTTAAGTTTATACGATGCTGTATATTTTTTATATCTTAAGAAAATATACGATTTTTCAAGTTTTTTTTTAAGGAATGAAAAAAATTGTTAAAAAAATACATATATATATTAATTGACTAATTAGAAATGTGTGTGGATGTTATCTTTTCTATTATTTGAAAATTTTCAATCAAACAAGATCGTCCATGGGGATGCAAATTTGATAGTTACTTTCCTTGCTTAATATGTTTTTATAAAATTTTGATTTCATTACACAATATTTTAATCTTAAATTTTTATTGGAGTCTCATTTTCTTGATGCTGTTCTTTCAGATCTAATTTGCTTGATGTCAACAAATTATTATACTCCGTATGTGAGCCCGTGTTTCGGAATAGCTGCATTGTGATATATTAGGTGGGGGGAAAAGAAATCCATTATTTTATCATGAAATTCAAATCTTTATTTAACATATTTTGGATTGTCCGATTTGGGTTATGTACCGTTTTGTTGTATAATTTGTTGCCATTTTAAAGGTAGCTTCATATTGCCTCTCTCATAAAAACATTGGCCTTTATTGGTGAAAAACTCTAGTAATCGATTTTCACAATCTTCTCTTGATCCTAATTTCTCATCACTTTGGAAGTTTTGCAATGCGAGAAAAAGGAAGTAATCGTTTGGTGCCAGGTCCGAACTGTATGGTGGATGCATTAAAACTTTCCAACCAAGCTCCCAGAGTTTCTGGGGAGTCACTACAGTCGTGTGTGGTGTGGCGTTGTCTTGATAGAACACAGCACCTCTTCTGTTGGCCAATTCTGGGCATTTCTGGTCAGTTACTAGCTTCAAACGGTCCAGTTGATGACAGTAGATATCTGAATTTAGTGTTTGGGACTACGGAAGTAACTCATAATAAATTATTCTTTTCCAGTCCTACCAAATACACAGTAGAACCTTCCTGCATGTTAATCCTCATTTGAGCTGCTACCCCGCGCTTTGACCACGATCGTTTCCTCACAATATTGTCGTATGTGACCCATTTCTCATCCCCAGTCACCATCCTCTAAAGAAATGGGTTGATTTCATTCCGTTTGGCCAGAGCTTCGCAGATGGAAATTCGATCTATCATGTTTTTTTTTTTGTGTTAATTGGTGTGTCACCCAAACATCGAGCTTCTTTTTGAATCCAACTTTGCTCAAATGGCTTAAAACTGTTTTATGGTCAATCTTTAGCTCCTGAGTGATGCTACGACTACTAACATGGCGGTCAACTTCGATTATTTCTGTGATTTTATCGACATTTTCGATGACGGGCGTGGGGTAATTTTAACATCAAAAATGCCTGAACAGAATCAACGAAACCAAAATTGCACGTAATTAGCTATTACAGTATCTACACCATAAACACCATTTACAATTTCAGCCATCTGGCTTGCATTTTCGCCTTTATAAAAGAAAAAATGTAAAATGTACCGAATTTTCTCTTTATTTACTTCTATTTTTAACACCATGTAACTCATAACTGAATGAACCAAACAAAAAACAACAAAATAATTTTTTTAGTGTGAAATGTCACTTTGACAACGAGCATAAACTTGAAATTGTTTGATCGATAATTCATGAGATATCGACACTACAGCCATCTACCGAAAAAATAATGGATGTCTTTTTCCCCAACCTAATATGATGTTGAGTTTTAAATTGTTGTTTATCAATTAATTTTCACTATCAGGTTCGTTAACGAAAATTAATTCTGTCCTTTAAGTGAAATTTCTGGTCCAAAGTTGAGAAATAATAATTTTGAAAAACTATCCTTTTAAGCTAAAATGTTGTAAGAAATATTTTCCAATACAATAAATATCCTGTATAGAAAAGTAAGATCAAGAAAAAAAGGAAAAGTTTAACTTCTTCATCTTAGTTGACTGTTCCCTACTATTTAAGGTGTCTTAAGGTAAGTTATATAAGATTGAGAATATATATTTTAAAAAGAAAAGAAATATTGACTGGAAATTCTTATAATCTACAAAATACAGAAATTTTGAAGCACTTCATAAGCTTTAAAAAGCCTCATCTTCTGATTTGCATCCCATTTTTTACGTGTAAGGAAAATACACAACAAATTTTATTTTGATATTTTTAATCTAGCATGCATTATTGAATGATTGAATTTTATTATTTTTAACTGGGAAATATTCTGTATAAACAGTTTTAAAGAACTAGAATATAAGCAATGCAATTTCCTCTTTTCTTAAAAAAACTAGCATTATTGTAAAGTTTTTAAATATGCATTAAATGTGAAGAATTATATGAACGTTAAATAAAAAGATTGTGCATTATAGTAATATTTCCACACTAAAAGAATATCTTGTTTTCGTTTTCAATACTTATTATTAATTTATATAAGACAAGACTGAATTATGTATTATATCAATGCATTACATTTCTTCTGTACTTTTTTATACATTTGAAATTGAAGTAGATTTAATTTATGAGTAATTTATAGTTAGTATGGGGTATTTTTGCATTATAAAAACAACGTAAATATTTCACATTCAAAAGGGGCACTAATATTTTAAATAATTCATACTCTTTATTGTTTTAAATCCTTTCTAACTACTTAACCCGCGGTCACTCGCGCTTGTTTTTCTACCGTCGTTACTCGCGGGGTGTAGAGAACACCCCAAACTTTTAACGCGTGTATTTAATCATGAAAATAAAATTAAGTCATTATGATACATATTTATAAAATACAAGATGTTTTTTGTGCTTTACAAATAAAATTGTTAAATTTATTGCATACAAATGAGACTAACATTAATTTAAACTAAACATACAAAATTTTCATTTTAAAAGACATAATTTCATATTTTTTCATAAACCAGTAAAATGTCTATACCAGTAATAAATATACTTTATAAATGAGATAATGATAGTAGAAAAATAATATTTTAATCATTTTCCAAGCATTCAGAGCAGACTGTAAACATATACTCAAATTCTCGCTGGAGTTCTCAGCCCTCCAGATAAACTTTTGAAGGTCATTACATTCCAATCATTCAAGAAAAAGGGAATTCATTAAGCCTGAAGGTTCAATGACCTAAAATGGGCAGCTACAGAAAAAATCATGGTTCTGCACATTCTTTTAGAATCCTGGGAGGATTTTCTTGTTGCTGGGGTGTACAGAACACCCCGCGCGAGTGATCACGGGTTAAAACACTTTTAAAACAATTACTAACTCAATTATAAAGACTTCTAACTATATGTCTTTTAAAACCCACAACAGATTTTTCTCTACACTTTCCTATAATTCTCTCTATGCAAATTTTTAAGGTACCTCACTCTGGGAAACAGTTCCTTAAGATTACTTTATTTTAAAATCCAGTTATGCTTTTTTTAAGAGAAAAGTACAATTTTTAATTTTTTATCTCAGAAAATAAACTTCAACTTAAGCTTTTGGAAAAATTTACAGAAAATATGATAAGTAAAAGTTAACTTAAAACAATTTAAGAAGAATAAAAAAGTTATTATTGCCTTAGAAAGAGAAAACTAGTGATGAAATTAAAACACTAAGAATCTTATACTGTTTTTCCTTAAACGCATATTTAACTAAAAGAAAAAAAAAATTTCTAGTTTAAGCTAACTTTTTTCTAAATTTGCGAAACAAAGATGCATACTTAATACTCAAAAATTTTCTTTAGCGGTGTTTTTTATTGCTAAAGAGAATTTTTGAGTATTAAAATGTGCATCTTTCTTTAAGTTGCATGAAGTATTATGTAGTATTAAGTTGCAAGAATTTGTTTAATGCAGAACTCAAGTATAACTTTTTTATTTTTCTGCCGTTTTTTAAACTTTTATTAAATGATATTCTTTTAATAACATATTTTATTTTATTTTAGAAGTTTCAGTTGGATTAAATAAATAACAGTAATTTAAAACACATATAAATATATAAAATAGTAATGTTACAACCTTTTTTTAAATTACAATTTTTACTTTAATTTTAAGAATTTTTTATTAAAAAGTAGCACAAAAGTAATGTTACTTTATAAATTAGAACTAAAATATTAGATTTTCTTTACTTTCATTCAAACACATAATCTAAACCATTTAATAACATATTTAAAACGTATTTGTGTTAATATACAAATTTTTAAGAAAATTATTTGTAGATTTCCTATATCAGAAACACTGAATACATTTTTATATGAAAATAAATGTCTAACAATTCACAACATCAACTTTCATCAATGACTGGAGGTTTTGAAGCAAATTCTAAAAAATATAAATTGCCCTTTATAATATCGTAATCTTCGTTTATGTATGGTTTCAAATTCTTATTTTAATAAAAATGAATTTTATGAAATCGAAGGTATATTCTTACATGTAAAATCGTTACAGGGAGTGACATGGAAATGTTGCGAATAAAATGCAATCTGTGCAATTACTTTTCGTTACTTGATCAAAATTCAAAACTGCAAATTAATATTCTAATTCACACTTGAAAGCTAATGATAATTAGAAAAAGTCAAACGTCGTTATTCATACGATGCATTAAAGATATGTGATAAATTTTCATGTGAAATATACCTATTATACAAAAATACTATGTCCTGTAAACGACTGAAAAACTATTAACGCCAATATTAATGTGTAATATCTTCTAAAATGAACGATTTTTAATAAATATCATCATTAATTACTAGCTATATTTTGCAAATAACTGGAATATGACCATAAATTAGGAAGGGATATTGAATGCTTTTTAACGCCATGTCCTAAGATATGTTTTAGGATGAAATCAGGAAAAGAGTATCTGGAGCAGAGAACGCAACTTTGAATTATACCGAATGTTCAGAGAAACAGGTGTTCATTAATTAAAACAAGTCGCTTAAACTGGACTGGGCATGTTATTCATATGAATGACAGTAAAATTCTAAAAAAAATATTTTTTATTAGAACGTGTAACATCAGAAGGAAAATAAAATCTTGACTTACATGGATAGATGTACTAGAGCAGGGATGGTGAACCCACACATGATGGCACACGACACAATATTTTGGGCACGCCACTGATCCAAACGGTTTGCAATTTAATTCAAAATAACAAAGTACAATATGAAGTTTACGAACAGTGATTGGTTGCAGTTTTTAGCGAGTTTTTCTCAGTTCAAAGATTTATCGAAAACACTCAAGT
Organism: Trichonephila inaurata madagascariensis; assembly: GCA_019973955.1. Lineage (NCBI taxonomy): Eukaryota > Metazoa > Arthropoda > Arachnida > Araneae > Nephilidae > Trichonephila > Trichonephila inaurata. The sequence continues at coordinate 13,493 of BMAV01028130.1, forward strand.
TTTTTATGTACCCTGATGTGACTTAAAAAAAACTGATGTGATTTTAAAAAAAAACTGAACTTGTGTCCCAATTAAAATGGTTGGAAATCGGAAAACTTGAAATGCAACTAAATGTGTGATTTTCAGTCTATTTAATATGGATTCAAAAATTTATTGAAACAAGGAAAAAGTTAGAATTGATTGAAATAGAGAGATTAGCAAGGAATAAAAGTAAAAACGTTAGTAATGAAATTTTTGAAACTTGGAATTCGATTTCAGACGCATTTAACTATTTGAAAAATCTGCACCGTGTTATTTTATAACCATATTTTCATCTACCGACGCCTGTGAGTCAGTATTTTCAGAGATTAATAATATTAAACTCGCTTGGAAATCAGACAGATGACTCCAATTCAGCACGAATTCTGCTAAAAGTAACATCTTACAATCCGAATATAAGTTATTTGTCATCTAATCTGTGCGTGTGTGTGTGCAACAGCTGAAATCACGCTAATGTTACTTTATACAATTTGAATTACACGTATAACTAAAACATTTACTACTATAAAGTATGCAATGTATTTTTCGGTAGCAAATAAAGAATTTTGAGTTATTAGTAATTAGTTTTAATTTCCCAATAATTACAAGTCATAATTATTTAACGGCATACGTCTATACCTCATTAAATATTTCTATAGAAAAAAATGGCACGTTGATCCATAAAGGTTCGC
>BMAV01028130.1:14302-36390 GCA_019973955.1 Trichonephila inaurata madagascariensis
AACTTCTGGTTCAAAAGCCTTGTGGCCCATCCTTTGCTATCATGCCAGGAATGATGATGACAATGATATTTTGCAAATTTTTGGATTATTTTAATAAACTTATACTTTGTCCCTCAAATAGAGAAAAAAAGTCATTGTTTTCCTTTTCTCTATTGTTTACTTTTTAAAATTTAAGCATATCAAGAGTGTTGTGCGAAAAATTTATATTTGCTAATGCGCAAAATGAATAACAACTTAATAAACATTATTTCTTCCATAAAGACTTTCATGATATTTATCGTCCTTTCTTTGACAGCTTCCTTTCATTCCAATGATTATTGCTCTCCTGGCCATCTTTATTTAATATTAAACCGCGATCACTCGCGCGGGGTGTTCTGTACACCCCAGCAACAAGAATATCCTCCCAGATTTTTAAAAAGAATGTACAGAACCACGATTTTTTCTGTAGTTGCACATTTTAGGTCATTGAACCTTCAGGCGTGATGCAATCCCTCTTTAAGGAACGATTGGAATGTAATGACCTTCAAAAGTTTATCTGGGGCTGAGAACTCCCTCGAGAAGTTGAGCATTTGTACACAGTCTGCTCTGAAAGTTTGGAAAATGATTAAAATATTATTTTTCTACTTTCTACAATCATTATCTCATTAATTATAAAGTATATTTATTACTGACATATACGTTTTACTGGTTTATGAAAAAATATAAAATTATGTGTTTTTAAATGAAAATTTTGTATGTTTAGTTTAAATTAATGTTAGTCTCATTTGTGTGCAATAAATTTAATAATTTTATTTGTATAATACAAAAAACATCTTGTACTTTATAAATATGTATCATAATGACTTAATTTTTATTTTTATAATTAAGTACACGTGTTAAAAGTTTGGGGTGTTCTCTACACCCCGCGAGTAACGAAGGTAGCAAAAACAGGCGCGAGTGACCGTGGGTTAAAGAGTAGGACATACTTCCATCACATTCTTTACAACTGGAAACATCTTACAGGAACATTAAATTTCGTCTTTACGGTTCTTCTATGAAAATCATTCTGCATATAGTACTATACTTTTCTGTTTGAATTTGCCCGTGCCTGTTATGGGTGAAAGTTACCAGCAAATTTGTACATGTTCGCGCCTCATGCGGACAATCTTGTATCTAGCTTGTATCTAGCGTTATTCTAATTATAATGCCCGTCTAAAATCCCTTTTAGTGAAAATAGATATGCTAGATTGTAATTAAAATTTATATACTATTTAAACTAAATTAAACTGTATAAACTATTCATACGTTATTGAACTATGCCTATACTCCCTTTTTCTATCAAAAAGAAAAAAAAACGATGATTTTTCACCAGTTTTTCCGATAAAAAAGGCTTTAAGGGGTTAATAAGTTCTTTCTCTGCCAAAATAAATAAATAAATAAAAATATGATTCATACTCCATATCTAATACAGTCTAATCTAATATTTAAATTTGCCTCTTAAGAAAATAACATATTAATGAAATATCTTTAAATATTGGCTAAATATGGTTAATGCCTATTTAAACATTCGGACTTTACTTTCTCTTAAAATGTGTTCCTAATTTGGTACTTTCTCTAAGACATTAGACAAAATCAGTCGTTTAGGGATTGAATAAGATAAAAAAAATAAATAAAATAAAATAAAAGGACAATCGATGAAAGAGTGATTTAACCAAACACTCCTTTTTTTCTTAAGACGCTTTTAAGCCACTCAGAATATTTTAAAACTCAAGAGGAAAAAAAATGATAAAATATTTTATCTGAAATATGTCCTTTTTCTTCATTTTCTTTTAATTCTGTTAAAAGAAGGTATAGTGATTGGCGGGAAAATAAAACTTAGTGCTACACTTTGTATCATCTATTTCTAAGTATCTGTAGCAGTTTTATCCTTCCTGTTTTCTAAGAAACAGTTCCTGCACTCGTAGTTTTTGCACTTGATTGGAAAACTAAGTGGCTTCCGTTTCATACAAAAAGTATGGAAGAAACATGTTCTGAGTCCTTATAATGTTCTGAAATTTGTTTTGTGTTTACTGAAAGCTCTAGAAAAAGATATGATAAAATATGTGCTTTTTTGTCAACTTAGAACAACTAAAATTATTTGAATTAATATAAAATATCCAAATACTTTTTTCATAAATAGCAAATTTAAAATTCGAATTAACGTACGATTTTTAAATGAAAGGGTTTTAGGAAACACGCAATTCTAAAACATTCAAAAATATAACTTAAGGAAATTTTCAGACAGATAGACTCGTTTGTGAATGTACGAGAAAAAAATATGAATAAGCAGGGGGTTATTTTTGTTAAATTTGCTAGAACGATCACAGGAAAGACATTCTCTATAATTTATGATTTTTATTTTAAAAATACACCTCTTCAATCAAATATGAGAATACCCCTTTAATATTCATATGCATATAATGTTTTTCATAAAATGAGATAAATAGAATTCGTGTGTTGAAGAAATAAGAATTCGTGTTGAAGAATTGGTTTTCTATTCTTAAATAGTGTAAAAATATGTAACATTAGTTTAGTCGATAATATAATTCAAACCAACATTATAGTAATAACTGCATTCTATAATTAAATGTGAAATATAGAATATAAGAATATAATAAGAATAATATACTTCTATTTATATTAGTTTTAAGCTTTTATTACATTCTATATTTTTTTAACTTAAAAATAGTTTTCAAGTATATTTTAAAAGATTAAGAAATAAAAAAAATTGTTAAAAAGACACAGTTATATTTTAGCTGAATTATTAGCAATGCGAAATCTTTTCTATTATTCGAGAATTGTTTTCAAACTAGATTTTTAAGATTCAGGGTTTGAAAATTAATCTTTTCAAACTAATTTTTAAATTGAAAAGGTCCATGTTTAACTAAAAAGTAGTTGCACATTCAAAGACGTCCAATACATTTTATGTATCAATTCAAAATATTGTAAATTGTGAAATGAAAGAAATACGATACGTTTCCATCATTTAGGAAAGCTCTGTTCTATTTTACTTTGAAACATCTTCTCACATCTGTATTAGATTTTTAACGATATCAAAATACGTATACTAAGAAAACATAATTATATTTTTTGAAAATATACTCATTTCAAATTTTTCCCTCATTTTAGATTGTTGTAACTAAATTCATTACAACTAAATACACATCTTTCATTTCGCTCACTCACGCTAATTAACTCCTACCTGCCTTTTTCAATTAAAATTGATATATCATTCTCACAAAACCGACTGTTACAGGAAAGTGTACCTCAGGGCTCCCATTTCGGTCTGGCTCCTTTCAATATATTTATGTAAATAGCATTATTATCACTACTAGCACAATGTTTTGTATGTACGTCAATGACACAATGATTCACACCCCGCTTAAAAACCTTAAGCCAGCTACACACTTTCTCACAAGATATCTGGTTCACCTTGAAACCTGTCCTTCATATAGAAGATAGCTTCGAATGCTTCTAAAATTGAAACTATTTTCTTTTTCATATTCAAAAATGCTTCTGAAATATTACTCTAAAATAACTGAATTCTCTTGTCTCAGCATATCAAGTATCCCAGATAAGAACCTCATTATCAATATCAAGTATTGATAAGAATCTCATTTTTAACCAACACATCAAATGTATTAGAATAAGTAACATGATATGACACATTAATTACTTCCCTTACTACATCGAAAGTTTAAATTAACCCGCGGTCACTCGCGCCTGTTTTTGCTACCTTCGTTACTCGCGGGGTGTAGAGAACACCCCAAACTTTTAACTCGTGTATTTAATTATAAAAATAAAAATTAAGTCATTATGATACATATTTATAAAGTACAAGATGTGTTTTGTATTATACAAATAAAACTATTTAATTTATTGCACACAAATGAGACTAACACATTAATTTAAACTAAACATACAAAATTTTCATTTTAAAAGACATAATTTTATATTTTTTCATAAACCAGTAAAACGTACATACCAGTAATAAATATACTTTATAATTAATGAGATAATGATAGTAGAAAGTAGAAAAATAATATTTTAATCATTTTCCAAACTTTCAGAGCAGACTGTATACAAATGCTCAACTTCTCGCGGGAGTTCTCAGCTCTCCAGATAAACTTTTCAAGATCATTGCATTCCAATCGTTCCTTAAAGAGGGATTGCATCACGCCTGAAGGTTCAATGACCTAAAATGTGCAGCTACAGAAAAAATCGTGGTTCTGCACATTCTTTTTAGAAATCTGGGAGGATTTTCTTGTTGCTGGGGTGTACAGAACACCTGTACATAATAAATTGCTTATCTCTACATACGTATCTTAAAATCTCTCGGCCTATGTCTTCATAATCTGGGTACATGCAGCAAAGACTAAAATTAGTGTATTAGAAAGATAACGAAATGACAAAAGATAAGTTCTAAACGTTGGTGAGTACATGAGAAATTCAGACCTCAGGAGAGCAAAACTCCTAACATACATCAAACAACACGTAAAAATGCTTTAAAATTCTTTGAAAATGTGGATAATTCAAATATCGCATTCTTAAAAAACATTCAAAAATACGTCCCAAATCTCAGCTTCAACAGGCCAAGAAATAATCTTGATAGACCCAGCTTTACTATAAAAATTCTAAATTATTTAACTCTCTTAAAATTCCCATCCATGAACTGCAGTCAGACTCAGGTCGAACTGCTGCCTAGTTCTGATTGGATGTTAACTCTGTAGATCTACTTGTACTTAAATAACCAATGTCTTCTAGTGGCCAATCAAATTGCTTTCTCTCGCTCACTGAACTTTCATATTTTCACGAAAAATTTTCTCACTTCGAACTTCAAATTTCTTTGTTGCAACCAAATTGGCTAAATAAGGCCCCACTCTCACCATTGATCTCAAAGATGTTGCTTTCAATAACTTTAAGAAAAGCTTTTTTTAATATTAATTTACATTGTTTCCCGCACAAAAAGTATGTTTTTCTTATAGAAAAATAAAAATCCTCTTTCACATTAAATCTTTATTTTAAATACTAGGCAATGATAGGACATTCTCAAGTCATTCAAGCTTCACTGGTTATTTTGCTAAAAGGCTTGTCAAATATGTACAAAAAAAATTGTAATTACTGGTATCATAGAAATATCCCCAGACGAACAATAACTGTTGCATGTTCATTTCTATATTCAACTCAATATAAAAGCAAACCTTTTTAAATATGTTGTTTCCGCCAGTATTGTGAATTGCAAACAATTAATTAGTTTTATTATCAAATTAGTTTTTGATAGCATAAAACCTTACTTCGTCACATTTTTATTTCTTTCACATCGTCTTTCCAGACAAAAAAAAAGGAACCAAATTTGGGATTCCATTTTATGAATTTAATTCATCATTTAGCAAATGGCACATTGGATCATCTTTTTGAATTAAGTAGAATAGAAGAATTTAATCAATAATAGCCAGAAAAAATACAGACTACCCACAGAAGTTAATTAAAATGAAAGAAAAGGACACAAACCCACATATACTGCTATGTATTTGCGTCTCTCTATTGTGATTTGGTTTCAGATAAAAAGTAATGATTCTTTAAAAAAGATTGAATGGCTGATTAAAATTTTTTTAACATAATTGGTATAAATAAGAATTGTCTCTTCTGATATTCAATAGATTTATTTATATTTATATATATATATACATACAATATAAAAAATTTGGTTTATTCCCTATTAAAATAATAATATTTCGAGTTTTGGAAATATGTTTGGGGATATAAATATTTTTTACTGGGAGTATTTTTTCTGTTTGAATACATATCTTAAAAAACTAGGTTTTTGTATTTTTAATGACTTATTCTATCCTTTGAATGAGATCATTATCATTTATATTTATCAGTTTTATACTATTTAATGGGATTCTAAAATAAACAATTTATTTTCTTTATAGGCTTTAGAATTAGTAACAATAACAAATGGGGTTTTTTTTCTTCATTAAAAGATATTTTTCTATTTTATAAAAAAAAAGACTGCTGATTCTAGTCATTTTACGGTATAGTAAATTAAGTATTCAAAAAGAAAAAATCATTGTAATTTTTTTCGAGATATGTTAAATTTTTTATGATAATTAGACATTTTTAGAAAATAATATTCTTTTCTTGAATATGGAATGCATGCCTCATTCATCAATGCCGAACTATTTTATATAAATAAAGAATTTTTTCTTACTCTTAAAAAACAATGAATGGGTACCTTACGAACTAATTAAAAAAAGTTTATAAATAATGAATAACATATTCAGACTGTGCTGTAAGAAATAATATATTATATGCATTCAAATTAAAATTTTATTTAAAATATATAAAGTATACAATTTATTCAATTTAAATGTAATTGAAATGCATACATTTTTTTTTTATTAAAGAATAATAAACTTATGAGAAGTTCTTTGAAAAAACACAGCCTGATAGAACACTTCTAACTTTGATGTATTAAAAATATTGCATTCAAATAAAAAAATCTCAGAAACGTATTTTGAAACCAAAAAAAAAACTCCCAGATTCACTTATTTATTTAATAGACTTTTGAAGTTTTCTACTAGAATTCTAACTCTTACAGTTAATGGTAAAGACAAATTTCTATATAAGTACCTGGTATATCAGTATTAAACTTTTCGTAAATCAAAGATAATATTAAATGCATGTTAAGCATATCTGATTACATACACTTTATATAGGAAAACGAAAATTCACTTCAGTGGTTTTCCTACTAATCAACCTCGAAAAAAGTGCTGCAAATTTTTAATATGCTAACTTCATGGTCAGTTCCGCTATTCAGCAAATAATTCAACAACAAAATGCTGTATAACAAAAAAGGGCAGCTAAAGCTTTTATTTTCTAACTACGTTTTTTATAATTATTTACTGCGAACTGTGTGCAAAACCAGTATCCATTTTGCTATAAAAGCTACATTATTCTCAAAGAACTGGAATTCGAAAGAAAAATTCATTTAAGTAGAGTTCGTCTTCATGAAAAGTATCAGTTTATTCAGTCCAAATACGTTTAGTAGAGATATCTGCTTACAAATATTTTTCGTACATCCACAAACAATGAAATACATGAAACCGAATTTAATCAGAAAAAAAAACAAAGTTACTATTATAAAAAAATCTCTTTAAGTTCAGCATTAATTTATGTGTGTGATATTTGGTCCATGTCCCGAATAGATAAGAACATGATATGTACATACGAAAAGAAGAATTTAAGATTTATTTTTGGAGGAATTCAGGAAAATGGAACGTGGCGAAGATGATCAAACTTCGAACTCTATCAATCATATAAATAATCTGACATTGTTAACTTCATCAAAATACAACGAATTAAATGGGCAGGTCACGTTGTCAGAATAGACGAAGACCACACCACTAAAAAAGTCTTCAACGTCCAACCAATGGGCACATGAAGAAAGGGCAGGTCAAATCTTAGATGAATCGATGGCCTAAAATAAGATCTCCTAGTTTTGAGAACTAAGAATTGGAGACCACTAGCAAGAAGCAGGCTGGCCTGGAAAAGGCTTCTTGAGAAGGCCAAGGCCCACCCTAAGCTGTCGAGCCACTGAGGAAGGAAGGAAGAACACACTTGGAGAATTATTTTAACTGAATTTTATGGACCCGTTATTTACTGTATCATCTATGCATGGTTCAAATGACATGATGATATTTTTCATTGTTGTTAAAAATAATTTTTCAATTTAATTAAAAGGTGTGATGTCAAAGATAAGTCTTATTATTCTCTTTAAGCATAACTCATAAATTTTGTTACAAAATCTGTTACGAAATCTCTTTTTTAATTCCAGAAAATTCCTTAAGCGTTTCACTGCAGAAATAATAATTCCTTTCTTATAAGTGTGTGAATTTATAAGAAAATATTTAGTACAAAGTTATTTAATTGAGAACATCTGATGAAATATTTGATTCATTTTTCAGAGTGAGAATATTTCAATATTTTGAATTTCTATGTAATTTAATAACATCATAATTGCGTTTTTGTATTAACGTCTTTGCTTCATTAAATCGATAGAAATTGTCTCAAGATTTGAAAAGGTATTATCAGTCATAGAAAAGATTAGTCTGGAATATCTTTCCTTAATAACCTTTCAATGGGTCAATTATTTTTCAGATTAAGGATTCTGGAATATACTACTCTCAAAGACCACTTTGATAGTGAAAGACATGAAGCTAATTTAGACTTAAACAATATGTGTTAGAATATCTTCCGAAAGAGGGGAAAGCACAAAGAATTTATTGATCGATAGAATGTCTTGTAAGCTGTTTGAATTCATTTTGAAAGGATATTCAAATTCTTACTTAATTAATTCCTCGTTAACTTTTGACATTCTTGAGAAGTTTAGAATAAGATAAAATTTTAGATGTGCTATATCGTTTGCAATCTGGTTTCATTTTCCAAGATATTTATTCTTAATGCTCAATTTTTAAATTACCTATTGATTTTTCTTTTATAAAATATCATGGACGCAAGTAGCCCACTTCATGGCCACATTATTTCTATTGAGTTGTAGGAACGAGTCTTGATGCCATTGAGAAGCGGCTAAGTAGAGCGACACATTAAATCTTCTCAACTAATAAAAGCTTTCACAATTTAGTCACAGGATTATAGGTGAAAAATAAAATTGGAGTTTTTACGCAGACTTAACATTTTTTATATTTAATTTAAAATTATATTGTTTATTAAATCAATTTTAGATTGTTTATTGTTCTGAAATATCATGTGACATTGCTATTTAAGAATATGATATGTGATAGCCATATATGATGTTGTTTTTTTTTATTATTGAACTGAGCTAAATGTTATTAAATTCCTAAATACGGTTTAAATTAAAATATTGTAATATTTCATATTTTTAAAAGATATAAATAATTTTGGTGATATTTACAGCAATATTTGTAAATGTTTATTACAAAAATATTTACAATGGAATGACTCCTTTTTCTCCCTTGAATTATTTAACGCTATATATCTTGCTTACTTACTAATCTATGCAAATGTATTATAATTTAGGTATATTTAATATCTTTGGAGGCCCCTGGCCACCCCCAGGGTTTTCTCCCCCTAGATTGGGATGGAACCGAGCAAAATCTTACAGTCACCTGCATGCTACTCTAAGCTAAGGCTAATGACAGGCGTAAAAATTCTAGCCCTTAGCCGATATGAATTTCGCGGGCAGGTGGTATTAATCACAACAACGAATACTAAAATCAGTGCTTCTCAAACTTTCAATACTTGTGACCCAATATTCAATCATAATTTTCATCGCACCCCCCTCCATACAATAACAATGTATTGAATTCGATAATACAATACTTTGACACTAAAGCTACTGTACAACTTTAACATATTAAGTGCTTCCGGCGTATATAAATGTCTCAATCAATCAGTGTGTAAATTTCCCCGGACGTATGTATACGTCTTTCCGAAAAACCATCTTTTATGTTCACTGCTATCTATAAAATTCTTCTAAAGTCTTCGGAATGTAGTAAAATAAGCTTGACAGGGTTTGCGAAGGATTTACTTATTTCAGAGGATTTTCTGATTTATTCCCTGTTTCCTCTTCCCCCCCCCCTTCAATACCACAAATACGTTTGTATACGTGCAAAACGGTGGCATTGGGGAGCGAATCGCGAAACTTTTAATCGGCAGTTAAGGGATTAATTAGAAACAGTACAAATTATCAAGATAAGCGTTAATGTTCTCATATAATTGTATATATGAAAAGCCTGTGGGGTCACTGGTAATTATTAAACTTATTCTTAACTTAGTATTGTTAAATTAACTAAAAAATGCATTGTGCAGTACTTATACATTTATAAGTGTATTACATCAGTGCAAATGTTGTTTATTTATTTTTTTATTATGTCAGAATGTATTTTGTTTACTTTCAATAAATTAATAATTTTTTTAAATAATCTTTTGTTTCCTCGACCATTTAATATGCTCATGCCCCACTCCTAGGGTTATCACGCCCCCTAGGGGGGGGCGCTCCCCTCAGTTTGAGAAACGCTGGCTTATATGGATATCATCTTGACGAAAATATATGAAATTAAAGCTAAATTTTAAAAAAAATCCTTGGGAAAACTTTATTATGTGTCATTTCGTTTTACCACTTCTCAAATTTGATTCCTTTTAAAAAAGTTTTCATAAAACAAACATTTATGACGTTTCTGTAGTTTCTTATCCCTGGTTAGGCAATCTAAGACCAGACAAACTCCATAAGTCTCCGTATACTTCCAAAAAGTCGAAGAATAAAAGAGGTTTTAATAACATCACGTTCAAGTTAAAATTTAATCACTGTAAAATGTGTTCAGGTGATGTCTGAGCAGCATTTATAACTTTCAAAATTAGTATAAAACGTATTAATAAAATTAATTCAATAATAATTGCATGATTTAAACAATTGAAAATATAAAATAAAAAAAAATTATACTCAAGAGAATTCATTCGAACTCTCTTCGTAATTTTTTAGTTCCAGCTGAATTCTTTTTCTAATGTAATTTCTTATTCAAATTCATTTACAATCTAAAAATCTTGCCTACCTTTAGTTACGCTGCTTTCATGAGTGGTGTAAATTGAAAACTGATAATTCCAATACATACTTTTTTTTCTTTTTTAAATTTATTACAAGTTATTTCATCAACTTTTCTTATCACGTACTGAAACTTTACACAAGACAAGTAATTAAATTCGTGATTCTTTAACTAACATTTAAAGTCATCTTATGTGCAGTGTTTTTGGATTTAAAAAAATAAAATAATTTAATCGGAAACTTCCCGAAAAAAAAATGGATACCTAAGATTAATTAGAAATGGAAAAGGAATTTTGTGTGCTGTGCACGTACTTTAAAAAGAATATAATGCACTGTATTTTTGTGTTTTTATTCTCACAAAGGATGAGATAAAAAAAAAAGGCGATATTTTTAACAAGATCGAAGAACTGATTAGTTATAAATTTTTAAAGATAAAGTTAAAATATTCGAAAAAAAATTTATTTCGTATATTAACTGGATTATGATATACTAAGAATAATCTGGAAAGAAAAAAAAATATTCCTACACTAAATGGAATAACTTTTTTTACAACTTTTTTTTTTTAAAAAAAATACGTAGAAATTATTCTTTTTTTGTACTCTCTTGTACCCTTTTTTCAATAAATGATTAAGGTATACGACTACGTTCGGAACCGGTATTTTAAAAAAGCGCATAAATGGATATTCATGATATTTAGTGTCACTTAGATTAGAATACATGTATAAAATTGATTTAAAGACATTTTGACAAAAAAAAATTTATTTAATTAGAATATTTTGCAAAAAATTAACTTAGAATAATCTTTTTTCAAAATGGTCTCCTTTTATAAAAAAATGCTTCTAAAATAATAATATTTTGTGTGTGTGTGTGTGTGTGCTTATATAAAGTAAAGACTTCTCCAGAGAGTCTGAACTATTTTTTTTTTTGAAAAATTCACATTATTTTCAGAGTTACAACCCATTGAAATAATTATTGGCGTTTTTTTCTTAAAATTTCTCTCCTCTGTTGTCATAAAACATGGATAAACCCACATCTAAGTTATACATTTCAAAAATTGTAGTTGAGCCTCTGTACAGAAGTCTGAGCTATATACAGGCAAAACATTATTATAATAGAAGCATTTTTCACAAAAAGAGAATATTTTGAAAATTGGTCATTCTATGTTCATTTTTTGTCAAAATATTGTACTTAAATAGTTTTTTTATTGTAGTAATATTCTTAAAACAGTTTTATGTACATTTTCTAATCTAAGTGACACTAAATATCATAAATATTATCCATTTATACGCTTTTGCAAAATCATGGTTCCGAACGTAGTCGGATACCTTAAAGCAAATTTACGTTTAAATTTCTCGTTATATAAAAAATAGGTTAAGTTTTATTTCTAAAAAAAATAATAATAATAATATATTAATCATAATAATGCAGCCAAATAGTTGCTTTAAGAGGAACTGTTAGCGAGAGTATTTGAAAAAAAAAAAAGAACTTATGATAATATTTTTTAATAATATCTCAATATAAGTTTTTGTTAATGCGAAGTTTAATTGATAGAATTTTCACAAAAGAAATTGCGTTGTTGTTGCTAATGTCACCTGACTGATAGTTTCAGATCGAGGCCCACGAAATTCGTCTCAGCAAGGCACTAGTTTTACGTCGTCTTGCCGTAGCTTTAAGCATCATACAGGTGACAGCATGATTCGACTCGTTTCTACCCCGATTTCGTGGCAGAACACCCTGGGAGTGTTCAGGAGCCTCCCACCTCTCTACTCTTCTGCCAGCCTCACGAGAGGACTTGCGGTTCGACGGCTGCCCCAAAGGCACTATATAATTACAAACATCCATGCCTTCTCCGGGGTTCGAACCCAAGCTGAATGCCAAAGCAGTCAGCGTCACTAAGCACTATACTGTATGGACGGCCATAAGGAATTCTAAAATACTTTTATAAATCATTTTGCTACGTAAAGTATTTAAAACATTAAGTTATATGTTATTATTTGTTATTACTTTAACAAATAGTAATAAAAATAATAATAATTTCCACCTTTGAGTCTTTTTCTTCATACATATAGTATGCATACCTTATTTTAAACGATTTTCACATAATTCTTATAAAATTTTGGAAAAAATATTCGAAACTATATTTTAGTACAAAATATTTTAAAGCAGAATGAAATCATATGAAATTGTTAAGGGTATCGCATAATTTAGACAAAAATACTTAAAAAATGCAGAGCATCCTATAAAATGAAATAATATACAAATGGTTCAGCGTTTATAATTTCTTGTGTAGTCCAGAAAGTAAGTTTCGTTTTGCATTTTCACCGCAGAACGGCTGTGTTCGTCAGTTCAAAATTACGCGTACTTGCTGCTGAATTATTGGCAAGCGAGTAAAAACATTTTCAGGTCGGTGACGTAAAGACATTTGTTTGATGAGAATTTAAAATACTTGAAACAATCCAGCATCCCCTACACCCGATATAGTCGGACATTCAGTTTTTTCAATGCGGGAACACCAAAGTTTTTGAAATTCACAAAAGAATTTGGAAAGTGAAACGGAGTAATGCGAAAAGTGATTCCATTGTCAAAAGGTGAGTGCAGCAAATCAAACAAAGTGAAAATATGTACGATAATGACTATTCCTTCCACAGACAATCTCGCATCAAGTGATTCTCATTTGTTCATGAACCGAAGTCAGCGGTTCTCAAACTTTCAATAATTGCGACTCAATATGCAATCATAATTTTCATCACGGCTCCCTCCATGCAATAATAACGTACCGCCGACGTATATAAACGTCTCGCTCAGCCAGTGCATAAATTGCCCAGAACATATACACACGTCCTTCAAAAATACGATTTTTTTCTGTTCATGGCTATCCATAAAATTATTCCGAAGGCTTTGGGATGCAATAAAATGACCTAGACAGTGTTTGCGAAGAATTTACTTATTACAGAAGATTTTCTTATTTATTCACTTCCTCTTTCTCCCTCACACCCAACATACGCGTGCAACGTGCAAAACGGTGGCAATGGGGAGCAAATCGCGTAACTTTTATTCGACAGTCAAGGGATTAATTATAAACCGTGCAAATGATCAAGATAAGTGTTAATTTGTGCATATAATTTTATATATGTCCAGCCCATGGGGTCACTGGTAATTATTAAACCTGTTCTTAACTTAGTATTGTTAAATAGATTATAAAATACATTGTGCAGTACTGATACATTTATAGGTGTATTAAATCAGTGTAAATGGTTTTTTTTATATTTTTTATTATGTCAGAATGTATTTTTTTTCTTTCAATAAATAAATTATATTTTTAATAATCTTTTGCTTTCGACTTTTCAATATGCTCGCGGCCCCCTCCTTGGGTTATCACGCCCCTAGGGGGCGCTCCCAACAGTTTGAGAAGCACTGACCTAAGTCCTTTTTTGTTGGCAAACTGTTCTGGGACGAGGACGAGGTCATATTCGTTACTACTCAATCGTAGCAATCACGGGCAGTATCCAAATATTCAAACTCGCTTCGTTATAAGTGTAAGCAATGGTGGATTGTATGTCGAAAAATAGTCTGACCATTGCAGTTTATTACTTAATAACAATTAGCAGCAAATGATTGTTAATTGATTTTTCGTGTTGCTAAACGGAACTTACTGTCTGGATTACTTACGCATAATAATTAATGCCTGTTCCTCATCCTGTATAGTGGTTAGTGACACTGGCTGCTTTGTCGTAGGGTATAGGTTCGAATCTCGGAGAAATTATGAATGTTTGTAAATGTATAGGTGCCTTTGTTACATGGGAACATTCTAAGTAGCCGTCGAACCTCGAGTCCTCTCGTGAGCTTAGTGGTGGGAGACTAATGATCTCTAGGGTGTTCTCCCTCAAATTTGGGGTGGAACCAAGCCAAATCGTAATGTAACCTGTATTATGCTTAAGGCCACGGTAATGACAGGAATACATCGAGCCCTTTGCCGCATTGAATTTCGAGAACCTCTATGTGACCCCATCAGACAGGTAGCATTAGCAATAACAACGGAATTTTTTTTTTAGGTAATAGTGCCCTCTTGAGGCCCAATTGATCAAAATTTACTCTGAGAGTTTTCAACTGCAGATAAGTGGTATTAAGTAAAATCAATCAAATTAAGTAACAAAATAAATTTTTTCTCTTTTTTATAATATTCAAGAAAAATGTAGAAGTAAACTAAAATTTTAAAAAGTGATTATAGCAGAAAAAGATCACAATCGAAAATCAAGATTACAAAGAAAAACCCTTGATTTAAAAAAAAAATGAATAAAATGGTCAAGTAATAAAAAATAATTATAAATAGATAAATTATAAAAATGCATTTTTTATCTAGGCCATATCATGACATATACAGAACTTAACATTGTCTATAATAGACGTCACAGGTAAAACATTACATGTCAGTAAAATCTAGGGCATGATGATATATTTACTATCATGTTTCTTTTTATTATTTTATTTTTCAAAATTAATTTTTAATATTCTGCTTATTAAAACATACTGATATATTTCAGGGATTTTGTGCAGACTAAGATAAGCTGTTATTAATAAATCAATTCAAAACCGTTACGATAGAGTTACTCAAGCAATCGTTGATTTTTAAATTCCTTTCCCTTGGTTTCATAAGTAATTGAAAACCACTCTCATGCAGAAAATAGGATTGCCATCTTTTGATATGTTTTATTCTCTTCCGGTTAAATTAAAACTTATATATATGAATCTAATTTGATTTCAAAAGTAAGCGTTCAAACGTGTGAAAGTGATTTCAATCGAGGGAAAATTTTAATTGGAATAATAAATTCTCTGGTTATTGCATCTTCCCTTTTTAAAAAAAGATTAATATTCCCTTTCTTTCATCTTCTTCTTTTAACCCTCAATTTTATTCTATTAAATATTTTCTTGTTCATTTTTCCCTTCTTTCTTTTTCACGCTTAGGTTTTACTTGAAAAGATATTTTAACGCATTAATTAAAATATTTACTTCGTTGAATAACCTTAGCAAATGAAATAATTTAATACCTCCTATTCGTTTCTGGAAAGTCAATATCTTTTCATGCATTATTTTTTAAATTATTGCTCAAAGTAATGCATTTTTGCTATACTTTTGTTCAAGGAACTATGCTTCAAATATTAATTTAATGTGATGAGTTTGTGCTTAAATATATTCGTATTAAATATATAGATAGTCACATACATTAAATTCATGAAATTATTAAATTTTACATAATTATTTATATTTAAAATCCCATTACGGTATATCTTTAATAAATGAACAGATATTGTTAAATCGCACAGTTTTTAATTAAAAGCATTTACATTCTAACAAATAGAATTAAACAATTTGAAAAATTAAAAAATCGCAAATTAGAAAATTTAAGACATTTTGCAATTTTATTCAAAAAATAGAAAAAAAATGAGAAAGTTACACAGAAATTACACATACATTCAAAATAAAATCTAAATAATTCAAAATATAATAAAACATTTTAGGAGTCGAAATATTAAAAAAGAGATGCTCATAAAGTCCAGCTCCTTAAGAAATTCTGTGCCATCTACTTAATAACCTATATACGGACAGAAAAAAATTTCAAACTATCTAAACTATTATACAAAATGTAGAATACTAAAAGTACAAAATTTTTACAGTATGTGGTAAAAATGCTTCTGAAACGTTCTTTGTGATATAATAGAGTTACAGGATTTTGAATATATTTTTCGAAGACAGCAGGGGAAATCAAATTCAAAATTCAACACTTCTCGATAAAAAGGGGAACATCTCATTTCAATACTACATGAACTTAACATTCATCTATATTTTAATACATTAAGATGGACATCAAGAAAGGTTTTTACTATATTATCAGAAAATATTTGTGTGTGGCTGAACAGTACTACGTTAAACAACTGTTCAAAAAGATAATATATGTCTTACAATTCGTTATAAGGCTGTCTTCGAGTAGTGTTAAGGAATAGAACCAAACATCCGAAAACATCTTCAGACAAAAAGTACTTCAGCACTAATATTACATCTTGACTTTGCTATCCGGCAAAGGGCAGTACGTTTTATTTTGCCACTCAGTTGTATCTCAGTTATGTGTTTCATCTTTTCTGTTATAAAACTGTTTCCATATTTCATCTGTTGATAAAATGTATCAAATTTCGTTATATCTAAACGTATTAAATAAATACATCGATTGCAATAAAATTAAATTTTTCGAATAATATTTCTGCTATTCGTATGAAAGAATCTTTTCCTTAGATATTGCTGAAGACTACCATAATTTAGAACAAGTGATGATATTGTTTTTAATATATATTGAAGATGTCATTTAGAATTTTTTGCTTCTGTTTCGAAATATTAGAAACTTTTGTTAGGGAGGACACGTAATGAAATTTTGAAAGTCAAGGTACCTAAAAGTGATATCCGTTTGAAAGGACAAGGGCTGCCTCTGATTTTCCTCACAAGGTTAAAAGTACTTCAATATTTACCAATTCTTATACAGATTCCACTTAAGCATAAGAAAAGCTATTTTTAGTCGTTTATATTTTTATTGCTATATTTTTCAACATCAAAAAACAATATCATTAGTATATCAATAATGATGATTTAAACCTCAGAAATCATATTTTTAATCAATTCTCTTTTTAATAGAAATTCACACAAAGAATGGAGTCCTAACATTATAAAAACCCTCGTTAATCTCCAGAACAATCTCTTTTTTGCAGCATGGACAGCACCTGGCAACATAAAAGTAAGTTATTGGTGGAAGTTTTTCACATTCAGTAGCAGCGGTAAAGTGCTTAGCAAAGTGTCTATACTGCGAATGTGGCGATTGAAATGAGTCAAATGCTGTCTAGTAAATACTGAGGAGGTACTTGAAGATCTTAACCAAGTTCTTCTAACCATTTCCAAACAATTTAGCATTTATATAACTTGATAATGACCTGTTGAAAGATTTATCCCTTTAAGGGAATACACTGAACTGTTTGAATGTAAGTTTTTAACACCAATAGATACGTTATCCAAACAGATGAATGTATGTACCCCTACATGTAAGAAAGAACCCTGGCAATGCCATGAAAACATTTTAATCACCATAACATTTCCATCATCATATCATATCTCCCAACAATAATTGTAGTGTGTTTGTTTCGAACATTTCTTATGAGTCACTCACACATCCATTCAAACCATTAAGCATAAATGGGACTCATCGGTAAAAGAACTATTTTGAAAACGTTTCTACCAATTTTACTTCCGTCACGGGTACAGTGAACATCCATATGCTTCAGAGTCGCATATGTAACAAGGGTCCATTGTATTGTCCTCTAAGATACAAATCAATAAGCCCCCTTGTTCATTTGAGACCTTAGTTTTTAAACTATATCATGCCAATCGGTCTCCAAACACTGTTGCAACTGACTTTCAAAAGACATGTTCAATATTTTCCAAGCTGTTTATTTTCATTGTTTGCATTCTCATCACAGCAACAATCGAACAGTTCACAAACTGTATGGTTTCGCAACACTGCCTCTCTTGGCAAGAAAGCCAATGTACATTATCTCTTGAAATTCATAATAATCGCAAATTTTACCCATCTAAGTAATGATAATACTTTTCAAGATAGTCTACGTATCCAAATTTATACTTACCATACTGATTAGTGCCACGGACTTGCGGTCAGCGTGTTCTGAGTTCGATCCAAGAACCACTAAAGACCTAATGTGTAGGAGGGCGATGCACGTTACATCTGTCAAAGTGCAAACGTCCTCTCCCGTTGGTTTGGAGTGGTAGTTAGGAGAGGGGGATACCAACTCAGGTATTGTCCTCATCACTTGACCATGGTTCAAAATTACGATGCCCGTTACCAAAAGCCCTCAAGTAGCTGGATAGTGCGGCGTTAATATTCATTCACTCAACATTTCTTTAGTTATGAATTTTCTACGTATGAGGTTGGTAGTAGTCATAATAATATGAAACGACCCTGTAATTTGATGAACTTTCGTATTTTTGTTTTCAAATGTCTTTTAGTTTTGTCTAAATACTCTTGAATTTCATATTGTACCGATGCTAATACATTAATGTGTCTTTTTTTTTACTAATTTCTCAGTTGAAAAAACTTATGAAATAAATTGTGTTAAAGAAACAGAAATACACAATAATTACAGAACTTAAATTTTATGTTTAAATTTTAGTTAAATGTAATACTGAATTTGACGAAAAATAAAATACTTTAAAAACTAAAATATTTATCTTCTTGAATCATTTATCGTCTTCCGTCTTCTCTTATTTCATAAAAGCAGAGATATGGATTTCATTTTTAAATCATCGTTAGTTAAATTATACACAGCTTAAATTAAATGTACATTTATTCACTCAAAACTATCTTTTTCTTTTAATTTTGTGTATACTCTTGTATTATATCAGATTTCAAACGGAATCAAATAACTGATACTATTTAAAAATCGATATAACACTTGCATTCCATTCTATATAAATAAATGGAAATGTTCAATCCATCTTTTGACTTCAAAAAATTTTTAGGCTCTTTCATCCTTAAAAATTAAAATAAACTTTGAAGTGTCAGCACTTTTCCTAGTACATAATTACGGCTGTATCGAATGTCATAACTAGAAATACTTAAATATAAAACTTGAAGGTAAATTTAATGTTATAATGAATAGAAGCAGCAAACAAAATATCGAGTTCAAATTAAATTGCATTGATTCCCGCTTTCATTCCAAATAAGACGAAAGGAATTAGTTCATCTCGAAAAATTGTATTAATTGAATTATTATCTTGTTTCTTACAGGAATGGAATCAAAACTTTACTAAACAAATTCACTACTCTAGCAATTGAATATTCACGTGAATAATGTTGAAAAATTTTATTTCATAATTATTTTGGATTTATGTAATATAAAAATAGATAGTTATATTTGTAACCTTTAATGTAAAATCTGCATGATGCAATGTTTCATCATCTTTTCCCTCCAGACACTTAATTTTCCTTATACACGTAATACCGCATCTGTCTAGAAGCACTGAACCAGTTAGAGTCCTGCAAAATATAGTAAACCATGACATTTGAGAATTTGCCTGCTGGCTCTCTTCTGACTTTCCCTATTTAAATATCGTCGTCCCCTTAAATGGGTTCATTTGCCTGTTACCAAGCATTATAATACGGTACCCTAGTGTTCCCTCTATAAAAGAAACCCCAGGCTTCAATATAGATTTGGAATTCTATAGTTCTCGTTACTGGATCGCTAATTTATGTCATTTATATACAATTGAAAATGTGACACTTAGTTCTATAAATCTCTTAAATCATATTTCTATACAAAATAACTGAAACCAATATGAAAAAATATAGCTCAACTTAATACTTAAAATTAATAATTTAATACATATATATAGTTTAAATACTTTAGCGCTTCAGCATTATTTCGTACTAAAACATTTTTTCTCAAACAAAAATAAATTTTGAAATATTTCAATAAAAAAGTTCCTTTTCTAACTAAATAATAAGTAAAAAAATTTATAAATTTGGTTTTTTCTAAAAATTAAACGTAAATTTTGATATTACTTTAACTTCAAATACATCCAACATTTTCAAAATATTACTAAAGGCGCCTGTAACTTTCCATAGTATCATATAAATCACTTGAACACTGTAGTAAGCTACGAAGATTTAAGTCTTGGGAGAGGTATAAATCGAAATTTTTCCCATGTGATGTGATGTGCAATTTTATATATACCTGGAAAGAGTATGTCTTCAAATGCATTATTAAAGGCTGAACGTGAATTTATGCATTCTAGGAATTCTGTAACAAAGGTTAGATTCATATTCTTGTCTATGTACCTTAGATAATTAATGATAGTTTTTCTCATGACTTAAATAGAGTTTTTAAAGTTCAATTACTAAAAAGGTTCTGGTAAAAGGTATTTTTTCTTCACAATTCATATAAATAAACATATAATCTTAACCCCATATATATCGGCTTGAACGGGCCGACAACGTGTCCAGCAGCTTACCTGTTATACCTGTTATTACTTCGTCTTTCCTTGACAATGCAGCATAGAGAGATATAGAGAGCACAATGTCGTCTTTTCAGACGAGTCCTAGTTCAGCATGCAGTACTCTGATGGCCATATATGTGTCTGGAGGCTCCAAGGAAATCTGTCGTCATCTGCTTATATTCAATATCGGTACAAGGATCTTGAGCTTGGTATGGTATTTTGAGATACCTTTGGGTACACGAAACCCTAATCTCTAGTTCGTATCAATGATAATTTGAACTGAGATCGGTACATTTCTGGCATCTTACGTTCAATGGTTGAGCACTATCTTCGAGGACTTCCAAATGTCATCTTCCATCTTGCTGAGAGACTGACCCTCCATACTACTCAAGCTAATATAGTTGATGAAATGTGGCATAGAATTGAAGCAGCATGGAATAAGTTGTTTCTGTTACCCAAGCCTAATTTGACTCCATACCTAACCGTGGGGGCAGCTGTTTCTACTAATTTCGCAGTCCTGTAAACCCTCAAACGGCTTGAAAACTAAAACATTTTGTCTTCATGTCATACTGAATATTTACAATAAATATTTTTTCCATATTTGCTTTCCTTCTTGGTGTTGTAAATTTAATTCCCAACACTTAATAATTGTAGATTAACGAATCATGTGACATAAATCGATTGGAAAAAACAATCAATGCTCACGTGATGAGGTTATCATAAGGAATGAAGATAAGTTATTTGTATAGATTGTATCTCTGCTACTATCCCTTTTTTCGGTAAAACAGATGATACATACTCACGCTCTAATTATCTTCCTTGACCTTGACCAAGATGGTTCGTTTGGGTAACAATATTTTAGTAGGAACATTTTGGAGGGAGTATTTTGACACAAAATCATTTCAAACTATAACCAGTGAAATACGTTTAACACGAAAAAACCCTTAAGGCTTTCTTCAGTCAATGTTAAAGTATAAGACCCGAATTTGGAATATTTTTTCAGATTTAAGCGAATTGAGATTTTACTAGTACATTCCAGCTTTGCTAACCTGTACAGAGCAGCATATTTTATCATACTTTTTATTCTTATCTTAATTGATCCATTTTTCTGGTATAAAATGTGTTTCGCCTTTTTTTTCCCTCTTATATCAATATAATAAATGAGTTATCCCTTTTCGTGCTAAAACAAAAAAAATATTTTTTTATGAAATGCTTCGAAACATTAAAAACACTATATTATGAACAGATATATGAATCCCAATATTGTATATTTTCATAAAAATTGATACATTTTACTGTATTAAAATGTGGTCCGCGTTTGGTTCAGGCTCTCGCACATTGACAAAGGCAGTCTTAAGACGAAATATTGGTTAACGCGAAATAATACACCAGTACCGACAACTACTATGTATTTTCATGCATTATTTTTCTCTTAACA
>BMAV01028131.1:0-44067 GCA_019973955.1 Trichonephila inaurata madagascariensis
ATTCAATTTTATTGGAAGCCTTGGTAAAAACGGAAAAATTTTGACCATTTTAAACTTTGTTGACGGGAGATGAGAAATGGGCCATACGAAAATACTGGCGAAACGACCGTGGTCGGCGTAGTAAAGCAGCTCAAACAGTGGCCGAACCAGGACTAACGGCCAGGAAAGTTTTACTATGTTTTTGTGAAACTGGAAAGGAATAATTTATTATGAGTTGCTTCCGTATGGCCAAACACTAAGATTAGATCTCTACTGTCAACAACTGGATCGTTTGAAGCTAGCGATTGACCAAGAAAAGGCCAGAATTGGTCAACAGATGAAGTGTTGTGTTCCATCAGGATAACGCCAGGCCACACACATCTGTATTGAGTCTCCGGAAACTCTGGAGTCACCATATAGTCCGGACCTGGCACCAAGCGATTACCACCTTTTTCTTGCATTGCAAAACTTCCTGAGTGATAAGAAATTGGGATCAAGAGAAGATTGTGAAAATCGATTACTAGAGTTTTTCGCCAATAAGGACCAAGACTTCTATGAGAGAGGCATTATAATGCTACCTTTAAAATGGCAACAAATTATACAACAAAATGGTGCATATTTGATCGAAATCGAATAATCTGAAACTTTTGTTAAATAAAGTCTTGCAAGTAGTCATGCAAAAATAATGGATTTCTTTTCCCCCAACTAATAGCAAACAGTTCTCCATCCTACTTCCGTCAATTCAACTCTACATCTTTCAAATGGTGATGCATTCTCACAGTATGTGTAAATCCACATGGAAGGTATTGGTACTGGGAAAATGCTCGACAGAATCAAGTTTGAATAAAGTTTTATAATTGAATTTCCTCTCTTTAAACATCAATCGAACTCAATTGTGATGGTCTGAACCCAGCGATTTATTTATTGACCACCAAAATTTAATTTGGGTATTGGATCGAAAGGTTTTTTGCAAATGAAATTTTGTTGTGATCACATAAAATCCTTTCCGATGCTCCCATTTTTTCCTCCTTTTTAAAAAATATTTATATAACTACAGAATACTTTTTAAGTCATGTATTTGATCTTCTAGAATTTAATCATTGAACTCTTAAACAGGTATATTTTAGAGTTTATTCAGGATTTAGAAATTTCTAGAGTTTATTTGGGATTTTAACCCCTCAAGTACAATTTTATTTGTAACTATCAATTTTATCTTCTCCGGCGATTCCAAGTCGTTTATACAAATATGTGAAGAGCTAAAAATGTGTTTTAAAAATTGATAGATTGCGTTTATACATGATATACTCTTCCCAAAGTATCACAATCCTCTTTGTGATATGGTTTTAAATTTTGGGAATGCTCGAGTTTATAAACGTAGGATAAATTCTTAACTTCCCGGAATTCATAATTGACAGATTTGGGAGTGTCTTTTTTTTCTCCCCTTTTTAATAACTTAAATTTTTTAATTACTATGCTAATTAAATTAGACGACAACGCATCAAGCTGAGAATTTCTAAATTTATTAAATTTTCAATCCGTCTTAAGTGAGGGACCAGTTGACTGCAAATTCCAGGAATACTTAAATCAATCTGAATTCAGAACTCGTGTGATAAATTTCAAGCATTTTTGTTACATGCAAATAAAAAAAGAAATCAGTTATTTGGAGAATTAGAATTCATAATGGGAAAAAATATGAGAGTTGATAATATTTGTAAATAATGAACATATACAAAAACGTGTTTTCAGAGAATGAAAAATTTCTGATGTGAATGGTTACGCTTAACATTGTAAACATATATGTAAGCTTTTTCCCGGTATTAAAGAATCAACCAAAATAAGAACGAATTTTGCCCATTACAACTTTAGCTGCTTTGTTAATCAGAATTCATCAAACATTTTGTACCTTTTGGCCCTAAATCACCCAAGAATAGGAAAATTTTTAAAAATTTACAAAGCCGTGTATACTTTACTAACATTAATTGTGCGCATTGCAACTGTTTCTCGTTTTTGTGTGAACTTAAGTATACATAAGACTCCAGTCTGCAGAGGCGGATTAAGATAGTCGGAGGCCCTGGTGGTAAAAGGTTTGAGGCCCATGGGTTCAATAGTCAAAAACTAAAATAGTGAAAAGATTCGTTGACCTTGAATTATCAAAATAAAATGTATTGCCAATAATAAACCTCAACGGCTAAAGAAAATCTTAACTGCATTTAAAAAAAATTAAAAAACCCTTTCTAAACAGCTTACAACTTTGCTATACAACTTTTTCTCCTTGATTTGTCTTTGGCAAATTCATCAATAAATATGGCCGTGTTGTTCCATTTACTTTTCCCCATATAGTAATTGTTAAATAATTTCTAACATGATTTAAAAAATGAAAAGATCTCAACTAATGCATTCGAGAGCGGTATTGCTAAAAATATTTTTTTGAAAGTATCTCTACATTAGGAAATTATCTCACACAGGGTTTAACTTGATAAATTTCAAAGGAGTCTCATTGTACCTTTGTTTTTTTGGTATCCGACTACGTTCAGAGAACCGTGATTTTAAAAAGCGCATAAATAGATAATTTTTAAAGATATTTAGTGTCACTTAGATTAGAACACATTTATAAAATTGTTTTAAGGCTCTTGAAAATTATTTTAATTAAATACTTGGCAAAAAAATTAGAACCAGGGTAAATGTATTGCCGAAGTTTCATCAGTCTGCAATAATTTTTCTTGGTGTTAGGGTTTTTTTCATGAGTGTAAAAAGTATCCGAAAGCAACTAAGCACACCTGTGAACTAAAACGAACTTGCTTTTTACTATAGTATTCATTATTAAAAATAAAATTTTTTGTTTGATAAAAAAATATAAGAAAAAAGAAAAAAAATGAAAATTTTGTACAGATTGCAGAAATACGATATCGGAAGAAAGACGGCTAGGGCTGTTACACGAATCGAATGCGTAGAAATCATTGAGGTTGCAAAAATCGGTTCAAGATCTTTTGCTGCACGTTGAATTTATAACTGGGAATTCATCGAGCTTGCCCTCCTGCAGTCTTCCATCAACACTGTCAATGATAGGGTGACTTGAAGGCAACCTTCATAAATCGTCCATGTATAACGTCGGACTTCGTTATTATTCCATACGATTATTTCTGTAAACCCCTTTGCTCATCTATATTAAATGCACAGGTAGTTATAAAATAATAGACTCACTTGTGTGAATAAATATGACATCTTTTAAGGTATCCGGGCTACGTTCGGAACCGTGATTTTACAAAAAAACGTATAAATGATATTTAGTGTCACTTAGATTAGAAAATTTTATAAATTTGTTTTAAGAATAGTATTACAATAAAAATTATTTAAGTACAGTATTTAGACAAAAATGAACATAGAAAGACCCATTTTCAAAATATTCTCCTTTGTGAAAAAATATTTTTATTCAATTATATTTTGCCTGTCTATATCTCAGACCCTGTACAGAGGTCAACTAGAATTTTTAAAAAATTTAGCTTAGAAGGGGGTTTTTCCATTTTTTAACAACAGAGGGAAAAAATTTTTGGGAAAAACGCCAAATAATTTTTTTAGGGTTGAATTTTTGAAAATAATGGAATTTTCAAAATTCATATTACCCTGTACAGGTCCGACAAAAAGGGGAAAATATTATTATAATAGAAGTTTTTTCAAAAAAGGAGAACATTTTGAAAAAGGTTATTTTTTTTTTGCCGAAATATTGTTTTTTTAAATTTTTTTTTGTCAAAATGCTTAAAAAAAAACGTTTCAAAAACAAAAATGACCCCTTTTTTATAAATTATCCATTTATGCTTTTTTAAAATCACGGTTCCAACGGGTGTCGGATATTTAAATATTTCGCAAACATTAAAATATAAAAAAAGCTTCCATTTTTTATAAATATAAATGTATATATTCTAGTAGAGGGTAGCTTTTTAAAACCCGTCTTGGATTTTTTTAAAAAAAGCGTAAAATGTCAGACCTCTCAGTTTTAAAGAACCAAAATTGGGGGACCTCGTCTTTTTGGAGCAAGAGGACCAAAAAATTTTAAAAACCTTTTTGGGTTTCTAAAGGAGATGCCAAAATAATGAAAAGATACACACAACGCGGCAAAGCAAAATAGTGGACGGAAAGAAAGTGAGTAAAAGAAAACCAAAACGATATTGAAGCGGGTTGTAATGTAAAAAAAGCGAACAACTGCAAAAAAAAGACAAAAGGCTGAAAAACACGATTTTTTAGTCCCAAATGAAAGTAAAAGGGCCTTCATGAAGTTTTTAAAGCAGAGCAGCAATGCCCAAATTTGTCAAGATTTAATCCCAAGCGTGTCACAGTGGTGTTACTTTCAGAAAACCTTGATTGATGGAAAGAAAAATAATATGATCTGGCGAATCGTCTTTTACACCTTATTCCACAACAAGGTGCACGTTTTAAGCACACCTACAAGGTTGGGGTTTGATTGTCTTTCCAACGTGAAGTAGGGGGGTGCATCTTTTAAAATGTGTAACCCTGCGTGGTTTTTTCGGGCCAATCTAACCCTAAAAGGAAGGATCACTGAGGAGGAGTATTTTTAAAACCTATGTAAAATTTTTTCCCGGGAAGGGGAAATTTTTCAGATTATAAGCATCTGGCATTCAGCGGATTTGTCCAATCATGGTTTGAGAACACAGGAGAATTTAAACATCTCCTTGGGCCCAAAAAAGTCATCCAAACCAATATATTTATTTTTAGGCTTTTTATTTTAATACGAAAATAACCCCACTGGCTTCTCCCAGAATCCAAAATTCATAAAAAAGGCACAATATTCCTTAACCCTATTCCCAAAATTTATATAGACCCCCAGGGGGTTTTACATTAAGGGGGTTTACAACAAAAAATAATTTGGGGAAAATAAGGGGTTTTTAATATTGGTCAAAAAATAATCGGGGCAATTTTAAAAAGGAAAAATTTTAAAGGGAAAAAAAATTTTATTATTTGCAGATTTTTTTTCAAAAATGAGGTTAATTTTTGGGGACAGTTAATTTTTTAAACAGGGGAACCCCTTTTGGTTTTTTTTCCAGATTAAACTAAAGAAGTTTAAACCGGGTGAAAATTTTCAAATTAACTCAGAAAACTTTGCCCTTTTTAACCCACGTTAAATTTAACTGCCTTTATTCAGTAAAGGAAACGTGTTTGAGAATCTTTACTTGGTAAACCACATGGCAATGAAAAAGCTCTATTGAAAAAAAAAAAAATTTACCTCATAATGTAACCAATGAAATCCCAAAGTTTAAAATGAGCCGGAAGGCTTTTAAAACAAACCTTTATTTATCCCGAAAAAATAAAAGAAAATTTTTAAATTTTTTATAAGAAGGAGCAAAAGTTTTCCAATCTCCCAAACGAAAAAAAAAAAAACGATAATTTTTCAAAAAAGGTTTAACCCTACAAGATTGATACCCAAATTTTTTGAAAAATTTCATTTTGGGGAGAATTCCCCCCCAAAAACAAGTGTGTTTTTGTTTGGTTATTTTATTTAACAGTTTTTTATCAGAGCCAGGACTCGCGAAAAGATGAGGGATCCATCTTTATCGAGTTTTATCATTAGGCTCACTTCTGTCGACACGTATCTCTATTTTATAGTGTCAAATGAAGCCACACTAGTGTTCAGTGTGCAGATAATACTGTTCGTGCGGACACTTGACATGTTGCTAACAAGCCCTCTTCCTAACTCAAGGTTCATGATGTGGCTGTACGAATCTGCAAGGCTGATTTCACAATATACCTGTTACATCGAGCGTTGTTGGCGTGGTGGCCATTGAGATTTCGCATGGTGTTTGGTATATAACCCTTCTGTAAACATCAATTTTTTATTCATGAGATTCAAGCAATGAGAGCCGCTAGATAGTGAAACGTATTTTGAGCATGTGGTAGAAGCCGTTTCTTTTTATACGAGGCATAACACTGTCGTGTCTTAACCAAGCAACATTGAAATGTGATTTCGGAATGAAAAAAACCCGCTTCATAACTTTCATTTTTCACAGAGTTTGAGATACTTTTTTCTTTCTTCATCATTGTTAGATTTCTTTTACATGCTTATCATTTGCGCATTCTAGCATCTTTTTCCTTTCATTTTAATTTGTATTATCCCTTTTTCATGATGTAGAAATTTTAAAGGCCAATAGTGTAATAAAAGGATGTGTTAGAAAATCCTTAATTTATATCAAAGGATATTTTTCTACCAGAAAATATGGCTAAAGGCTTTTGACACAAGGCGAAAAAAAGTCTTAAAATTAAATTCACAAAAAACATAAAAATTTTAGATAAATTCCAAAAAATTTTTTTGGGGGAAAAGATTTTTTTTGAGCCAGGGCGCGCACTGCTCTTCATTGAACCTTAACCCGGGAGCAGGATCGCGGGGCACAGAGTCTCTCTGGGCTCACGAAATCGTTAATTCTGTGGAAAAACTCTTTATATTTGTTACCAATGACCTTGACAGTATCCTCCTTTTTGACAGCTTTTGGAGCAAAATGTACTTGTCACATATTTCCTTCTTTTTTGGGGGTGGCGAACTTTTTTCTCTTGTTCTTGTTTTTAGCCCCCCCCATCCCTTTGTTCCAAAAAAATTTTCTATGAAAATGCTACATTTTCCCTTCTAAAAAACCCAGTGGGTTTTGTTTTGTGGAATTATTATGGTTTTTAAATGTAAATGGCAGAATATAGGGGAAAAAAGAAATAGTATTTGCGATCTCTGGTGAAGGAAGTTGAAAATGATTAAGCAAGGGAAGTAAAATAATGATATTTAATCCGAAGCGAAAATAAATGAAAGAAAAAAGTTGAACATGAAACGTTTGAGTTGAAAGGAAAATTTTTTAAAAACTGCTTTTTTTAAAAACCCCCATCAAGAAAAAAAACGAAGCCATAAGTGTGAAAGACACACTTCACCCTTTTTTAAAAAACACAAGCAAGAAAAGTTCACCATCCTCAAAACAATTGGGTACAATAACGAACAACTATGACAGTTTTTCCTGCAAATAACATTCCTGTAATGTTCGAAAAAATGTCTCTGATTTGTTCCCTTATTTAAGCCAAGCAAATTTGAAAACCCTTGGGTTTAATTTGATTGATATTTTTTTTCAAATTATCCAAAAATACTCAAAATCCTTAAAAATAGGTAAGGTTTTTCCCTTTTAAATTATTCTCTGTAATTACTATTTTATCTGTACAAAAAAAATTTTTAAAATGTTTGGGGTGACCTTCCCGCGTGATCATTAACGTTAGTATCGAGTACTCGCCAGCCCGGGGATTTCTTGAGATAACTTTTTGGGTGGGGGAATTTTAAATTATAAAAAAGACATGACTCACAAATCTCAATTATATGCAGGGCGCAGGGTACCACCTATCAGCTGTAATAATGATGGGCCCCAAGCCAGCTCCAACATGTAACTACAGCTCCACTAACAGGGCTCCCATATCTAAAAAAAGGGCCCGAAAGAATTTTTATACTGGGCACATCAGACTAGCTATGCCAGTGATTATATGTACATTATTTAAAAACTTTTCAACTTTTTAAACTCGGCAATTCAGAATATAATCAATGAAAAAGTTTCAAATTAAAACGAATTCCCTAGTAGAAATAAATTATTTTAAACTTAATTTAAATGTTAATTATGTAAAAAACTGTCACTGTTTTTAAAGAAATTTCTAAAGACTTCGTGGATTATTTAATAAATAAAAATTTTATTTGGTATTTAATGAAATTATATAAGTGCACTTAAATATACGAATTGTGTGGGGATGTTCTTATCTGAATTCCCAAAAAATTTTTTAAGGAAATTTATATTCAAATTTAACTTAAACTAATGGTTAAGTAACTCAAACTAATACGCGAATAAATTAAGTGCATTAGGAAGAGGGTTTATACTATTCCTAAGGGACTGTGTAAGCGATTCCAATTCTATTCGTACCCCTCTAAGCCGCATTTAAAGATTTGTGGTCGTGTTCTTAAATTCTCGGTATTTAGCGATAAATATGCTTAAGATTTTATAGGTTGATTGCTTTTAAAGCTTTTTAATAAAATAAATATATCAAGGCATTAAAAAGTATCTTTTTTAATCTCTTTGGGGAATATTTGAAAGGTAAAAAGCTGGCGTATTGATTTTCATATTGTTGTGTTTAAGGATTATAAAATACGACGGTTAAAAAAAACAATTGAAACGTAAACATTCGTCAGAAAAGACTAAAGGTGATTTCCGAAATCTAAATAAAATGGTAGATAAATAAATCTTGTAGAGACAGAGTTAATAAATATTTGTTTTATCAGGGTGACAATTTTTATAAGAATTTCCAAATTTTTAAAAACTTTAATTCTATGATATTACCCAAAAAGATCTAAAAAATTAAAAATTTTTTCTTTTTGGGAAAATAAAAAATTGTTTTTTCATTTCTTTAAAAAAAATTAAATTATCATATATTTTTCTTACGTTTTTAATCAATTTTTTTTTTCAAGGATATGGGGAATATTTTAATTTAATATTGTTTAAAATTTTCAAAAATTTTGCTTGGGCGAACACACCTGACGGACTCTTAACTCACACCAAGGGGGGGTTTTAGCTTCCTAATGTTGATTTCCATAAAAAGATTTAGAAAATTTAAAAAATTTTTTAAATGGAACAAAGTTCTTTTGAATTTCATTGAAAATTTATTGTTTAATTCCAATATCTTGATTAATTGTCCCATTGTACAAAAAAATTAAGTGGTTTTTTTTTGTAAAGGTGATATTAATTAAAGGAACATATTAACTTTGGAGGCCCCGAAAATTCCTTTCCAAAAAAAGATTCTAAATTTTTAAATTGAATTCGAAAATCGTTTTTCCTGGATGAAATCAAAACCTCATAAAAAATTTCGAGAAAAATTAAAGAAAACAAAATTTTTCCTAAAATATTTATTTTTTCACAATTGGGGTAAATTTAAATTATTTAAATCCCGAAAAATTTTTTAAGAAAAAGCAAGAAAAATATCCTTAACTAAACGATCTCTTTAAAATTTTTAAAATTAGGGAAAAAAAAAATTTTTGAAAAGGGCCCGGAAATTAGACAATTACAATTATTTTTATTAGATATCAAAGTATCAGGTATAAAAGAAGACATTTTTTTCTAAATGTATTTGTTACATTAAAAAATTGAAAATAGATTATTTTACTTATATATTCCCAATGCTTATATCTAAAAATTTTAAAAAAAACAGTCTGTCAAGTCAACTGGGATCCAAGCGGTTCCGCTCATCACTTGGATGTTGCCGCCAACGAAAAAGGCGTCACAAGGAACAGATGATCCCACGATACTCCTATACAGAGGTCGCCAAAAGTGGTGGACCACAACCACCATGGTTGGGTTTGCTGTCCCTGAAAAATGTGGAATATACTTACTTTCTTCACGTTAAGTTATGTTTTAAGATGCATTGAAACATAATTCGATTTTAACAATAATGTAACATTAAAAAAACCTGTTAGTGGTCCGGGATTAAAATTATAAATTTACTGGTCCGTGAGGTCAAAATTTGGTGACCGCTGCTCATATCATCATGGCTATTGAGTAAAAGTGATGATAAATAGTTTTTTTTCTTTTCAGTAAAAATATAATCATACTTCAGTGCACAACCGCTCGCGATAAATAGTGTTTAAATTCTTTTTGTTTTTCATGGTTTTACCAAAAGGAAAAATTGAATTCGATTTTCTAGGATGAAATATCGATTCACTGAATCGATGCAGTGCTACATATCGATTTAAAATGGATTTTTCGATTAATCGATCTCAGATCGTCTCCCTAATTAACATGAATAAATTGCCTTACATTATTGCGAGGAAAAAGATGGTAGGAAAGCAAATTATTATGAGTATGTGTTGCCATTTTGCAGCTTTAATAAGGGTCTGAGGGTTTCAGGCGAATTGCGAGTAAGTTGCGTAATGCGAAAAATACATGGATGATACAGAATTTTGATTACATCCCGTAAACGTAATTTTGATGATGTTGCCGTGGGAAAGGGTTATCGGAATATTAGAAGAAAATGACAAATAGTGGGTGTTGCTTGGGATTTAAAATCGTTATAGTTATTCCCATTTTCGAATCATGTAAAACCATTTGAATGTGTAGCAAGAGTAAATTGAGAGTCAATCTGGGTTTTTACTATGGCTAGAGACGACAGGTATATCTTCCTAATAGCGAAGAGTAATTTACGCACTGTAATGGTAAGTGAACTTCGTACTGCTACAGATATTGATTGTCGAGGAAAATTGTTTTTAGACGCTTGCGCAAGTAAGTTTCCACTTGCAAAGGCCTACTGCGTGTGTCGTCTGGACATTGCAGCAACATAGCAACTGTTTGCTATGGTGACGACTGTATTGAAATTGGAATGAGAAGTACCGGGTATGTGTACTTTTCTCAGAAGAGAATAAATTCAGCGTTCAATTTGATTGTAGATGCCAGTTGATATGGTGTGAGGGCAATAATATAATATTGAATCAAAAATATCCAATAATGATATCAATATCGTTTTCATAGTTCAATTGTATGAACCGGCTTGTTTAATACGCAACGTTCTTTCGTTTTTTGTTTCAATATTTTCAGTAATTACAGCGTTTCGGTCAAACATACACGATAAGGAAATTGCTAAATGTAGTTTTCCAGCAGTATATATAAATAAATTATTAACTATCATTATACTCAAAATTTCAAAAGAACGGAATTCCCCCTTTTTTCTGATAGTAATTGAAGGAAATTATATTTGCTTATTAAATGTTCAATTCATCGGAGAATTCATTTGATTTATTGATTTTTTGTAAGTATTCGCGTTTCTGTATCGTTAGATTTCATGTTTCCTTCCAAATGAAAATATAGCTACAAAGGAACATTTGATTTTTAGAATGTATTTTTATTTATTTATTTTTTCGACCTGCTGGAGAAAGTTTGGTTCGAAGCAATAACTCGCCAATGTGAGATTCTGGTATATGAATAAATTATTTGGAGACAATGTACATTTCAAATAAAAAGCGATAATTCTAAGAAAATTACTATGCTTTAGTGGCAACTCACTTATACAGCGCCCAGGAAATTGCAGATTTTATTGACATAATATTGCAAAGAATTATAATTAAGAGTAGCCACCCATCCGGTGTAGTGATTAGTGACGCTGACTGCGGTTCCGTAGGGCCCGGGTTCGAATCCCGGAGAAGGCATGGCTGTTTGTAAATGTATAGTGCCTTCACGGCATTATAGGGTACTCTAAATCAGTGTTCCCTAACCTTTTTATCGCCGCTGACCGGTCATCGTTGGAAAATTTTACCGCGGCCCGCTGAAAGGGAGGATGTTGATTGCTTACATTTTAGATCGTATTGATTTAATAATTTTATTTTAATTGTATTGAAACGTGCCTTCAGAATAAAATATAGCTACACCAAAAATTAATATAAAGTGATTTAACAAGGAATATAAAGGAATTTTCATAAAAAGTAGCCCAAACCCAAGAAAAAAAATTCCCCAAAAAAAAATGGAAATAATTTTGTTTCGTGGGGAACCGTAGTATTTGATCCCCGGGCCGGGCCTGGTCCCGGGGCAGGGGTTGGGGACCACGCATTAAAAGCCGTCGAGCCGAAGTCCTCTCGTGAGTTTGGTGGAAGGGGAAAAGAGGTGGGGGGTCTCGACCAAACCCCCGGGTGTTCTCCCCCCTTTTTTGAGGTGGGAAAGAGCAAAAACGTAAGTCACCCCCATATGCCGCTAAGGCTAACGACAGGCGTAAAAATGTAGCCCTTAGCCGCGATGAATTTCGCTGGCTTTGATCTGATGTTACTCTCGATCAGGTGGCATAAATAACAACATAATTAAGAGTATTCGTATTTACCTCATCTCATCATGATTATTTCTGAATATAAAATTTTACATAAGTTATTATGGATCCATAATATTAATCTAGAAATTTATAGTGTTGAGACAAGTAGTCTGACCGAAAGTAAAACGAGGGAATGCAGTTATTGAGTGCACTCTCTTTGGTTGATCTAATTAGCAAAATAAGAGTATAAAAGGATCAAGAGATTTTTAATTCAACGTGCGTGAAAAGTTAGATTTGAGATGGTCTTCAAACGAAATTTCATGTAAGACAGGGGTACTCAACCTTTTTTTCTGCTGGGCCGCATACATATGTCAACTATTTCACGGTGGGCAGAAACATTTTTACAAGGATAAAAGGGGGGGGTAAAATGTGAAAAATTGGTCAAAAATTTTTAACTTTTTATTTTGTTTTTTTTCTTTATTTTTTTATATTTGTCACTAACACTGAATTAAAAAAATTTTAAAGAAACATTTTTTTACAATTTTGCACCCTCTCAGTAAACGGTTTCATATGATTATCGATAATACGGGGCTATTCAGAAAGAAAGGGGAACGTTTCGGTCTCATGTCATAGGCGCGTACCGATCCGTACTTTTTGATGTCTGCGTGCTCGGCATTCATTCGGCGTCCAGTCATCACAACGGGAAAAATTTCCCACGCGCCCGTTTTTGATATTCAAATTTAAAAGTGCGCGCAATTGAAAATCCCGCCAGTTGGAGGTGAGGCCCGGATACGGTTTTGTTGGCAAAACCAAAACCTAGGGAAATTTATCGGCAATTGGAAGTGTACGGGAAACAACGTAATGAATGAAATTTCAATCGGAAATGGCAGTCAGTTTAAAACGGCCGAACTAACGTTCTTAGGAAGAGAAATGGATGCTTTAGCATTGTGACTGACGAACTGGTAGCTAAAGTTGATGAAAAGATTCGTGAAAACCACCGTTTCACACTAACGGAGTTTTCGCTTAGTTTTCCACAAGTTTCACAAACTTCGTTGTTTGCAATTGTCACACAAATGCTAGACTACCGCAAATTTTGTGCAAGATTGGTGCCAAAATTGCTTACAGACCACCATAAAGGTCAGTGAAGGGGACATTTCTGGACACAAGACATGGTGATTCATTACTGGTAAGACGGGGGGAGACACGTGAATTCGAGACAAAAAAACAGCCCATGTAGTAGGAGCACGCAGGTTTCCCCATAAGACCAAAAAAAGTTTAAACCTTGTCACCAAAAAAATTATGGCGACTGTGTTTTTGGGGTAGGAATTTGTGCGTCTGATTGATTTTTCGAACGTGGTCCCACAAAAACTCAGCGGGACTGTTAAACTTTGGCAACCTTAGGAGAGCAGTTCAAAACAAGCCCGAGAAAAAAATTGACGACCCAAATTTTGTTTTACCAAACCCCACCTCACACGTCAAACCGCATTCAAAAACTCCTTAATTCATTCAAATGGGAGGCTTTTCCTCATCCACCCTATAGTCCCGATCTTGCACCAGCGACTTTTACTTGTTTCCAAGAATGAAGGCTAGCAACACAGAGCTTTGATGACGACAAGGAGCTGTGGGTGCGCATCACTGAGTGGCTGAGATTGCAGGCGGCCGAATTCTATCATGAAGGAATTTCAAAGCTTGTCCACCTCTATGATAAGTGCCTCAATTTGTTTGGTGACTTTGTACAAAAGTAGAATTTTAGTCGCTCTTCCTGATGTATACAATAATTTTTTTTATAGTACTTAGTTTCTTTTTAATTCCAAAACGTTCCTTACTTTCTGAATAGCCCTCGTATAACAAACTACATAAGATGTCTTTTTTACCGATATGACATCACCACTGACAAAACACTTTGTTGTTGTTGCAAAGATTTTTCAAGAATACCTATTTATCATCTCTTGAAAGAAATCTTCGAGGAAAAGTGTTATTGAATGTGATTCTTGTCTATCGGAACTTTTTAAATTCAATGACAAATCAAACAATTACTGATCCATGCTTGTTTTTCACTACAATATAGTCCTATCGTCTTGAAACGATATATTTCCTTCGGATAGTTACAAATTAGTTCCACCCATAAAACTGTCACTGCTTTACTGTTGTCTGCTATTTGTAACAGTTACTAACCCTAACCGTTACAAATAGAAAAAGAATTTCAATTCGCACTCGTACGACATCGACAACAAAAAGCAAAATTGATATATTTGATTTCTTGACACCAAATTTTTAATATACTGTTCTTAAATAAGTGAATTTTTCAGACCAATAGGCACTAAACGGGCCACTTAAAAAGGTTCGGTGGGCCACAGGTGGTATCGCCGATGTAAGAGATAGGATGTATAAAATATGTATAGATAAAAAAAGATGAAGATTTTGGAACAATTAGATGCATTATTCCAGAGTTCTTTCTTTGCAAAGGAAAAAGAGCAATTAAGTGTTGGTTAACATCAGGTCTGGATGGGAACAGTCACTGAATGGGATGAGTCCTGATAATGTTTCCAGTGGTGTTATGGAATTTC
Organism: Trichonephila inaurata madagascariensis; assembly: GCA_019973955.1. Taxonomy (NCBI): domain Eukaryota; kingdom Metazoa; phylum Arthropoda; class Arachnida; order Araneae; family Nephilidae; genus Trichonephila; species Trichonephila inaurata. The sequence goes on from BMAV01028131.1 coordinate 14,343, forward strand.
CTGTTAAATTGTCATCGAATATCGGATTAAATTAGCAACATTCTGAGAAGGTTGCAGACAGGGATATACGCAGACCTCTCTTATGGGGAAGGGGTGTATTTTAAAAAACAGCCGAGGGGTAATATCTATGGCAAAAATTGAAAATTTGTAGGTCCACGGCGGGTGAACCCCAAGCCCTCCCCTGTGTACGTCATTGTTTGCAGACGCTTTCCAATCAGGCTCGAAATTGCTTTGGAGAAGTCCAAACTGCTCTATGGAGAAGTAATCCGGTGATTAAGTTGGACAAGGAAATGATCAGCAGGCTTAAAGGTAACTCATAGGAAATATTGAAGTATGTGGCCGGTCATTATGGTTGAAAAGTTCATCCGAAATAACACAGAAAAACTGCAGAGCAACTGCTGAAAGCGTGAGTGAGTGAGTGAATATTAACTTCTCATTGTTCAGCTACACGAGGGCTTTTGGCGAGCGGGCAACGTAATTTTGAACCATGGTCAAGTGACGTGGACGACACCTGAGCTGGCACCCCCCTCTCCTAACTACCACACAAACAGGAGGACGTTTGACCTCTCGACAGATTTAACGTTCATCGCTGCCCTACACGGCGGGTCTTTAGTGGTACTAAGCTCGAACTCGTGACAATACCAGCCACGATCCGATACCTATACCACTCGGCTACCGCGGACACTGCTGAAAGCGTGACATTGTTGATTGGCACACGGCCCGACTAGTAAAGGAAATGCTATTCCTTACCATAACATTGGGTTATAGGTCTTTATGATACATAATGGTAAGTTCTGGATTCCTACGTTGGCGGGAATATCTCCGATGTATATTTCCTTACTATTTCTGTAAGTTCCCATAGTTAAACTCCGATGTTTTAAAGTAGTTAAGTTGAAATGTATTGAAAAAGTATAATGAAAGTGATGGGACATACGTATCCGTTTAATTGCTTGAAATTTAATTAAGAACTGTTCATAAAATACTCTGGATCACCATGAGTTGGTCACAGTGTGAATGTAGACCAACAAGTTTCTCAACAGATCATTACAAATTTGAAACACAACAACAATTGAGACTGATTTCATATAAATTTATCTGCTCTGTTTTGAAACCGCTATGTAAAATTGATCTCTTATGATTGTAACTGTAATAGTTATATTAACGACTGATATACCAGGAAGAATTTATCTTTTTTATGAATAAAGCACGTTTTCCTTGGTGTATATTTTCCTTTGTTGCAAGTTGTCACAATAGGGAAATATTCCACATGATCACACATGACACACACAAAATGAGTTATTAGATCGAAAACCATAACCTGACTTTCAGCTCACAATTTCGAGAAATTAAGCAGCTGGGTTTATCTCTTTGTATATCTTGTTTTCTGATGGATGCTCCAAATGTGAAATTGCATTTTGTGTCTAAAATCAACCCTAGGTATTTCCTTCAATTTCTGAGAAGAGATCTGGCCCAAAATGTAGGTATTTATAGTAGATTATATTCTTATTTCACAAAGAAATTAGAAAACGCGCTGTTAAAGCATTATAAATTTGTAGAGTTCGACTCTTATACCAATAGTAATAATTATAATTGTTTAAACTTGTCTTTAATTATTTTATTCATCCTCTTCGACGGGAACAGACGATAAAATTTTAATATCTATACACCATTTTCCACAGCTTTGAGACATTTTTATGTGCTCAAAGAACAATCTTTGTTCATACTTTGTTCATATGGAAAGACAATAAAAAAATGTTTGGGTTTTTATATGCTGATAAAATTTTCATGCTAACGAAGAATGTTTTACGCATTTAAAATTTGTTTTGCTTTCTTTTGTTTCTGTTTTTTCTTCTTTTTAATTATTCTTACATCCAGGAATCAGAGAATTAATTAGAATTGGAGATAATTGGGAAATCCATGTTAGAGCATTGGAATTTATAGATTCGTATCTCTCTTACGCTAAAAAAAAATGCCATGACTTTTTTTCTGCTGTAAATTTATCTCCATTATATTTTCAACGATTATTTTCTTCCTCTTTATAATTTCTCCAGAATAAGTACTTTTACTCTAAACTAATACCACATTAAATGTATCCCATATAAAAACTGTTCCCTTAAAATTTACTGTACAATATCTAGTTTTAAATAATTTAATAAATATTGAAGTTGATCTTAATATTTTGAAAACATTTTGAGATAAATACCGGCAATATATTTATTTATAACAGACATGTTTCTAACTGGTTTTTATTTGACTCTTAGCCAGATAACGAAGTATCCAGGTAAAAATCTAATTGAAATATAAACATAAATAATAAATAAAAATATACTCTGCTTGCATAAAACTGTAACCCTTTCTTCCAAGATTCTGTAAGCATGCAAATGAAATGGATAAGAAACTTAACGTAAGAAATAGAATAATGTTTTATGGAAATATATATGAATATAATGTTTTATGGAAATGCTAAAAACAATTTTATTTTTATTTAAATATTTAGTATAAATCTTGATTCAAATGTAAAAAAATATATATACATATAAATACTTTAATGTAAAGTTTAAGTATTTATTGGTAATTTTCTTTTAAAAATTATATTTTAAAAATTCTTTGTTTTCTTTTGTGCAAAAACAAAATCGAAACAAGCGTTACATTTAAAATTTTGCAAATAGTTTTGATGTCTTTTTACATAGTTTATTCCAAACCCAAGAACTTGAACTTAATGAATAAACTAACGAAATTTTATTTTTATTAACAAATAACAATCAGTTTACTTTATGAAAAATAGTAATTTCATTCGACTTTTAACGATAATTTCATGAAATATTGCTAAATAAAGAAAGACACAACACTAATGTTTTACAATTACATAAAGATATAAAAAAATGCACTTTTTTGCTCTTAAATTTCAATTTTTATGTCATCTACATTATTCTGAATAATTATTTTCCCCCAAGGCTAAATGTAAATTAATCTTATCAATAAGATATTTAATTTCCAGCTGTCTTAAATTATCCTTCATTAAAGGGGTTCACCCATGTGATGGTCTGTTTTTTAAGCATTTTTCGCAAATTTTTTTTGACGACCGGTTAAAAGACAGAACTATAAGGTATCCGACTATGTTCGGAACCGTGATTTTGCAAAAGCGTGTAAATGGATAATATTTATGATAGTTAGCGTCACTTAGATTAGACAATATATATAAAATTGTGTTAAGAATAGTATTACAATAAAAAATTATTTAACTACAATATTTTGACAAAAAATTAACTTAGAATAACCTTTTTTCCAAATGCTCTACTTTTGAAAAAAATGCTTCTATTGTATTAATATTTTGCCTGTATATAGCTCAGACCTCTGTACAGAGGTTCAACTAGAATTTTTGAAATGCATAACCCGGAAGTCGGTTTATCCATGTTTTACGAAAACAGAAGGGAGAAATTTTAAGAAAATACGCCGATAATTATTTCAAATGGTTGTAACTCTAAAAATAATGTGAATTTTTCAAAAATCATAGTTGAGCCTCTGTACAGAGGTCTGCGCTATATATAGGCAGAGTATTAATACAATAAAAGCATTTTTTACAAAAGGAGAACATTTGAAAAAAAGGTTATTCTAAGTTAATTTTTTGCCAAAATATTGTATTTAAATATTTTCTTTTGTCAAAATGTCCTTAAAACAATTTTATACATGTATTCTAATCTAAGTGACACTAAATATCCTGAAAATTATCCATTTATGCGCTTTTTTAAAATCATGACTCCGAACGTAGTCGGATACCTTAAGTTTTTATCATTTATTTATATGTGTTTTAAGACCATGTGTATACATGTTTAGCCAAAAAATATCCAATAGAACGTGAGTTATAGCGCTCTGAACACACCCTTCTAAAAAAAAAATGGCCGTTCACTTCCTCCACGATGATTGGCTTATCTGAAATAAAAATAAAATTAACTGAGTTTTAGTCTATAAGCTTAAATGCACCAAATGAACTACACTCAATTGGAAATATCAAAAATTGGATTTTTGGTAGACTTCTGAAGAAAAAGTTTTGAATTTCACGGGGAGGGTTGTTATGTTTCTGTTGTAAAAAAAAAGAAATATTTTGAGTTTTGGAATGATCGTAATACATTTGGTGCGTATATTTGTGTTGAGTCTACCCTACAAATTTGAAGTCATTCGGTCTAATCGTTCTTGAGATATGATGGAGGAAAGTTTGAAAAACACAGTTTTGAGAAAAACGCGTTTAAAGTTTCAAGTCCGATTAAAACAATGAAATTCTTAACGCTACGAACAGCTACTCTTCTAACATCTGCTTCTTTATAAAGACTACGAATTTTAAAAGATCACTGTACCACCGTATTCTAGACATATTAAGGAGAAGCAATTTATGAAAAATAATAATTTTTTTTTTTTTGCTTTTTTGAAACCATTACATGGGTGAACCCCCTTAAAGTAAAATTAATGATCTGCTTGCTTGTTTGTTGTGCATTACGAAGTGGTATGAAGGCTGTTAACAATCCACGAAGTTCTTAGGGCAGTGCTTCTCAAACTTACTATACTTGCTACCCAATTTTCAATCATATAATTTTCATCGCGCCCCCCTCCCCTACATAGAATAATAATGTATTGAATTCAATAATAATATACTTTGAAGTAAAACAACAATACGACTTTAATTTTAACCGTACTTATACTCAAGATGAGTATTAAATTTTATATGTAATTTTATTACATGCCCATAGGGTCAATGGTAATTATTAAACTTGTTCTCAACTTAGTACGGTTAAATTAATTATGAAATACATTATGCAGTACTGATACATTGATTTGTGTATTATATCAGTGTAATTGGGTATTTTATTTTTTATTATGTCAGAATGTAGTTTGTTTTGTTCCCTTTTAGTAAATTACTAATTTTTTAAAATAATCTTTTGTTTTGACTTTTCGATATAGTTACTCGCGCCTCCCTTGAACAGTTATCGCGCCCCCCCTAGGGGGTGCGCCCTACAGTTTGAGAAGCGCTGTCTTAAGGGTTAGAATTAATAAACTGATTTCCCGGAAATGAACTACCACCATAGAAGCAAGGGGAGAATCGCAAAGTCTTCGGATCTAATAATTCCGAACCTCTCTTAAGTGATGAGAGTAACACCACAGCTAGCCCCCCACTCTCCAGACTTCCATAACATATCATGCGAGAGAACTTGAAGCCTCCACAGATTTAACGTGTACCATCACAACATCAAGCCTCACCCACAAACATTAATGAACTGATAGAAGTAGTAAACGTAGCCTAATATTTCTCCTAAAACACTGGATAATACTTTTCTATCATTTCAGAAATAAATATGGAAGCAATGAGTGAACAATGATGTCCCATAGAGAAAAGAAAGCTTCCCAGCCATGGAATGATACCATTAAATTGAAAATCCAGTTACGAAATTAATGAAAAATCCAGAAACTATTCGAGTACTAAAATAAAAATTAGGAGTAATATTTTTCATTTATATCGTTTAATTTAAAATCTAGTTTTTTCTATAATAAATGTTACGTTCTACTATTATTATAAGACAAATTTAACTCATTAATTTTTACTATATTATTCAATAGAAGGAGTAAGTATTGAATAAAGATTCGACTAAACTATTTTATGCAAGTTGTTCTCAATGTGTTCATGAGCTATTGAGAAAATTTAGATTGCAACAAAAAATTTCAAAGAATATTACAAAGACTAACTGCGCCTTTTTTGGTGCTTAGAAATAAATAAACATTTATGATTTTCTTTCTAAGATGTCGTTTATATTGTCAGAAATATTCTGAGTGCGATTCTTTCACTTTTCGTTCTTGTACTTATGAGTACTTAATGGAATCAATATTTTACACATTCATGTTTCATTAGAACGACACTTTAAGGCAAAAAAAAAAAATTATATGAGAAAAGTGACAATTTTTAATGAAATTGAATATGTATTGTGACTTATACACATATAAGTGGAATTATTAAGAATTCAAAGCATAGGACCTATAATAACTGGCAATAGCACATTGAATTGTTAAAATCGGTGCTAGGTGAATCTCCCCTTCCTGGTGGCAATACGCATGCCTCTATACGTCGATATAAGGAGAGATATTGATTCCTAATCTCATCTTCAGATACATTCTACTAAAATTTTCCCTATTGCTGCTTAAGATTTGCGATATTTTAGATGTCCATATTGCATGTCCATATTGCAACTCTATTCCACATGGTGGATCTGTTTTTTGTAATGCAGCGCTTCTCAAACTGTGGGGGGTGCCCCCCTAGGGGCGTGATAACCCTAGAAGAGGGTGCGAGTATATTGAAAAGTCAAAAACAAAAGATTATTTCAAAAAATTATTAACTTTTTGAAAGTAAAACATACAAAATACATTCTGTCATAATGAAAAAAAATACATTCACACTGATATAATACACTTATAAATCTATCAGTACTGCACAATAAACTTTATAATTATCTTAACAAAACTAAGGTAAGAATAAGTTTAATAATTACCAGTGACCACACCAGTTGGTCATATATAAAACTATATGCAAAAATCAACACTTATCTGGATCATTTGTAAGGCTTGTAATTAATCCCTTAACTGCAGACGAAAAGATACGCAATTCACTCCCCAATGCCACCGTTTTGCATGAATGCCTGCATATGTAATGTATTTAGGGGGAGGGAGAAAGGGAAAATATATAAGAAATCCTCTGTGTGAAATAAGTAAATTCTTCTCAAACAATGTTAAGGTCATTTTATTGCATTCCATAGTCTTCGGAATAATTTTATGAATAGTAGTAAACATATTTCGGAAAGACGCATATATACGTCCGGAGCAATTTACGCACTGGCGTTTATATACGCCGGTGGCGAAGAGATTAAAATCGTATTGTAGCTTTAGCGTCAAAGTATCGTATTATCGAATTCAAAACATCGTTATTGTATGGAGGGGGGCGCGATGAGAATTGTGATTGAATATTGGGTCGCAAGTATTGAAAGTTTGAGAACCACTATTGTAATGTTTTTATTGTCTCCTACCAGGTTGAAACTTAGTAGTCAAATTCTTCATATTTCGAGTTATGTTTGTTGATATTGAAACGATGCAATATAGAATCGGGCGAATTATTGACGCTGTAAGTATGTTTAATAAAAAAAATGAATTCATGAAAAGAGAATCGTCTTGATTGAATCCTTGGTGAAATACTGAAGTCCAATTCAGCCTGAATCTGGTGGCCTACTATGCCCCATATACATAAAATTGCTAAAGTTATAGTGATCTTGCTAGACAAGGAAGAGTCTAAACAGTAGACAGGCAGTCAGCTAGAGACATACAAGCTGTATGGACCAGGTATTATCATGTACGCAAATAGTTCCAGAATGATGCATTATAAAGGGTAACGCAATCAACCGCAGTATGAAATCAATTTGAGTTGTTAAAGTTGTATGCAAAATGATTAGAAGTGACCTGCTGTCGAAAGAGGTATTGGAGAAGGTATCTTATTTTGCAATATAAAGTAATTTTATTTACAGTTACAATATAAATCATTGCTGGACATATGTAAATAACCACGCTAGTTGGTTACGACACCATTCTGGATAACTCTGCCTATGTGGTGAGGTTAAAAGCATCGATGAGTGTAAGCCAAATGCCGTGAAATGATGGACGGTACCACGAGTGGTATGGAAAAGACTGCAGCATTTTTGACAGTGGACAATGCTGCTGCTAGGTCAGTTTGGATCTGTTCCTCGATCTTGCTTTCCATTCATGCATATTAATTTTCCAGACCCTTTATGTCATCAATGAATTCTTTACAGTTATCATTTCTTCCAGCATTTTTACACAACTACATTCCTACCGTACAAACGGGTCCTATTACTCGGTATGCCCAGTCAACCTTCCACATCTCGACTATGTGACCACGTTCGAAGTCATCTATGTGGCAATAAGATCTTCAACATCATAAAGGCGTTGTTGATTGAGTCTACAGGGAATTAGAAAGTCGACAACCAGAAACAAAAAGCCTCCGATATTTGTCATTTGCTTTATGCAATGCTAATTACGCAATGAAAACGCGCACGCTATGACCATAATTTAACTTCATTGAGTTTGAAAATTTAATCGTTTGTAAACATGGGGTGTAAAGATATTTACTTAGAAAATTTCGAGATATTTCGATTATTTTTAGGAGAGCTTCCTTTTTCCTTTTTTTCGGAGTGAGATATACTATTATGCCGGTATATCCTATTGTTATTTTAAAGTAAATCAGAGAAGTGGTTGACAAACTAAGATACACTCTTGAGATCAAGAAGTCAGCTAGCAATTAAGGTATCCTACTATGTTCGGAACCATGATTTTAAAAAAGCGCATAAATGGATAATTTTCATGATATTTAGTGTCACTTAGATTAGAATACTTGTATAAAATTGTTTTAAGAACATTTTGACAAAAAAAATAATTAAATACAATATTTCGGCAAAAAATTAACTTAGAATAACCTTTTTTCAAAATGTTCTCTTTTTGTGAAAAATGCTTCTATTATAGTAATATTTTGCCTGTATATAGCTTAGACCTCTGTGCAGAGGCTCAACTATGATTTTTGAAACATTCACATTATTTTCAGAGTTACAACCCATTTAAATAATTATCGGCGTTTTTTTCTTAAAATTTCTCTCCTCTGTTGTCGTAAAACATGGATAAACCCACTTCTAAGATATATATTTCAAAAATTCTAGTTGAGCCTCTGTACAGAGGTCTGAGCTATATACAAGAAAAATATTATTATAATAGAAGCATTTTTCACAAAAGTAGAATATTTTGAAAATGGGTCATTCTATGTTCATTTTTTGTCAAAATATTGTACTTAAATAATTTTTTATTGTAATACTATTCTTAAAACAGTTTTATATACATTTTCTAATCTAAGTGACACTAAATATCGTAAATATTATCCATTTATACGCTTTTGCAAAATCACGGTTCCGAACGTAGTTGGATACCTTAAGGAAATAATAAAGTACCATGGAAATGTATCCCCAAATTTAAAGGAAGCACATTGAACCTTTTGGAGGCGTTTATAGAAAAACTCTAACACATTTCATTTTTTCCGGCCTATTAAAAGTACATTTTATTATATTATCCATTTTTTTGGTCCAATTATACTATATTTTCTAGCATAATATTCCTAATTCTTGTATTCTCTCTATATTAGAGGTTGAATTCCTGACTTTGGCTAAAAGTTGATTACTAAACATTCTAAAACTTAGCGGCATGATAAATGGATGACAATTTTTGCTTTGAAAACTTGTACAGTAATTTGCTAAGCAGAATGAGAGAATATTCTTTGATGGAAATTCTTGCTTTACGACATTGACGAAAATTTGTAAATATATATTTTAAGATTTATTACGATTAAAACTCTGTAATTCCCAAGACGGTCAGAGGAAACCTTTATGTCAATAGACATGCGCATAGTAATGTGGAGAAAGGTAATGACTTCTTACCGATTTTCAGTATCAGATTTATTTGTAGGGAATGGTTAGAAGCACAAAAAATAAATAGAAAAAAATCATTATAATTACTTATTTTAAAAGTGGCAACTCTTATAGTTATAACAACGTATATTAACTCTTGCTTGATTTTATTTCAAGTTATCCTTGCTTAAGATATTCTTATGAGTTAATTGAGACAGAGTGTAGTTCCATAAAAGATTTAAAAAAAGAAAAAGAAATGTGTTTTTCATTACTAAAAAATCCCTGGTTTAAAGCTTATTTTCGTTTGATTTTCTAAAGTTTCAGTAGAATCGAGCAATAAGTTAGTGTCACTAATTTAAGTAAAAACTATTATAGGAAAAGGAATATCTATGTGTAATTGTGAGTGTAAATAATAATGAAGCAAGATTTTTTTTAACTGCGTGCGGAGGTCTTATTATTTATCGTTTTTTCGCGCTTTAAAGGTAATGAATTGTAGCAATTTTGTTATTATTGAAAATTTTGTAACTGTGCACGTAATGTGGCTACATTTTTGTTATTCAACTTACGACCTTTGTTTTTGAGTTCTTCAAGAATCTTATCTCTGTTTTGAAGAGACGTTTAAGAGTTTCGCTATCAAGAATGCAGAGATCTGCTGTCGACGCCAAAAAGTGATACCAAATCCTATTTACACACGCAGCTCTTTTAAATTTCAAATTATCCTAAGGAACTTTGATAAAATATTTATATGATATCAAAATTATCTTGTTTTAGAGGTGATCCTTTCACATATTAATACTTTACAGGAAAAGAAATATCATGCAGAAAAGGATATAATCCAAAAAAGTCTGTCTTTTCAAACAGTTCAAATGTAGGAAATTTTGATAAATCTGCAAGGAAAAGAATTTGTTCCAGCAGAATCTTAGCTATTTCTTTTATGTTGATAATTGCTTTTAGATTACAGCTCTATTGTTTGATTACTTGAAAATAGATTTGGAATAAGAATATCGCAAGGTTAGAATTATTCTAATCGATCACTAATTTATCCAGAGGTGTAATATATTATTTTCGAATTACATTGGTTAATTACATTCGTAAATGTATGATTCCCTCTGTTGTATTATTAACACAGTCTCACTCTTTATAGTTTATATATACGTTAATTACATGCTTACCTCCTAGAAATACGTAAAATACACTGGTCAATAAAATTAAAGTATAATGAGTTAAACGGTACTGATTGAATTAATGTTGCAACCAATGCCCAATTCAGAAATTATTTATGTTAATTAAATGCAATTGAACACAAAATTGCATTCCTGCGGTTACGTTAGCGCCGGCAATATGCAAATTCGGTGATTGACAATGTAATGCTGGAATTCTTGTCTGTAGTGTTTTTTAAAGTGAATGTGCTTTTTGAGAGTGATCAGTTTTCATTAGTTGCGGCTCAAAGGTACAATTAAAGGAAGCTCAAAAGTGGCGAATAATTAGTAGGATCTAGATAAGTCAAACTTAAATGAAGGTTCCTCAAAGTGTCATGTCAAGAGTTTGGAGTCACTTTTTAAGCACTGGATCGGTATATAGATTGTATGGTTAAGGGCGAACAAGAGCAACAACTGCTTTCGAAGTCCGTTATCTGTCATTGTTGGTTTGGAGAAAAATCGCGAAGCGATTTAAAGGGAATTCATTTTAGACCTTCAGATGTTGCCACAGGAACTTTAATTAACTATTCTACTGCTGCCTGAAAACTTAAAGATATGGGACTGTGTTTTTGAAAAAAAGAATCAATAATTCTTATTCACCCACGCCAACCACTAGAGGGGCCGTTTAAATCGGTGCCGCCGTCACGTTCAAGTTAGTCTAGAAAATTTGGGGGTTATTATTTTTACTGACGTGTGATAAAACAAACACTGATTCTAGAAATGTTTTGATCTAGCGAGAGGAAGGAACATGCAACTTGCAATTCCTTATCCGTGAAATATCCCGTTTCCAAGACCGTGGTTTAAAGTATCCGACTAGGTTGAAAAAGTGCTTTTAGGTGTTTGATGTTTGGTGTTTCATTAGGGAAAACAGAAACTAATTATTGAGGAAGAAGGACAATACATAAACTAAAAGTTTTTAAGCTCTTTTTTTAGCATTCTTTTCTAACTAAAAAATATTTTTTTAATTCGTTTTTGAAGGCTTTTTTTGAAAATTTGTGCACGAATAATGGGTATCTTCTAAATAATCCAACAAATGCAATGAAATTTATAACATAAATGCTTAAGGGCCCTTCTTAAAAACCCCGGTTTTAAGACACTATATTTAATCACATTTTTCAGCCATTTTTTAACTTAGAACATCGTAATTTTGACGAAAAATCAAGATCATCAAATTTAAATGTAATAAAAAATTTTTTTCTTAAAATATTTTTTTTCCTCGACTTGTGACACTTCAGGGGGGCCAAAAAGTATATCAATGACGTTAAAAGTAAAAAGGTGCAATTTATTTTTATTTATCACTTTTTTTAAATTAAAAATTTTGTAAATTTTTTTTAAAATTTTTTTTTAAAAAAAAGGGCTATACATGTTATTAATTTTGACTTTTAAGCCTATTTATGTTCTTTAAAACAATAAAATTATTCAGAAAATAGATTTTTGAAAAATTTATCTCCGAACCTAGTTGGATACTTTAATAGTTTGAGAAGGAAGCATAACAACTGTCCTTATCGAGATGCATATCTTTTTAGGACTATGTGTGAACACTCGGAGATATGTGAATGAGGTATTGGTACCCTAAGATAGACTGTCTAAGGATGCTGCTGGCGAGAGCTTTTGTAAATGGATAATAATGCTTAGTCACAACGAACACATGTAGTTCAGAATACTTGCAAACAGAAGATGTCACTCGAATGGATTGGTCACTTTTTTCATCCGACTTTTGAATCCGATTGAGCATGTATGAAATGCCTTAGGTCAACAAAGACGTGACGTAGACTTCCACAAGACTTGATTTTAAACACTTTGCAAAGTTTTGATCAAGATAAGGTACGTATATATGTCTAAAGTGATCATACACTACATGAAAAGGACATGTTCATAAAAGGTGACTTAATTGTTTTCATTTTTTCCCCAGTTTTCATAAATTTGGCTACAGTTTCAATATTTGGCGAATAATCAACTACCAAACATTGTGATTTCTTTTAACTAATGATTTTGTACAAATTTCTATTAAAAATTTTTCATTGAGTAAAAGTTACGTTTGATATCTGTCATTATTCTTTAATTTTGATGACTATTGCATAATTAATTGGGAATAATCAACTTACAAGCGAATTAAATGGGCAGGTCACGTCATCAGAATAAACGAAGACCGCACCACTAAAAAAAGTCTTCAATGTTCAACCAATCGGCACACAAAGAAGGGAGGCCAAATTTGATGGATTGATGGCCGAAAAAAGATCTTCTAGTTTTGGGAACAGAATTAGAAAACTGGCAGGAAGAAAGGTTGGCCTGGGAAAAAGTTTTTTGAGAAAAAAGGCCCACCTGGCTTCGGCCCCGGGAAGGAAAAATCAACTTAAAAAAATTTTGGAAACGAAAATACACCAAAGACTGTTTTTGCATGTTGTTAAAAAGTAGGTCAGAACAAATGCTTTTTCCATGAAAAACGTTACAGTAATTCTTATTACATTCTGACTATATCTGACAGAAACCGTATATGTTATAACCTTACTCATTTGAGTCACTTCATTTTTTCTGGTATAAAATGTTTTACATACCGTGACATGTACTGAAGTGCTAAATAAGCTTAAAACTCAACTTTTTAAAATTGAAAAATTAAATGCATATTCATTGAAAATTTTTAAATTTTAAAGACACAATACAAAAAATGAACTTATTTTTTTTTTCTGTATCGGGAATTTATATGAAAATTTAGACATTTTTTTCTATCTTTTCTAAGTGTGGATCAGAGTCTGAAATTAGGGGCTGACGACTTAAAACTTAATAATGAAATCAAAATCTGAAAAAAAACTTAACAATATATTACAATGAAAAATAAATTTTTATGAAATTTTAAGTTATAGCATGATAGATCTTCTGACCAGATAACTAAAAGAAATGTTGATAATAGTATAGACGAAACCTTAACTACATCCAAATTTAAAAGAAAGAATGAGTGAGAGTTTTGTTAACGTCGTGCTATAAAGCAACGTCAGGACTATTGACGACAGATTTGAGCCTTGGTCAAATAATGAGGATGACAACTGATCTGCCACCCCCTCCCCTAACTACCACATCAACGGGAGGACACAGAACCTCAACAAATTTGACGCACATCGGCCCCCTCTCTAACGGGGATCTTCAGTGGTAACAGAAGTCGAACCTGATACTCCAGTCACGAGTTCGAGACGTAACCATTAGGTTACCACAGCCCAAAATTTAAAAGAGGAAATGAAAGTAAAAATATATATATTTACTGAAAGAATTATTTAATTTTCGGGATCCTATTCGAAAACAAATGGATGGATAGATTGATGAATTATGATTCATTCACTTGAAAACTTTGTTATACCCCGCGGCCAGGGGGTATCATCTCTTCATCTACGCGACCTAGATTTGTAGGACTAAATGACGATCACTAAAATTCTCCATAATAAATCTAATTTATTACTGTCCAAATATATATTGATCAACGTAACAGAAGTCGAACTAGAAGGATATGATCAGGAAGATACCCACGTAATTTTTCAATTGAAATAGCGCCGAAATCCTACCACTATCTTTATGAGAAATTAATCTCAAAAATCTTTATCTACGAAGTTTCCCTTTAAATAAGCAAAAGCCCAATCTATAATTCTCTTCTATAATCAATCTCTTATAAATACCTCACTGATCAGCACCTTGTTTCCCCTTTTTTATTTTTTTCCTTCTATATTTTTCTTCCATTCTATTACTATGACTTTTATTCTCATCCGGGTACTATCGGTTCTATCCGACTTTTATTTAAACTCCTAATGTAAACTCCCTTTTCATATCTATTCACTAATCTCATATCGGGGTTTTTTCTTGGAGGGTTGATTGGGAAAAAATGCCATTTTGGCTCTGAAATTCCCCCAAAAGGATTAGGAGAAGGCACGAAAAAGCCCCCTCACACTTGAGTTTAAAAAATTTCAAACCAAAGGGGGGCGGTAACCTAGTGGTCAAAGCCGGGTTGTGGCCCCACGTTCAAAATTGGGTTTTTTACGCTAAGCGCCCCTGAAAGGGGGGCACGTAAATCTTTTGAGGCTCCCACGTTAGTGTGGGTGGAAGTTAGAGAGGGGTGCCCCCTGGGGGTGGGCCACTTTACTTGACCCTGGTCCTTTCATAACCCTCGCGTAGCGTTTTTGGAATTTAAAACACTCATACTCACGAGAACAAAATTTTGATTTGTTGTAGCTAACAGTTTCCAAACTCAATATTTGACCCCCTATTAAATCAAAAAAGTTTTATTGGATAAAAATAACAATGTATTGAATTCGATAAAATTATAGTTTGACACTAAAGTTACAATACGACTTTAGCCACCGGCGTAAATAAATGTCTCGCTCAGCCAAGGTATTAATTTTCTGGACGTATATATACGTCTTACAGAAGTACGATCTTTTCTGTGCACTACTATCCATAAAATTATTCCGAAGGCTTTGGAATGCAATAAAAGGACTTTGGAAGTGTTTGTGAAGGATTTACTTATTTCAGAGGATTTGTTTATTTATCCCTTTCCTCCGCCCCCTTCCCAAATAAACATCACATGTGAGCATCTACGTGGAAAACGGTGGCATTGGGGAGCGAATCGCGTAACTTTTGTTCGGCAATTAAGGGATTAATTACAAACCGTACAAATTATCAAGATAAGTTTTATTACAAACGCATAAGGCCACTGGTAATTATCAAACTTGTTGTTAACAGTATTGTTAAATTAATTATTAAATACATTGTATAGATTGATACATTTATAAGTGCATTGTATCAGTGTAAATATGTATTTTATTTTTTACCATGCCAGAAGGAATTTTGTTAGTTACTGACAGTAAATTAATAACTTTTAAAATAATCTTTTGCTTCCGACTTTTCAATATGCTCGCGCCCCCCTCGTAGAGTTATCACGCCCCCTAGGGGGGCGCGCCCCTTAATTTGAGAAACGCTGGTGTATATTGATAATGCACGCATGTTTTATATAAGCATTTTAAATTCGTTCTTTTAAGACATATTTGCGTGCCTCATTGCCTTCTTACGTTTTGTAAGTTTGGTGAAATATGTTGCTTACAGACAAGGATAATTTTTAGCTTGATATCTACTCCCTTTTTCGAAAACAGAGGATTGAAAGATAATTTGAAAGAACATCCAATCCTAGTAGAACAGTTGCATCAAAGCTCTTAGCCTTGCACTCTTTGCTATCTGAGGGCTTAATCAGCAGATAGCTGTCGCATTGGGCATAGTCCAACTTCAAGACTCAGAGACAAAGAGAGGCGGTGAATTCGCATAAAACCCTTCCAGTGCTTTTTCCCTTCTTTCTTTTTTTTCCTTTGCTTTGTTGTTATAATCGACAAAAAAAAAAAAGATTCAACTAAATCAATTTCTATTCCATTGAAAAGTTGCTTCAAAATTCAAGAAGGCAATAACATGTCTTTTCTAATATTGTTGATAAATTAATTACATCACCATCACTTAATTTCTAATGTTAATAAATTAATTATATCAGCAGCACTTATTTTAAATTTTATTTGATGTTTCAAAATTGTTAATAAATTTTTTAAGTACTGTGTATTTCATCAGTGGTGTATCGGAGAATATAAAGGCCCCTGCAAAATCAGGTTTTGTCTTTGATATTTTATAAATTGGCTAAATACGTAATTGGTGTCAGTAAGACTTTGGGCCCCCTAGAATCCTGGCCTTCCGCGATGGGGGGGGTACGTTACGCCACTTATTCCAGTGGCCGCGGTAGCCGAGTGGTATAGGTATCGGACCGAGGCTTGCCTTGTCACGAGTTCGAGCCCAGTATCACTAAAGACCGCCGTGTAGGGCAGCGATGCACGTTAAATCTGTCGAGAGCTGAAACGTCCCTCCCGTTGGTTGGGGGTAGTTAGGGAGGGGGTGCCAGCTCAGGTGTAGTCCACGTCACTTGACCATGGTTCAAAATTAGTGGTCCGTCGCCAAAAGCCCTCGTGTAGCTGAACAGTGCGACGTTAATATTCAATCAATCAATCAGCCACTTGTATTCCAGCAAATAACGCACATCTATACTCTCAAACTGCATTTATACATTTTTAGGTATATTCACCCCATAACGTGCACCCCTATTTTACGAAGAGACCTGAAATGTACGTCTGCAGTGCTCTTTTGTTTTAAATTCAATTTATTCAAGGTATTATCCCCAAGCTTTTGAAATAAAAGTATGTTTCTAGAACTACAACCCCTTAAGTTCATAAGGTAAATACCATTTCTTTCAAATAAACAGTAATTTCATATATGTAAACGTCTAATTTTGTTTTTATTTGTTTGTTTATGCTCTGTAATCTGTAAATTTCGATCTTATTTTTTTGTGTTAAAAGTGCGCTTATGTGCCGGATAACACCGTTCGTTAATTTGAATTATTTAAAGAGAAATCGACATCTTTAAAAACGTTTTTATTAAAAAAATCGTTAAAATCACGAAATATCAAATAAATATGTTCATAATTTTCTTGCATATTAAAAAAGAAAAACGCGCGCGCGAACAAAAACGCTAATTACCCCTTAATAATTAATTTTGTTTTCCCCAACTCTTATCAAAATTTTAGAGCAAGAAGATACATATGTGTAGTGATATTTTTAAATAAAAATTAAATTTGTGACTTTTAGAGGGAAATTTTAATAATTTATAACAAAATTTGTAGAATAGACGATAAGTGGAAAGTTTTGAATAAATATAGAACTAACCACTTAACATGCGTGATCGAGTTAATTCGATTGCGTTAAATAAATCAAACTGAGATAAGTCACTCGAGATAATCGAGTGGTAAATTTCTTTGCTGCTGTAATTTTCACACTCAAATAAAAGCAAAAGTCGTCTACACTCGTGAGATTTACTCTATCTGTCGTTGTGATTTGTGAAAAAAAAACTTGATAAATACTGTAAAAAATATCTTTTAAATTAACATTTATAGAACGCTTATGTTTTGTGTAAAAAATTGGAAGGAAACAAATTCAGATTTCAGTAGCAAATGAGAGAGTATACAAATATAGACTTACACAAAACTATCATAGTGACACAAATATAAAAAAATCGTGTAGACCAAAATATTCTGGAATTCTACCACTAGCGTCATTTTCCCCGTTTTGTTTCATCAACACCATAAAAAGAGTTCCCACAAGATACTAAGCTGTGTGTTGGCTAAAAGTTATAACAAAAAGAAAAGAAGTTGATATGTGTTATAATTGCAATGTTAGGCCATGTGCTGCATCTTGCTTTCAAATGTGGGGACTCAAAAGAAATTCTTGAATTTTTTTAAAAAATAAATACTACTACTATTATTATTTCTGTTGAAACAGTATAAATAAATATTTTTAATAGTAAAAAAAGAGTAATTTTTCAAAACAGCAATTCGAAAAGAAAGATAATGAAAGACGTTCTAATTGAAAGATATTGCAATATTCAGTTCTTACCTGCAATGTGGATCAAAATCCAGAATTAAAATGAAAACTTTATATTATTTAAAATCATTTCTTAAATTTTTACCAAAACAACGTTCTAAAATACGTTTTTTTAAAAATTATTTTGTTTCTGCCGGTTTTTTTAAAAAATAAGTATGCGCGCGTTAAGGGGCTAATTACAAATAAATAAATTGCTAAAATTTTAAGTAATTTTTCTCTTTTCATTTACTTGAAATCCAGCTAAAAACTATATCCGCTGGAAGACAAACAGTTCGAAAGGGTGTTTTACTATGTGATCTTTTTTCCCACCTGTTATTGCAGCAGCTGCTACAAGACCAGGTGCGAGATCCTTTGTTACGACCTCAAAGTGCAGGAAACCTTTTGAGAGTACCTCGTCTAAGTTTCATCTTTCGAACAAAAAAAGATAGAAAAGGTTTTATGGAGATGGGTTTGTGTGTGAAATATAATACAATAATCTTACTTGTGTGTGTTTTTCATTGAAATATAAGTCATTCTTCAAATAAATTTTTTAAACTTTTTGAAAGTATTTAAGACATTAGCTATTTTACTCCCAATTTAAATTATATCCACTCATGTCAATACAAATGTCTGCTTGTTTACTTAGAATAAACCTTTTATATTCTCTACAAAAACTGTGTGCATTATTGAGACAAAGGATTTCTTTTGTATTAGTTTTAGCTACAATGTGTATTAAATTATAATGCACTACATTAATATCGTATCTACAACACACATTAAATTCTTATAGCTAAGATATGACTAATCTTATTTTTCTTTTAAAATTTTCAGATAATTATTATCATTATTATTAAAAACCTATTTTAACGATTTCATTTGCTTATTGTTGAAGCTTATTTTTAGCACATTACTTAGATTCTCAGAATTATGCTCACTTTATTGTTAAAAAAAATTATTCGTGTAAATTACTTTTCTTATTGATGAAACTTAATTATTTCAATTTTTTATCAGATTATACGATTAAATTAATGTTAAAAAATTTATTGACATAATCATTTTTTATTGAGCTTTGATTATTTTAATCTTTTGCTCAGATTCACAGAGTTAATTATTTTTTTAATTACAAATTACCTTTTAACCTCATATTTTAAAGATTATTTAATAGGAAAAAAAGAAATTTTTTTAAAAATGTGTTCTGCTTTTTATAAATTGCGTAGAATTCTTAAAAAAAATAATTAAAAAAAATAAATAACCCTTTTACTAAAAAAAAGACTTTTTTGTAATTTTTCTGATATTGAAATTTTAAAAATTATTCGTTCTGATTAAAAGTACTTTTCAAAATAATGTTTCGACCAAAATCTAAAAACTTACTTAAATATGAACATGAAAAAAATTATTGAAAATTAATATAATTGTGGAAAGGCTAATTTCGTCTCCTGGCCCTTAAATTCTGCTTAAGAACAAAAAGCGTCCGAAAGTGTTGATATTTTCATAAACTGGAAATAAATCTCTGTGCTAATTTCGTTTCTTAGATTATTCAATTCATTTCATTTCAAATTTTTTTATTTATGTATGAAATGGCATTTCAGATACCGAACAGAAATCTTATTATTATTCATCAAACAGGTATTTTATTTTATTAGGGACATTTTTCTCAAACCAAGGAATTTTTAGAACAACTATTTTCCCCTATTCCTTTAAAAATTTATATATAATTTTAAAAGGTATAAATTTAAAAAATTTTTTCTTTAAATAAATTTACCACTCAAAAATAATTAAGGGATGTTATGATTTTAAATAAATAAAAATATCGACGAAGAAAAGTTTGGTTGACTTGTGAGGTCCCTGCCGTTTTTGACCTCCGTTCTACTCTATTCACGTGACCTATCTCTGTATGGAGGAACGAAGAACTACTAAAGACATTCGTACTAAAATCTGTTTATTAAGATCTTAGTTTAAACACAATACAACAACCAGAATTATCTAAGGAGTATGATCAAGAACGAGAAGACGCAACAAGTTTTACCAATCGAAAGTGCAACTAACCACTGAATCTAACTTTATAGATTAAATACTATCTCACTAGAAAAGGCTTTATACTTAAAGTTTAATTTATCAATTTTATACCGCTATATCCTAGATAAACAGCTACGGTCCTTATCATTTCTGTTCTGGCTTTAATCAGGCTATACTCCGTTGGGCTCGGACCCACTTTTGGTTAATCTTCACCGGCACTATTAGGCTAATTTCAAGGACTAAGATTCCTCTTCTAGATTATATCTCATATCACCTTGAGACTACCTTTCTAATTTGCAACCACACCTAGCGACTTCACTTAACGACTCCACTTAGCAACCACGCGAATGCTAAACTTCCCATATATATATATATGATTCCTAACTTACATGTTCTTCTTCTTGAGTTGGTTGGAAGGAATTGCCATCTGGCCCCAAAGTACCCCAAAAGGACAGTTAATAGAAATCGCGATAAAAGCCCCTTCGCAGACTGATTTGTAATAGTAACTGACATCTACTGTAAGATAAGAAAAATGAAAAGAAATTTTGTTGGAAAACAAGAAACACAGTTGTATACCGTTTGTTATTATTATTTAATTTGTAAAAAAGTACACTATTTGCACATATCATAAAAATGAACAAAAATTTGTGGTTGCTTGTATAAAAAATGAGTATCAACGAGAAGTACCATTTCACCTAATTGAAGCAGTGTCGCAACCTATAGAATGAATGAGGTTATCAGGCAGAAATTCTGATATTCGCTCAAATTGTTACAGAAGGAAAGTTTCCTACAGTCTAACTATTTTTGAAGTCTTCTCTTTAAGGCAGGGGTGGGCAGACTTTTCCAGGATGTGGGCTACTTCTAATTTTTTCAAGCTGTTGCGGTCCACCCAATGTCAGTGGCGCACACAAGGAGGTCGGGATCCACAGGTCCGGACCCTCCCCCATAGCCCTTGATTTTTTTCCCCAATTGATTATAATCCCATGTATATAGTACATAAAACTCCATTAAGTATTTGTTATTAATATTTTGTATTATTATTTAATACTGATTATTTATTTTTTACTGTTTATTGTTCCCGACAATCTACAAAATTAATAAAATATGTTTGACTGTGTATTGGGGTATGTGACGAGAATGGTAGACTTTCAACCCTCTACCCCGCCTCTTCCCCCCTTGAAAAATTCTTGTGTATGCCAATGTCCAGTGTCGTAGGTGTGGTGAGGTTGGAAAAGGTATACAATATTTATAATAAATTAATAATAAATACGGAATATGTACTTACTTACAGAAGTAAAATAAAAAAAACTAACACTTTTAACACCGCGTTTGTAAACAAAAAAAAAATAATATTAACCACAAATTAACAAATTGAAGCATTTAAAAACAATTCAAAACCTAAATAAAGCGTAAGATTCTTTTTATAAGAAATTGGTGTATTTTAAATGAATAATTTAAGTAAAATTATAGGGGTAAAATTTAGCTTTTTAAAAGGTTTGTGTTTTCTCTTTCCGATCACTTATTGTTTGGGTTTTTAGGGTCCATATGTTTAGAAGATCTTAAAACAGATAAGTAAGAATTTTGGGGTCTCTTTTTCCTAAAAAGGGATAATATGGGAAATTTCCTCAAACAGTAACCCAAAACAGATAAATGTGCATGTTTTAAATACACAAACAGCTCGATCATACCCCTTTTTTGATAGAACGAGTAATAAGGGTGTATGGTGGTAAGCCTAGGCCTAAACATGGACGGGGTCATCACATAATAATGTAGTCTTTAACACTGTTGCTAGTTGACGTATAGTTTGAAATTCCTTTTTTTTTTAGAAACATTTAAATAACGAATATAACATTTAACCGTCAAAATTATTCGAATCATGATCTTATTAAGGCTAAGTCGAGAACAAGATGAGGCCTCAAACGAGATTCTTGGGAGATATATTGATAAATCCATTCAAAGGATTTTTTTCATTGAAAAGGAACTGCTACTAACCAAGGACAATGTGATGAGGCATTATCGTCTAGGACAGGGGGTGCGAACCAGTGGCACACGTGCCATTGATTGCACGCCAGTGATTCAAATGATTTTCTTTTTATTTCAAAATTTCAAATTTTTCTATGAAGTATTACGAACAAACGCGCAAGTGATTGGTCACGGGGCGGCGGGGAACAAGCTCGTTTGTTATTGTCTTACCTTAGTTACGTCGTAGACTACAATTGCTTATGATGTAAAGTTTGTCTAAGCGTAGGATAGTCAATTTCATTAACACAACTATATTTTAAAGTTTATCTGCGTTATATTTACGATTTTTAACTGTTATTTAATATGGCTAGTTCAACAAAAGAACAAGAAGTACAAGATAGTAACTGCAACAAAGAAACATGGCATTATTAATAAAGGGTACAGAGCCGTGAGTCTTTTATGTTCTGGAATAAAGGGACCCCGAAACGGCTTTTTTCAAAATCACAAACTTCTTGTCAAAAAAGGAACCACAGCAAAAATAATTAATTGCTAGGAAACCATTTGGCAGATAACTCAAATTCAGCATGTATTCTACAAAAAGTAACATCTTACAATCCTAATATAAGTTATTTGTCATTCAATCTACAACAACAAAGTCACACTAATGTTACTCTTAATTTGAATTACACTTATAACTAAAACATTTATAACTATACAGTAAAAAAGGCATTTTTTCGTAGTAAATAGAGTTTTATGCTGATAGAATTTATTTTGCCAAAATTATTTGACGGCACGTCTATACCTCATTAAACACTTCTTCAGAAAAATGGCACTTTTGATCCATAAAGGTTCGCCACCCCTGATTCTAGAAGAAGAAATTCATCTCCCATTGACGCTGAGTGAAGGATTACAATAGTTCAAGATCTCACTCCTATATCCCCGAGCAGTCAAGCGATCTATTTTTGATGATGTACTTGTAGGTTCGGCAATTGATAATGATACCTGCTTACATCATCGTTCGGCCTCTCCCAAATCGAATATTTTCGAACACAAACACAAGACTAGTCTGAGTGCCGCGTTCCCTATTCCAGACTACAAGCCACTTATTGTCAGGCTATAAACTAAAGCGGGATTGTCGTTAAGTAAATGATTGCTTAACACATTTTTCGCTTCTTAAATGAGATCTTCTGTGGGCAACGCACAAGAATGTTTCAATAAGACTATGACATAATTAGTTATTTAATTTTTTTCAAAAAAAATATGGAGAATACGCTCTCCAATGCAATTTTTAATGAGATTATTTGTTGTAAAATCCCAGCAAAGATAATTTGTCTGTTCTATAAATATAATATTTATCAATTAAACGTAACGAATTTTTTTATGAATTTTCGGTGATACAAGATAACAATTTTATGACTTTGAATTAATTTCTACCATTTATTTATATAATTTTAGCATAAATTAGCTACCTTAAAAGCAATTTAAAAAATAAACAAAAATTTTTTTTTTCTCGAAGGTATTTAGAAACGATGTACTCATTTTGTGGGAATTTCAGCAAAGAAATTATGTTAGTAAGAATAATATAAATGCACTTTTGGAAAATTTCAAAAACAATTTCTAAATTTTACAAAAAAAAACATTTATTTTTGTCACCATAAACGATGTATTTGGCAACTGCACCATTTTGGAAGGGAAAAAAAGGGTGTGAAATTCCCATAACAGTACACACACACACATATTTTCATTGAAAATCGCTTAAAACGAAACTGAGGGGACAGAAATATTTTTCTTGTTTAAAAAATTTCGTGTTAAAGGATATTGTAAAGAAAAATCATATATTGAACAAAAGTAAGCTTATTAGAGTTCATTTTATTTACATACATGTATATATGTGCGAAAAATTCAATAAGCACCAATGAAGCAAAAACATTCACAAGAACTTGAAGAAATTTAAAACAAAATTTTCAAACTTTTTGAAAAATAGAACATTTATTGAGTTTTTTTTAAAAAGAGAATTTGATATTTTTCTTTGAATTGTTTTTTAGCATCAAATTGTCGACAAATTATACTGTGCATACTTTTCATGACGTTCCTCATTTTGGATAATGTTTGAACAGGAGTTGCATTATTTATTTCATTTTCATCGTCGGAATCTATACCAATGATATTTTGTGAGCTCTTTGAACTAATTCCAAAAAATGCCTTTGTCTTTCATAATTGGGACTGTACACACATAATCATTATCTACGTAATGAATTGTTCCAATAATACAATAGGACAGTCCAATTCGGCTGGTGTTTTCCATATTTTGTTCATTCCCAGGAGGGAAATTCATAGTGTTCGTGTTAAGAGAAAAAAATGCAGAAAAATTCATAGCAGTTTGCCGAGACCATTGTATTATTTCGTGTTAACCGATATTTCGTCTTAAGCGTTTTCACGTTAAACGTATTTCTCTATATATATATATATATATATATAGCGAGAAAGAGAGAGTACATTTACTACAAGAAAGTATATATATATATATATATTCTCTTGCATTAAAAAAAAAAAATGAAATCAGAATTTTTTGTGAGAAAAGGATATAATATTCTTCAGAAAAAGGTTTAAAAATAAATGTGAAGTTGTTAATTTAATGCTTATTAAATTTTTCACCGACACGATCTCTTTTAAAGGTTATGTCCTAAATCTTAATTATAATTTAAACTTCTAAATCTTTCAAAACAATTCAAACGCCGACCACATCTTTCGTGCTTCATTCATATTTATTTCATTTAAATTTTTATTCTATTTGTTTCCTAAATTCTCAGGAAAAACTCTTTCATCCTTTTTAAATATATTGATCCGGTAGAGCTTTTATTTATGTAAATGTCAGATATTAGAACTCGATTAATTTAATTAACATTTCATTTAATTCAATTAAATTTTTCTCATCTGTTCTCAAATAAGCTGATTTGTAATTTCCCACATAAACTTCTCCTCATTTAATAAATGATTCAGTAATCGAAGAGAGCTGACGCAGTTTTCAATGGGGTGTTTTTTTATCCCGTTTTGAAACATATATAAGTATTTTATTTAAATGTTATATTAACGTGTGAATTAAGTTATAAATATAAATTTCATATTGAGAATGTGGAGCTAACCCGATTTTTTTTAAACATTGTAAAGGAAATTTATGGCATCCCTTAAGTACCGCAGGCGTTTATACATGCATTCTCAGTTAGTGCGTTTAGGGCCCTGGACGTGTATACTCGTTATACCAAAGGACGACTTTTTGCATATGTTGTTCTGTTTAAAACTAGTCCCACGGAATTGGAATACAGTTGAACCTGTTTTTGTGCGGTAGATAGGGACTGCATAAAAATCAACGCACAAAAAAAAATATTGAAAAATTTCATAAATTCTTACATAAAACAAACTAATTCGTGTAAATACTGCAAAAGACTTTTTTTATGCGGTGGATAGGGACCGCATAAAAAAAGTCGCATTTATAAAATATGCCAATTATTTACGAAATTTATGTAAGAGTACTTCCATAACAAAATAAATAATTAAATGTTACACATGGAAACATTTTAAAAACATGTAGTTTTTTATTGTATATACGAAAATGTCTTTAAAATGCACATACATAATTCATCCTGTAATGAATAAGTTCAAAATCGCTTTCGTCGCTTGAAGGTACAATTTCAATTGGTTTATTTTTTGGCAACATAAAGTAAGAGATAAGTTTTTGTGACAAAGGACGAGTGGTCACACACACAGTTGCTGGTAAATGTCACGATAACCAGCTATACCTGATTGAAGCCCTTTTTGGAATTTTATACTTCTTTCTTAACTGGTATCTATTTCAAGAAAATGCTTTTCCAATTTGTTGGAAAGCTGGATCCCTGCATAATTTTATCCACTCACAAAATTATTGATAATGTCACGGTCATTGAAAGTTTCGTCTTCAATTAAGCGCGGGCTGCAGGAGCGTTGAGAGAAAGCAACTGAATGCGCATTGTCGGGAGACTGTTTATAACAAATGAACAGAGCGTCTTGAAGTGTCTATATTTCAGTGGCGTAACGTACACCCCCGTATCATGGGGGAGGAAGGCAGGTTCTAGGGGCCCAAGGCTTGACTTACGCTAAATACGTATTTACCAAATTTATAAAATATTAAAGGCAAAACCTGACTTTTAGGGGGGAAGGGGTCCTAACATTCCCCATTACCCCACTAGTAAATAGATAGAAAACATTACAGTGGCGCCAAAGCCATTGAAATTCATACACCGCATAAAAAAATATCGCACATAAAAATCGCACAAAAAAATCGCACAAATAAAATCGCATTAAAAAGACCGCACAAAAATAGGTTTCTATTGTACAATAAAATAGCATTGACAGTGCATCTGAGGAATATACTTATTTCGGAGAAGAGGTAGGGAAGTAATTTGAAAAGGGTATATTCCAGGAAAGAGGAAATTCACAGCTTATATAGTAGTTTTTCAGAATCGTTGACATCTACTAAGTAAAATCGAGGAGAAAATGTGTTGTTTCTGCAATGAGAAATATTCACCGTGAATTTTGCTATCAATGCATTGAATGTGATGCTGGTTTATGTGTTCAAACATCTTTCAGGATATATCACACGACAGAGAAGTCATAAATTATTTTTATTATTAAATTGTAACTGTAGACATTACACTTTATTATTTTATCCTTTTCTTTTCTTTTGTTAAAATGAAAGCAAACTTTTTTTGGGGTTGAGAAATACAAACCAATACAAAATCAATAAACCGCATAGGAACGCGAACTGGGGGCACTGGGGGGTGAATATCGTAGATTTTCCTTGGCAGTTAAAGGGGTTAATACCAATTTTAACATTGGAAATTTAAAGCATAATAAAGAGTAATTAATTAGTGAATTAATTTCAGCAACTGAAAAGAGTTTAATGATTTCATTAACAGAAGGTCCGTATCAGCCGTATCAATGGTACGGGCCGCCAAGCTACAGGGGCTCCCACATGTGTAACTTAAGTCCCACTAATAGGGTTCCCATATCTAAAAAAGCCCGAAGGAATTTTGATACAGGGCACCATCATAGTTAGCTACGCCAGTGGTATGCAGCTAAACCAATAATTCCCAAATTGGTTTTAATATTGACCCTAGGGTCTGTGACGACCTGCAATGTGTCCACGTTAGCGAAAAAATAACTTGGGGATTCATGAGTGTAAATGGGGTCTACAATAGTGGCTCTCTTTAAACCAGATCGTGTGACTTTAATTTTAAAAGAAAATTTATTCAAATGGGAACCAGATTTTACTTATTTAACAGATTTTTTTCTAAATTTAAGAGGACTTGGTACCCTTTGGACTAGTTTCTTTCTTTATGTAGTTAAAAATTATATCTTAACATTTTATATAATGCTTCTATTCAAAAAATGATACGAGATGAAATTTTTCACATATTATTCACATAATTTTTAAAAAATTTTAATTTTTGAAAAAAATTTTGGGAAAAATTTTTAAGTTACTCCTTTTTGTAAATATAAATTTTTTTTACCTAAATTTTTGTAATATTCTTATGGATGTTATAAACAACTTTAGGGTCATTTTACAATAACTTAATTCGTTTTGAAAAAATAAAATGTTGATATGCATGCTAAAAATCAACGAAAACCCAATATCTCTTAATTCAAATTTTTTTTAAAAAGTATTCAGTTTAAGAAAATGGATCCTAATTTTGTTACATGTTATATGAAACACACGGGAAAAAAATAAAAGGGAAATTGGTAAATAGTTGTGGAAAAATAGCATTTTAAATTGACTAATGTTTCAAAAAACACAAACGGGAGAAAAACCACTTTAAAGTTTATAATTCTGAAAAAAATTATAATAGCTTAAAAAACTTAAAATACCACTTTAAAATATTTTATTTTTTTTTTTTAAAATAATTGCATTTTCTTTTTTTCAACCATACATTTTTAAAAAATGATCAATTTTAAGAAGGTATTAATTGCACAAAAAATTCAAGAAAAATTAAAAAATTTTTTTTCTGTCAGACAGAAAGTTTAGTTTTTCTTCACATAATTGAAGTTTACATTTTGTAGAAAAACATATCAGGAATAAAAACTAAAATTTTTAAAATTAAAATGCCTTAATTCAAAATTTTACATGCACACATTTCTCAAAAAAGAAAAATTACTTATTGTTTGTTTCGGAAATATTCTGCTTTATATATTACACATTATTTTTATAGTTAATATTTTCTTTAAAAAATTAGATTTTTTTATCATAACGCTTTTTTTAGCTTTTTTCCTAAAAGCGGGTGGCTAATTCTAATTTTTCAAATGAAGTTTTTCAACTTCTAACTTTTCCCGACTTGCAAAAAATGATATATCAATCGAAAGATAATAAGGCAAAGAATAAGATTAAATAAAACTTAAAAAAAAGAAAAGGTGTCTTTTGGGTACCAAGTTTCCTAATGAGGTTAATTTGCAGTTACACGGTGACAGCATTAATTTTATTAAAACAAGTACCAGCATTTATTGCCAGAATTAAGCTAAAGGAGTATAATGTTGGACGTCACGAATTTTCCCAGTTTCTCAATTGACTATGAACAATCTGCCAGTAAAATGACGTTTCAACCTACGTTCAATATTTAAATGCCCTTTATTCAGATTTTGAAACTAGTTTGAGAAGGCATTGCCTATGGTTATTACCATAGTAGGTATTGAATTCATATGGTCACACTGAAATATATAAAATCAAATGTCGTATTATATAAGGAACTGATTGGAATAAGCAGTAACGGAGATCTTAAAGTTTTGAAACGGATGTCAGCAATTTGGACTTTAAAATGCATACTTGTTACTTATACCGAATTATGGAGTAATGTGAAAGTTTTTAATGGCTTCTTTTAGTAAGAAGGAGATTCAGCATAGTAGCCGATCTCCAAAATAAAAATAATAATAATAAAAATACTGGACACTACTAACCGAGGAGATTTAGAATTAAACCTGAAAAGTTTGATGCCAAATGTTGAAAATTTTTTATTGAAGCACCCGATAGATCAGTTATTTATGTAACCATTATTTTACGGATTGATTAAATTTTTATTTAATTACTGAGAGAAAAATTGTGTTTTTTGTGAGTTTTAAGCATTATACACAACAGTTCAAAATTTAAATCTTTAAAAGTAAGTAGCTCTATACCAACTGTCAAAAAATTTAAGATGATAAATTTCAAAAAATTCAATGTATTAAAATAGCTGGTGTCTACCCAAAACTGAAAAACATAGAAAGGGTCTATGAGACAAAAAGTTTGGGAACCTCTGGTATACAGCTAAAAAGTGTCAAACACTTATTAATTTACGAAAAAAATGTTCATCGGTAGTTCAAATTAAACTCCTTGAATGAAAAGAAAGAAAGAAGATACAGCAACAAATAGAATGATCAAAAATAGAGAAAAATCTCTAGGACAGCTTGGTGACGTGTTATTCGCATTTATCTAAGGCAGGGGCTGGCAACTGATTTGGTTCGAAGACTGAATTGGGAAACGGTGGATATCAGAGGACCACGCCTTTTTAAAATGATAGCATTTATTAGTCAATTCCCCTTTTACCCCCGCCCGGGGGGATCATCTCGT
>BMAV01028132.1:0-38726 GCA_019973955.1 Trichonephila inaurata madagascariensis
TTTTTTGTTTTTTTTTTTAAAAAAAATGCATTATACATTTGCTTTCAGCTCATACTATTTATTTACTCTAAATTAAAGTTTCCATTCATTTAATTTCTATTGGCCACATACTTGTTAATTATATAAATGTTGAAAGCAAGAAAAGGATAAATAGAAAAATGCTATTTTGTAAGGAACATATAATATCAGGATTGTTTTTATGTGTGTGCGTATGTTTAACGTTGTTTCATATAAAATGTAACAAAAGAGGATAGTTCAAGTTAAATTTTCATTTATTACATTTGTCCACTTGAAAACTATTACTGATGCAAAAAAATTGACGAAACCACTTGTAAAACATATTAAGAGGGAAATAAACGGATTAAAAAAGGTATATAGTGTCATGCCCAAAATTCACAACAAACTTCAGGTTTAGTTGATTTGTACCTGAGTCTTCGTTAAGCTTCGCTTATACTAAAGAGTTAATACTTTTTCCATTGTAACTATGTCAATGAAGTTATGATGAAAATACAGAGAGAGAGAGAGAGAGAGAATTATTTTGATATACTGTACCTAAACAAACTTTATATGGTCAGTTCGTTGCACAAATTAAGAACGATATATTTCTGAAGTATTGTTAGTACATCTGTTAAAACATGCTTAGTTTTTGTGAAAAATTGTATTTTATTGTAAAAATTCACATTTATGTATTTAATAAAATGGCCATTGAAAAAAGAAAGCTTGATTCTTTCAAGATTTTTGAACGAAGGAATATGGATTTCTACAGCAAAAATATGGTGTTGTATGTGTGTTATGACGTGAAAGTTTAGTATATTGCATGTCAAATATACACAGACACTTTTAAACCAAACATTGGTCTTCATTTTAGAAATCTGATGTGAAATGTGAAATTTTTAAAACAGCAGTTACTGGATATAAAAAGCAAGTTAAATTTTGTTTGTCAAACGATTGGAAACAAACCTAAAACAAGCAAATGTAATCGACAGCTATTTTTAATTGCTAGATGTCATTACCGAATACATTGCATTGTTTACAAAAAAATCATATGTGCTCTGCTCTTTCCACTTTTAATTCTACATATGTAAGTGAACAAATCTTTTCTGACATAAAAGCCGTTGAGTCTACAAGGAATTTGCTTAACAACTAAGCATTAAAAATCATGTGTCATATTGAAAGTCAAAAATTATACCCCTGATATTGCGATATGATATAGAACGGTGCAGATACAGAATATAATTCTCATTTTTTTATATATTTTATTTTATAATTTCATTTTCATTCAGATTGTGGATTGGTACTTTTACCTAGTATCTTCCTCGGTATCTAGTATCACCTTTTAGTGTGACACCCTAGTGTACCACATTGTGACTCATATCAATTGCCACACACAACGTGATTTTGACGCCCAGTTCCAACTCCAGAGGAAGGCAACTGACTCCGATGATACGAAATTGTAATAGGAATTCAGTTTTGCTTACAGCACCCAAGCCAAACATATAGTCAAGGGATCATTTGCAACAGGGATGATCATACGATATGGACACTATCAGATTTTTGCATTATGAAAAGCCTCCGACTTGTGGTGGAGTCGAACATGCTATCTTGGGTGTACAAGGCCAGCGCCTAACCAACTACGCCACCCAGCTTGCTTACTTAAAAATATTGAAGCCATACTTAAATTTTAAGTTGTTTGTTTCTTAAATTAATTTATATATTAGAAAGACACAAAATATATATAATATATTAACAGTTTTAATTTTTTTATTAGTAAGTGATAATTAAGATCTGTTTGCTTTTATGTTATGAACATTTTTAATTGAAGCAGATTTAATATATAATAAAATTCTAAATCTACATTCTTGAACTCAATTCTCTAACGCTGCATGCATTTCAGAAAACATGGAGTTTGAAATATTTCCTACCGTACGGCATCTTGAATCAGATTGATAGATTAGTTTGGCAAATCACAGCTACAAGATTGCTGAGAGAACCTTTAAAAATATTGTGATTTTTTAAATATGTAAATACGTTGAATTTTGATAAAAAAATATTAAAAAATAATGTTATTCGTTTGAAAATATAACAAAATTCAAGCTTGTTATAAGTATGCTGTAAATTAATTTTTTAAAAAATATTTTCTGAAGGAATTAAATATTTAAGAGCGTCAGATATTGCACCCAAACATGTTATTGATTGTTTTCATTAATTTCTGCTAAATTATTAAACAATTCCCGCAATATTTTGATTTATCGTTAACTAATCATGAGAAACCATGTTCAAAATTCCCTTTTTTTTTAAATGCCCGTATATGTTTCTATAATCTTATTCTTCCTTACATCTTCCACTCCAGCAACATAGTGATCGAATTATGAAATCACATTTTTTTTTTTTTCTTGACATTTTTTTCATATTTCACTAAAGCACAATATCCTTAAATAACTCACCAAAGAACTCGAATCATAAAAGAAGTTTCCAAATCCTTCTCAAGAATCACACCATAAGCCCGAAAAATCCACTTTGATTATATTCTGCAATGTTTTAGAGTCTGAGATAAACCTGGGAATCAGTTTATCAATATATCATATTATAGAACATTGAAGAAAACAAAGAAAGTTCTTAGCTTACTGTCATTTTAAGTTTTACAAGGAGTATTTTCCTAAATACATTTCATTTATCTTAAGAATTGGATGGCTAATAAATTTGTATGGCCTTTTTTTAAAGACAGTTAGAGTCAATAATGCTATGAAATAATTTTAATGATATGTATTTAAATAAAAGCTAAATCAACTTGTCTTATGGATGAAAGGGATGGAAATTTTCAAAAGAGAGAGAAGAGAAAAAAAAAACATCAAGGGTCATAATTTTTTGTCACATGAAGAAGAAGAAGGGATATGATATAAATATAATTTCTTTTGTTTATTCTTTCAATTAAATTTATAAAAAGAGAAAATTTTAGCGGATTGAAAATTAATCCACGTAGTTTAAAGAAATTGAAACTTAAAAGCAAATGATGCGTATAATACAGAGTTTCTAAAACTGTAGGGTGTGCCCCCCCCCCTGGTGGGCATTATAACCCAACTTGGGGGGGGGCACGAGCATATCGAAAAGTCCAAAATAAAAGATTTAAAATAATTATTAATTTACCGAAAGGAGCAAAACAAATACATTCTGGCATGATAAAAAATAAATACATATTTACACTGATGTAAGATACTTACAAATGTACCAGTTCAGCAAAAGTACTTAATAAATGATTTATCAATGCTAAATTAAAAGAGCAAGTTTAGTAATTACTAGTGACTTCCATGGGCTTGTTAAACAAAATATAATACATATATGGATAATACGTGCAGTTTATAATATTAAAGTCGTATTATAGCTTTAGCGTTGAAGTGCATTACTATT
Source organism: Trichonephila inaurata madagascariensis (assembly GCA_019973955.1). Taxonomy (NCBI): domain Eukaryota; kingdom Metazoa; phylum Arthropoda; class Arachnida; order Araneae; family Nephilidae; genus Trichonephila; species Trichonephila inaurata. The sequence continues at coordinate 3,406 of BMAV01028132.1, forward strand.
GCATTCAATACATTGTTGTTGTATGGAGAGGGTGAGATGAAAATTATGACTGAAAATTGGGTCACCAATATGGAATTTGTTTGAAGGAAAATTTATATACATTTATATATATATATATACGATGTATATATATAGATGTATTTATATATAGATGTATTTATATATATATATATATATATATATATATATATATATATATATATATATATATATATACGATGTATTTGCCTGTTACCTGTTCTTGTTTTAAAATAAATCCATTTTGATAATAGAAATGTCCTTTAGATTAAAATAGATTTATATTTTATCAAACATTTACGTTTGATTTTTCTATAATAAATTACTTTTTTTAATAAATTCCGAATTTCATTATGCATATTCTTTACTATGGATGGTACATGGTTCTCTCTGTGTGTTACTTTCATTTTTCCTCCTCCTTTTCTGTACGGAGTGCCCAAAAAACAAGAGGCAGTCAGAGATGTTTTTTAAATTTAAAAAATATATATATTCAGGACGGTTAAGATAAAGGGAAACGTATACTTAATCGTTTGCGAATGACTGCACAATCAAATTTCAATAATGAGTAACGAAAGATCAACTCAAAAAGGAACACCGTAATTTTCAAGAAAATGGCAACTGTAATATTCTAAGCATTATTGAATCACTGCATTATTATATTATATAAACTTAATTATATTATCTATGTCTGTATACACATGAAAAATAATGAAAACAAAAATAATAATTCATTCTGTTTCAAATTTTCACTCAATAAATGTACTTTTTTTTTGTTTCCAAATCTGATACAAAGGTACATATTTTTATGTGCGGCCCGCTAGATTATAATGTTTTTCGGAAGTAGCCGGCAAGGTCATTTGGGTAGGACACACCTGATCTAGAATACGTAATCAATGCGTAGATATTCGCGTCCCTTTGAAGCATCTATCTTTTTAATCAATCCTTCAAGTGCCAATATTTACACTAAGCCTTCATATTTTTAAACCAGATCCATTGCGTAAACTCTTCATTCTCGCTTTTCATGATTTTTAAGGCTATTTTCCTTTTTGAATTGTTATTTTCTTGTATTATTCTTCAAGATATTTTGAAAGGATTATTAAATTTTGTACACCAAAATGACACAAAGGCTGTTTTAACACAAACTTGGAAGAATGTAGGATCTTAAGTGACACTAATATGCTAGCGTAGCGACAGCTAAACACAGATAAATGTAACAGGAGCGCAATCCAGAACATCTCTTCTTGTCACTCGCTAACCGAAATATTTTTAACAACTAGTTTTTCTCTTTATTCGAATTGCTAGTTTGGAAATGTGCCTGTTACATAGATTCTAAGACAACAAAAATAAAGTATTACTTTTAAAGCTTTCTTTAAGAAAATATTCAAGTTAATGCTGAAATATTTAGTAAATATGTCTTAAGGTATCCGACTACGTTCGGAACCGTGATTCTGCATAAGCGTGTAAATGGATAATATTTATGATATTTAGTGTCACTTAGATTATAATATATGTATAAAATTGTTTTAAGGACATTATGACAAAAAAAAATTATTTAAATACAATATTTTGTCAAAAAATTAACTTAGAATAACCTTTTTTCCAAATGTTCTCCTTTTGTAAAAAATACTTCTATTGTATTGATATTTTGCCTGTATTCATCTCAGATCTCTGTACAGAGGCTCAACTAGAATTTTTGAAATGCATAACTTAGAAGTCGGTTTATTCATGTTTTACGAAAACAGAAGGGAGAAATTTTAAGAAAATACACCGAAAATTATTTCAAATGGTTGTAACTCTGAAAATAATTTGAATTTTTCAAAAATCATAGTTGAGCCTCTGTACAGAGTTCTGAGCTATATACACAGGCAAAGTATTAATACAATAGAAGAATTTTTTACAAAAGGAGAATATTTGGAAAAAAGGTTATTCTAAGTTAATTTTTTGCCAAAATATTGTATTGAAATAATTTTTTTTTCATAATGGCTTTAAAACAATTTTATACCTGTATTCTAATCTAAGTGACACTAAATATCATGAAAATTATACATTTAGGCGCTTTTTTTAAATCATGGTTCCGAACGTAGTCGAATACCTTAAGTAAGATAACTGAAGTACGGATTATTCAATCATTTAAGCATTACGATATCAATTTATATTAATTCCCAACATAACTATTTTTTTAAAACTTAATCTTTTACTTAAATAAGCTACTAGATTTAATTTAAAACTATATGAATGAACATTGCATATCACATTCCTCATTAAATTTAAACAAGTGGTTAAATATTTTTTAAGCAAAAAGGTTATTTTTTTTATAAAATAAAATGAGGGGAAAAAATCCAATATCTCCCGACAGAAGTAATTATTACTTGGAATTAAGAAAGACTAATTAGTTCTATCTTGGACGATTGTCTAATTTAACTTCATTGAATTATTCAACAATTGAAAAAACGTTAATTTTTTCTACATTTGGCTCAACACAATAATTAGAAATTCTGTAGTTACAGAAATTCTCATTTTTCTTACCAAATGTCATTTTAATTCCAAAATTCAGACGTACAGAAAAAAATTTCGAAAAATTTAGAGAAAAATAATATTTAAAGGTAATTTTTACTTTTCTTATGTATTCGTTTCCTTTTCAAATTGTAATTCAATGCAATGCCTCTAACGATAGATTTATGAAATCTCTCTCTCTCTCTCTCTCTCTATATATATATATATAGCACTGTAGGTTTTAGTACTTCTTCACTTTTATTGTGTATTACTATATATATATATATATATATATATATATTATATATATATATATATATATACAGTTGAACCTGTTTTTGTTCGGTAGATAGGGACCGCATAAAAAAATTGCACAAAAAAAAATTCAAAATTTTCATAAATTCTTACATATAACAAACTAATTCGTGGAAATACTATAAAAAACTTTTTTATGCGGTGGATAGGGACCGCATAAAAAGTCACATTTATAAAATATGCCAATTATTCACGAAATTTATATAAGAGTACTTCCATAACAAAAATAAATAATTAAATATTACACATGGAAACATTTTAAAAACATATAGTTTCTCATTGTATATACGGATAAGTCTTTAAAATGCACATACATAATTCATCGCTACTCATCGTAATCCAACCCCCTGAGATGAATAAGTTCAAAATCGCTCTCGTAATATGAAGGTGCAATTTCAATTGATTTATTTTTTGGCAACATAAAGTAAGAGAAAAGTTTTTGCGACGAAGGAAGGGTGGTCAGTTGCTTGTAACTGTCACGATAACCATCTATACATGATTGAAGCCCTTTTAGGAATTTTATACTCCTTTCTTAACTGGTTTCTATTTTATAAAAAATGTTTTTCCAAATTGTTGGAAAGCTGGATTCCTGCATATTTTTATCCGCTCTCAAAGAATCTGACTTCTTGTCCGTCTTCATAATTTATCAAATTATTGATAATGTCACTATCATTGAATGTTTTGTCTTCAATCAAGCGCGGGCTGCTGGAGCGTTGAGAGAAAGCTACTGAATGTGCATTGTCAGGAGACTGTTTATAACAAATGAACAGTGCGTCTCGAAGTTTCTATATTTCAATGGCGTAACGCACAACCCCACATCACGGGGGAGGACTTTAGGGGCATAAGGCCTGACTTACCCTAAACACGCATTTACCTAATTTATAAAATATTAAAGGCAAACCCTGACTTTCAGGGGTCCTAACATTATCCGCTACACCACTGGTAAATACATAGAAAACATTACATTGGAGCCAATGCTATTGGGTTCTGTCACGGGGGGCAGCCAAAGCCGTTAAAATTCATTCATCGCATAAAAAAACATCGCACATAATAAATCGCACAAAAATAAAATTGCACAAAAAGGAAAACGCAAAAAAAGACTGCACAAAAACAGGTTCGATAGTATATATATATATATATATATGCATATGTATATATATATAATTTGAAGAAAAGATGTTAACATAATCATTGCTCTTATTATTTTGAAATGAATATTTCAAGGTATTCTGACATTACTGAATTAAAATTAAAGGTTTTAGTACTACTTTTCCCCTGAATTTATGAAGTTTTGTTGAGAATATCACAAATTTAATACACATAATCGCTTGTGGACTTAAACTCATAAGATTTTTCTTAAATTATGTTTAGTTGTGTTATAGCCTCGCGCTTCAACTCGGTACTCATATATAATGTTTTCACGTTTATGTTTAGGTCAGGATAGTATTACTCAGTCACTGTTAAAATCATACATTTCCACAAGTTTCTTTACAAATATATACGGGACTTTATTATACGTTTTTAAAATTTACTATTATTATATGCTAATTGAAATACTGAGTAATATGGAAAAATCGCAACAGGCCGCATGCCTTCGTTACCTTTCTCTACTCTGGAGTGTAGTGTAAACACCACTACATCCTTACATTCCCGCGTTTACAAAGCGCCCTCTACAGTTAAGCTCTCACAGCTGTTTCGTATTATTCACACAAAAGCATCTTTAGTTACTTGAATTTTCAACCATTTATTACAAATTTGCTTTAAAGAAATAGTGTTTTCATCATTAGTCACTGAAATCAGCACCACTACAAATAAAATTCAATTACATTATGTTATCGTTATTTTTTTAAAAACATTCTTTATATATCTTGTAAAACAAATTCTATCTCCTACATCAAATTTCAAAAGATTTAAGATATTCGCAACTTTTCTGAGTGGCAAAATGTATCATCTAGAAACGCAAAAATATATCATCAATAAAGAAAATATCACACAACCCCCATCATTTTATGAATCCCAGCCTTCGCCAAAAGAATATGATTTTCAATATCATCAATCGTAGGAGCGCAGCTTATACATATATATTCAATTCAGAAAGAGGTTTCTGCCTTTTGCAAATAAAATGGTATTTATCCCGTATTCAAGTATAAAACTCAATTAAAAATATCATATTTCGCAATCTAATTAGATTTCCCCTGGATATGAATTCTCTTAATATGAAATTGGTTTCTTCCGAATGCATCTGTGGGATTACATATGATGCGAATTAACACTTAATTGGGCGTCATAATTCCTTATATTTGCAGTACATTTATCTTTTTTTGAATAACAGAGTGTATACTATATAAAAACGTTACCGAAAAATTATATTCATCCTGTCTTTTCCTGTATTTCTGTGGATTCTCAAAAAATGCTAAATTACACGATATTCATAAAAAATAGTACCACTCCTAAAAAGTAATTCCATTTACTCGAAATTTTGCATTTAAGTTTTCAATATAGTACCAAATATGTAATGATGAAGCTTTTGAGGCTAATGAATATTAACTTGGATCATAAGCGTATGTTTCTCTTGCAAATATTGTCGTATAGAGCATGGACATTTTTTTTCTCGCCACACTATTGTAGTTTATTGAAGACAAGTAAAGATTAAATTAACACAGCTACGATGATTTGGAACATCTTATACTTAATTAAGGAAGAAATCATATAACTGAGTGAAGGGCCCAAACTATCACAACGTCATTAATTTCATAAGTACAAAGTGCTGCTTATTCCAAGCCAACCCTTGTGTCATGTCTATGCTCTTACTACGCTTTTTTGAGGCAAGGTTACACTCTATGTGGCTTTAAAGCTCTTTCATTTAGCCACACAACATCGATTGAGTTTCTAGGAGTGTATGACCGTAGACAATCATTACAGCTGTCAGTAGACTGACATTGAAGAATTTCAGTGATAATCATTGGATCTGTGCATGAAGAGGGTGGGTCAGAGGTCCCAATCAGCCTCTTAGATTTAGTGTCCTGGTGTGCAGATCCATATCTTACGATATCAGATTATTCATAGTCATCTTAGATTCAACTTAAAGAGCTCAATAGTATGTTGGTGGCATTATATTACCGTTAAGTTACCCTTTCTGCCATGTCATCTTGGGACCGTTTTCCATCCAACATAATTAAAGGCTCTATACGACCCATATATCTCTGGACAACTTCAGTGTTGTTGGCTATCTTTCTTAACCAGCACACTCACCGAAGATTTCTCCAATCGAAACTGTAAGAGACATGTTAGGCCCTCAGATTTGGACATTCCAAAATGCTACAGATCTAGAACAATAATTGATGAATGATCCGCAGAATGTATCCAAGATAAGATTAGGAATAATTAGGAGGGAGAAGCGTTCTCCACATAACGTTACCGGATTAGGTTCCTTCCCCATGAAGAAGCTTTTGCCATTACCTAATTGAACGAGCAGACAATTAGGACTTTTTGGAATAGAAATTTCTTTGCTCCCATCCCATTCATTTCACTCATCTTCCCTGCTTTGAGGTTTGCAAAAATCCCTTTTACTCCCCAATAATTAAATCAATTAAAATAATAGTTTTTTCAAACATGTCCTTTTTGTTCCCTGAAAATGGGAGAGTTTTATATGATTTTAACATGGAGGAAGTCAGAAATCGTCCTGCGATACTGGACGTAAGAAAGCAAGATATATGAAGACTGGATCAAAAGAAATTAAATGAAACTTGAAAGAAATCAGTATTAATTTGTGTTAATATTTGCAGCAAAACAAGTTGAGTGCTTGTTTTCAAAGTATGTCATATTACTCATGCTCAGTAATTTACATTTATTCACATGCAGAGATATAATATTCTTCTAAATTACCGTTATGATACTTATCATAGTTCGCATTACTGAAGGAAGCCATTCATCTATTATAATGTCTTGAATTATTTAGGAATTAATTATTTTTCCACTGTAAATATGAATACCTCGATATCAGCCCTGCGAGTAGGCAAATATTGCTCTTCTGTCAGCAATCTTTTCGCAAATGAAGACTTTCAAGTGAGGAAATTATAGTTTCCGAGACGTAACCTACGTTTATAGTTCTGAATATTTTTCTCACTCACTTATTGACTAATTAATAGCGAAGTATATTTATTTTTTTTTCGAGGCTATAACTCTTAATACCAAAGAGCTGCAATATCCTTACTTATTGAGTCTTTTGCGGTTAATTTTCTTGTACTAGATGGATTCTTTGTTTTTTGAACTCAAATTATTAGACGAATAATGCATTTTCTCTTTAAAATTATATTTTAATCAAATGCTAATACTTTTTTGCGTCACACGACTTTTTGAGTATCGAATATTCAAATTAGTAGTAGCCATATGATGTATTTGTTTGAACTTTGATTGGTTATTTAACATTTGTACCCGTATGGCTGACAATCTTAACTAGAGCTTATATTTGGCGTTTTATAATGAGAGCCAAATTGGAAATTAAATGGTTGAACTGTAATGCATTTGCAATGGAGAAACATGGTTATTAAACTATATAAAGCTCTGAATTTTTGTTCAAGTAATACTTTAATTTCTTTTCTATTTGCAAGAAGAAGGAATAAAAATTATTCTTATAATTACTTAGTGACTGATGGCTAAAAAACTACTGAATCTTGTTCCTATTAACCCGCGGTCACTCGCGCTTGTTTTTCTACCGTCGTCACTCGCGGGGTGTAGAGAACACCCCAAACTTTTTTAACACGTGTATTTAATCATGAAAATAAAATTAAGTCATTATGATACATATTTATAAAGTACAAGATGTTTTTTGTGCTTTACAAATAAAATTGTTAAATTTATTGAATACAAATGAGACTAACATTAATTTAAACTAAACATACAAAATTTTCATTTTAAAAGACATAATTTCATATTTTTTCATAAACCAGTAAAATGTCTATACCAGTAATAAATATACTTTATAAATAATGAGATAATGATAGTAGAAAGTAGAAAAACAATATTTTAATCATTTTCCAAGCATTCAGGGCAGACTGTAAACATATACTCAAATTCTCGCTGGAGTTCTCAGCCCTCCAGATAAACTTTTGAAGGTCATTACATTCCAATCGTTCCTTAAAGAGGGATTGCATCACGCCTGAAGGTTCAATGACCTAAAATGGGCAGCTACAGAAAAAATCATGGTTCTGCACATTCTTTTAAGAATCCTGGGAGAATTTTCTTGTTGCTGGGGTGTACAGAACACCCCGCGCGAGGGATCGCGGGTTAAATACTTTTGTTACGAGTTGCAAGAGCAATCCCACCAAATGTTGTTGTGAATACCTTAAAACCGATACATTTTTTTATTCTAGTACGAAAAGCTATAGTTCATATAATTATCACACATTATTATCAAGGTGTCAAGATGACAACTTATATGAATAAATGCACAGTTCACAAAGAAGGATTTAACATCTGACAAAAACACTTTTCTTTCTCTTTCTTACTAATTATTGTTGTCACTGCAATTGGATCATACATAAAGGGTTGGTAAAATTATGTTCTAATTTCTTTTTTGAAGTGCTATATATTAACTGATTAAAAATAATTTATAAAAGGAAGCCAAAAGAATAATTATAAAGAAGCTTCTTTATTCCACACAAAAAAGAAGGTAAAAGCAATTTTGTAGTCATTTCTTTACGAATAATTTTACAACTACAACGAAGAATACTCAGAACCAATATATATTCAGCTTTCAAATGTGAGACTTAAAATAATCAATTAAACTTACGGTATAGAAATAGCAGAGTGATGAGTAAAAACACAAATTTCTATTTAATGCAGATCTCATATTATTGTTCGAAAACATTGTCTTATGTTTCTGATTTGTAGTTGTATTAACATCAATTGGAAATGGAAAGGAGGTGGAATATTAAATAAATGAATATTTAAATTTTTAAAAACGTCAGCATTCATATATTCGGCCTCAATTCTTATCTGTTTTTTGCACTTAATTCTTACTCGTTTTACGATTTACTAATATTATTTCTTGAATCGAATGTTGGAAAGAAAGGTTACTTGAATTTATAAGATTGAAAACAGAGATTAATGTCTCGTTAATTTGAAAATGAAATTAAATTAATGGAAAATAATTTAACCAACAACACATTTTTCTAACACTAAATATTTACTGATGCTTACTATGCTATTTAACGTACAGGGATTTCTTGTGTAAATAAAAAGTGTGGAGTCCGCTTTTTTAATTACTAGAAAAATATGCATTAAAGATAATAATATATATGCCATAAATCGATTAGATGATGCATATTTTCTTTTTTCATGTAGATTTTTATGTTAGATTCGAAATAAAATACTTCAACCTCTCAATTAATTTTAAAAATAACTAAACTGCAAAAATAAGCTTATAAAATGCGCAAGTATCTACAATGAAATAAAATTATAATATATAAAGATTCCTATTTCTATAAAGATTAAACATTTCTTTCATATTTCCAGCTGCCTTTGAGCTCAAACACTTGCTTTGGATTTGTTTCGAAAATATAAATTATATACATATATATTTAATACAAGATGCTTTCAGTCCTTAGTTATTCTGACATTTTATTGAAATTCCTATTTAATAATGTGTTTTGAAAACATTCCATTCATGGAAATATATTAATAGGAAACAGTATATCTTAAATTTTTAACATCATTTGTTGAAGTTCAAGCAATTACTTTTTTTTTTCGTAAGAAATATTTGAAAATCTAATGTGGTTGGAACAAATTGAGTTTAAACTTGATATATTATACTCTGACAAGATAAACAAATATACTTTCAAATTTATTTGTATTTGTGAAGTGCAGCCACATTTTGAATGCATATACTCACATGTATGCATATACTGTGAATAAAATAAAGTTCTCAAACCAAACTTTAAATGGACAATATATTCAAGGAAAGTCTAAAACGTCATCACAAAAACGACGCATTATTTCTTTCTGAAACCCACTACTTCTATCCCAGTAGAGAGGGAAAGAAATCTCTTCCGGCATAATCAGATTTTCCGGACCGTCCGGCATACTGATTGCTGGATGTTCGATTGCATTTGAATTGCATGCGAATGCTAAAGACAGAAAAGACTATCTTGACAAAAGAAATTCTAGACGGAGGATATTATTGACGACAAGAAAGAAAGAAAATACAAGACCTTTGCAGTATAGTTGAAGGAGAAAATGATATAAGTTTAAGGACTTTGAAAAGGAATGTATTGAATCTGAGGCAACTTTGAGATTATCTTCAAAGTTTTGTACATTATTATTCGGCTTCAAAATATGATTAGTTGAAATACATTATCCATAAATAACACACTAATACAATATTTTATTTATTTCAGGCTTCTCGATTTTGTTCCTAAGTTAGATATGTATTGTCTGTGAAATCAAGAACCATTCTCAGTTATTTATATATTTTACGCGTTTCAACATTAGCATTTGGGATTCAGTTATATATCGCTTCCGTTAAATTATTTTATATATCCTTTTCTGAATCAGAGTTTCATTTTAAAATATTTAAATTTGCTCTATTAATTTACTTTAAATTATCCTCTCTGTAAAGAAGGAATAAAAATATTGTTTAAATGTCATTCAAAGCTTGGAAAACCATTTTTTTCATTCATTTTGTTATATATATATATATACAGGGTGTCCCCGAATGCCATGTAGAAACTTGGAAGGTAGATATAGAACATCGTGAGGAGCCATAACTATAAAGAAAAGCAGGGGTGGAAAGCGATAGGTGGCGCTGTACGTGAGCTCGCTTGGTTGGTACACATGTGGTTTCCTCATTTCAGACATGGACAGTGTACGATGAACACGAATCGTTATACGAACACCCAATTGCCGGATATCCACTTCTACGGTTTGGACAATGGAAATGGAAGAGAGTTGCTGTTCAGTTGTATGGGGAAAGATATCCAACGGAACGACAACCGAATCATCAAACGTTCGCTCAGGTGTATCCTAACCTGGGGGAACATGCTTCTTTTAGAGTCACGATTGAGGACCCTCCCATCAATTCTGAAATGGACTTGGTGGCAGGAATATCCAACGCTACTGCAACGATTCGTAAATTACCCAGGATTTTCGAGCATGGACATCAATCCATGTCACGTTGGTTTCGTGCGTGCATACATGCCAATGGCAGCAAATTTAAACACTTCCTGTAATGCGTTTACTCTAGAACGTTTGGGATTTCGATTACCCTTAAACATTGTCATTTTGACAACGTTGCATAACTATATAAAATAATTGTTTTACCTAAATAATTGCAGGACTACTGTTCAGTAGGGTTTAGTTTCAAGACTTCTTAATATTATTTCATGTAATTAACATATTTCATGGTACTTTAAATCATAAGAAACTGACGTTTACATTATTATGTTTCACGAAGCTTGTAGGACCCCTGCTTTGTCGCAAACATTTCGAGTCGCAAATCTGCCAGGAACATTACTATTATGCGATATCCAATCTGCCCCATCCCTAGCGATTTATATATCAGGATTTACTGGAATATAATCAATTATATCTGTTTTTTCTTCAGATTCTGCGCAGTCACTTTTACTCAATCTTATGTCTTCATCAGAATCTAAATTAGAGCCGATTATATATATATATATATATATATAGTTCTCAGAAATATCTCGCAATGAATTAGCAATTTCATCAGGGCTCACACCTTTTCTACGCGCCTTAGCTTCAGGGTGTTTGCCCTGCACAAGGCTCGAAAATCGAATAAAATTTTTTTTATGAGCAGATAACCAAAGGCTATGCAAAGAAACACTTAGACACCACAATTTTAGAAAAATAAGATTCGCTTCCACAGTTAACCAAATAATATTGCATTCAAGGTCAAATAAATGTGAGATAGTACTTGGGGAAGTTTGTTTTACTCATAGTAATGATGAACAACAGCTATTTATGCTGATAAATTGCCGTGGTGTCAAAATGATAGCAGCGGACGTTCTAGGTATTTTTAAATGTAAAATTTCTCCTCTCTAATATGAACCTAGAACCACAAAACTTTTACTCTGTAATAACCATTGTAAATAATTTAAAGTCACGAAAAATTTTCAAGTTCCCTGCAAAAATCATCTGGAAATGAGAACAAACTGAGCAGGTTCTGGTGTCAAATTGACACCGATAGACGTTCTAGTGTTAATATCATACTTTTAAATGATTATTGCTTTTTTTTGTAATAGAGCGTCTTACACTTCATTCAGTATATTGTGGGCTTACTGTCTTTGTATCTCTTTATCTTGTTAGCGCTACGTTTCCGTCCATGATTTCCTGTGTATATCTCCTCAGGAGGTTCTCTACCTCCCCTCCAAGTTTCTACTCAGTATTCGGTGACACCCTGCACATATAATGAAATAGAGAAATCTTTGTTGAATATTTAGAAAATAACCCTAAAAAGATAAGTACAATGGCTCATATTAGTATGCATAATTTTGTATGTTATATTAGTGTTCAAAAGTATTGGCAATAAATTATTGCCTAATTTTTTTTAGTGCATAGAAATAAAAGATCATGTCCCAGAAAATTTCGAAGAAATTGAGCTGAATTTTATTCGAGAAAGGAATGCACGAGTGTAAGCCAAAATGTACTTACATTTTTCGTTCACAACTTTATTAAACAAAGTTAGGTGGTGGTCATAAAACATACGTTAATTTGGCGCATATGTGGTTAAATTTGTGGAATTTAATCATGATACGCATACGCATACAACGGCATACGCATAATCATAACAGCTCAGCTATCCGACTGTTCTAAAGAGAAGATGTGAGGAGTAATCACATTTTTATGGTCAGTCTGAAGTCTAATTTTTCAAATCCTCTGACCAGGTCAGAAGATGTGAAAAGTGGGAAATCACTGGAGACCTACGTCAAAATACCAAAAAAGGATTTTTTTCCCTTCCTGTGAATCGAAATATTTAAATTCGTCCGAAAGAGAGTAACACAAAAAGATGTAGCTAAGCCACCGTCAATCTAAACCACGGACGACAACATTTAACAAGCTGAAGGCTACAGTAAATAGATGAGTTACTATAGATGAGAGACCATGTCTTTTTTAAACAGTGACCACAACTCTGCCTATAAAATTTTCCGCGACGAGCCTAAATCCGGTAAAATGTGTGAGTGATGTATACCACCATTACTTACCTCAACAATCAACAGTTTGGGTTTTGAAATCTTGGAACACCCTACCTACACAACTCAGATATCACTCTCTCAGACTTTTCTTTCTTTATATCTCTCAATGAAGCTTTGAGAAATCGCTGGATTTGCCTTGGGCAAAGACTTTCTGGATGCGGTGCAAAAGTAGCGGCTTCAGGAACAATCGAAAAACTTCTACAAGGAAGGCATAAGGAAGCTTATGGTGCTCTGGACCAAGTTCGTTGCTCAAGGTGGAAAATTTATCGAAAACATTATCCCCCCTGTTTACTTAATAAAGTTATAGAACAAAAAATTTAAGTAATTTTCGAATTATCCTTGTACTCGTATAAGGTGTACTTGAGTTACACCTTGTACTTTGTGTTTATGCCTTACTACGTCGCATAAGGTGAAAATTATTCCATTTAGTTAAAAGCGATTTTAGTACAAACAAAACTGAAACACTAATTGTTTCTTTAGAATAATATAGCGTCAATTCTTATTTAATGGTGAAAACGAGAGAAATTTTAAGTAGATTTTCTAAATGTTCCAATTTTCGCAAATGATTTTAAAATGTCCACAAGTTTTAGAGATATATATCAGATAAGTTACTTTAAGAACGAAAACACATGACTCTTATGTAAAATAAGGTGCTTTTTGTCTGGAAATTAAAAGCCAGATATATGAAGTTTAAGTCATAAAATTGTATGACAATACTATTAAGATTCAGTGCAGGGTTATACCGTAAATAATAAACAAATCGTTAAATATTTATGGTATTTTACTTATTCTAAACAGTTTTGTTGCTAAGACATTTAAGAATAAATTATTGTTAATTTTATTTTATTGGAAAAAGTATTTTGAAGATTTTTCTTTTTTTCACACAAACAAGTCATGTATCAGACAGGAAAAGAAATTGTTTAAATTTTAAGCAGTTAGTTTATCACATGAATAATTTTGTCGTCTTATGAATGATTTACAAGCAGTGACATGAAACTGATAATATTCTTTTAAATGTCTCTTTTTGAAATCATTTTTTTAAAAATCAGTATACACCAATTTAAAATAAGAGAAACAATTATTTGTTTTATTTCAAATAATCCTTAAATTGTATAGAGACATGTATAATTCTGTCATGGTTAAAAATATGATCACTGGGATTTAACAGGAATGGCAAATCTATTTTCTAATATTTAAAAGAAGTATTATAATTAAATAATGCCAAACCTATATTTTTAGAAATATGATGGAATTTTGCATAACATTTTTACACTTTTTTGGGGATAATTCCAAATTTAGTGATTATTTCAACCAAATTTAAAATAGAAATAATGATAATTTATTGATGGTTTCTACTTCTACTATACGTTCAGTTTTTCTAAGAAATAAATGTAACATTTACTTAACATTTTATAACGTATTCAAACATTTTAAGATTAAAATATATTTTAACTCCTAAAAATACATCTCCTACAAAATACGTTACAACTATAGCTATATTTATACAGCAACAAGAGGATAAGAGCACAGGAAAATCACTGAAATCAAAATTCGTGAAGGAAATTAATTTAAACAAGTTAACATTCAATCTTTTCGTGCTTAGTAAATTTAAACATCAATAATAAATGCAGATATGAATACATTAAATCATAGGCGGACAATTGTTTTGACACGAAGGCCAAGTTGTAAAAGAGAAGATTATATCGGAGAGCCACACCTTTTTAAAATGATTGCATTCATTAGTTAACCTTGCATCTCAGAATAGATATAAGTTATTATATTATAAAAATAGATAAATATAATTTAAATTAATAGTAACAGTTTTATTCAATTTTATTGTGCCTCCTGTAATCTATAGTTGTATGTGCGTTTGATTTTAGAATCAGTTTAATGAGACAAATGTACACTAGTACACTTGTAGCGGGTATTTTTGGGTTCTTCTACTAATCCTTTTTGAGAAAATATTCTTTAACTATAATTTAAGGACTTGATTTTATGCAAATGTAACTACTATTTCTAGGTCTGTCTTCGAGTATGTGAGGTTAATGATTAAACGTGAAATTCAAGTATTTCAAAAGGTGAACACTGACTGGGTGGTCGCACGTCTTGAGATGAATAGTCGATTTAGAATCCACCAGGAATCGGTGAAATAAACAACATTGGAGCTGACCGAGATATCGGGCTTCGAGAAGAATTATAACAAGGAGTTTCAAATCCCGATAAGTGAATTTCAACTTTCTAGAATATCTTTGTTAGGGGTTAGGATTTCCGATTGCTCCCAGAGAGTTCAGTTATAAAATTGCAAATTTCATAAAGTGCTAAAGATAGAATAAAAGTGGCTATTCTTATGATCATTTCATTTTGTTCCTTGAACCCTCTCCCATCCAGGACCTTCGGGCCGCTACACACTTTTCTACAATTCTTCTGCAAACGGGAGTTAGATTGTTTGTTGAAAATCTCATCACAGCCTGCAATTTAATGCCTTTAATCTGGGTTCAAGAAGATTTTCTAATTGACTTTAGTGTACTGTAAAAAAAAAAGAAACTCACTGTGAACTACATGTGGCACTTCATTTACTGTTTGTCACCCTTTGCATTAAATAGATCGAAAATTTATCTAATGTTTAATTAAGAATGAAAATTCAGCTAAATCAGAAGATATCCCTGATTCAGAAGAGTGGAAAGCAAAAACGAAAAGCTAACAGTTAAGACAATATGTCCAGACTAAAGGAATTAGTTTGTTACAGCTTAAAATTCATCTAGCTGTAAACTCATATTAGTAGTAAATTACATTTGGTTTTAAAATCGTCGAAAATTAAGTCCTTTTAAAATCTGTCTCAAAATGATTGGGTAAACGAGAAAAAAGTGCGAAACTAATTTTCTTGTTATAAAATGAACTAATCAGATTTCGATATGACTTCAGGAATGATAAATTGTATTGTCTTAAGCAGTGGCATAACATACGCCCCCGCATTGCGGGGGAATGAGGGTTCTAGGGGGTCCGAAGCCTGACACCTGCCAAGTACCTACCCATTATAAGATACAACTTGGGGCCCAAAGCCTGACTTTGCAGGGGGCCCTAATGTTCTCCGTAACGTCACAGGTCTGAATCAGTTCTCTTTGTTGTAATTGGGAAGGCCTTCTAAAAAGTAAATTTTAATCCCAAATTAAACAATAAAAGTGAATAATTTTGTTATGGAATCAATATGTTTTTCTCATTTTAAATGTCAATAACTTTGTAAAGACGAAAAGATGACATCAACTTTTCGAGGATTAGATAAGAATGTTTTTACATGAATTCCATATAAGTATGTCGCATTATTCCATAACTTCGCTTCCTTGTGGTTGTTGTTGCACACCTCCATTAGTCAGCAGTGCTAGACCAGGTCCATGACATCGCGGCCACCCTCAGAAAGTCCAGCACCAACAAGGTATCAAGTTCCTAACCTGCTTGGTGAGCCCTAGGCATTTGGCGCGATGTGAGTAGGCGAAGCCAGGTCTGTAAAGAGTAGTCTTCGTGCACATTTCAAAGCTCTTGCATCCCGGAAAAATTTTATTGTTTTACCTACGCCTCTGAAAAGGGGGCTAGAGGGAGTTCGACCTGTCTTTAAAACCGTGAGCCAGAGTGGGCCTTCAGAACGATAACAACACTGATACCAAATGGTGCTCTGAGGTGTGAATCCGGGCGGTCTTATTCTGCGTTTTGTTCTTAGATCAAATCTCCAAAAAAGGTGAGAGAAAAGCGATTTGCCTCTGGTACCTCGTAAAGCGCCAGCCTTGGCCAAAGTATCAGCAATCTCATCTATGTGAGAGGAATCCACTGCACACACTTCTGACGCGATGTGGAAATTGTTTTGCATCTTGGTGAGTACTAATACTTAAACATTATCTCTCACACCTTGCCAATTGACAAGTGTTGTATTGCACTTCTACTATCAGGTCAGTATCCAAATTCTTTTCCATTTGGAAGAGATACAAGAGAACCAAGGCCTCATCAATGGCTATTAGCTCACTGTAGAAAAACTGAGCAATCGGGTTCGATTTTCCTCTGACTTAAGATATGGTCTTCCGATTTGATGTAAATTCCGCTGCCAGATCGATAATAATCGTCTCTACTGCTATCCGTATAAACCTGAATGAAGTCGTTTGGTATATCTCCAATTCTCTCTAGAGCTAATTGCTTTAGATAGGCAGGAAGATCTTCTTGTTTATTCACGTATACTGGTAATTATGGATGGAAATAGACCCCGTCAAGATCATCCGCTGGGTCAAGATTGTGACAGGTGATGAAGTTCCACTGTACCAATGGTAAGGTTTAAAGATACCATTTGGCTGAAGGGACAGTTTCTCCTGAGCCTCTGGTTATTACACCAATCTTTGAAGTAAGCTGACGTACGATTTCGAGAATCCAGACTTCTGAGCTTGTTGTAGTATTTTGTTAGACATGCACGCCCTTACAAGCAGGATGTTGGTCCACCTCTAAAAAGTACTATATCTCTGGGACAAGTTATTTTTGTAGACCAGTGATGAGATCCGAGCAGTTGAGCTGGACCTTTTCAAGTTTCTGTTGATTGTACGAGGCGCTACAGTAAACTGGAAACGCCATACCCAAGATGGTCCTGATTATGAGATGCATGCGTTTCCTCAGAGTGCCAGCATCTGCTCCCCAATCACGTCCAGAAATATATCTCAAGATGTTGAGCCGTTTTCTTACCTTTAAATACAATATTGTCATTATGTTTGAATCCCAGAATTTCAGGGCTATTCACATGAAACCCAAATATTTCAGGATGTGTTTATCGATGGTCAGTGGTTGATTATACAAAAAGATATTAGGTTGAAATTGTAGCTATTGGTTGTAAAGAAACTAACCATAGATTTTGTGGGTTAAAAAGTCAGTTTGTGGTCTGTATGTACCCTGAATGTCCTCAAGGACAAGATTAATGTCTCTTCCCAGTTTCGTCAACAGAATCGGACTTCCAAAGAACACATCATCCGCGAATGCGCTGACCTCACATTTCTTGATAACACCTCTCTAACGCCTGCTAAGTAGAGTGAGAACGAAAGCTTTTCGGCTTAGAACTGAAACCTGAGGCACTCCTTTTAAAAGAACGAAAACTCCTGAGAGGGAATTCTATTATTAAACTTTACCTGATAAAGTCTGTTTTTTAAGAAATCGCACCAGGGTAGGGCTTTTCCTCCAATATCAAAGACTTATACAGTTTGATAACAAGAAAATTATATTCCAGACTCGGTCAAAAGCTTTGGATAAGTCCAGAAAAAACCGCCACAGTGACAGTATTTTATTGTATATGTTACTCCCTAATCCTTTGGACATATGAAGTAGAGAAGCTGATCTGTAGTACTATAACCTCTCTGAAACCGTACTGTTCCTCCGGAGAGAAGATTTAGGGAGTGCAGGTGAAAAGTGATTATTCTCAAAACCATTTTCTCCATTATTCTGCAAGCAATACATGTTAAAGTGATGGATCGATAACTCTCAGAGGTACCATCAGTTTTGTCACATTTCTTAATAGGAATAACGGTCGCTCTCCTCCAGTCTCGAGGAAGCTGCCCCTTGTTCCAGGAACAATTGATGATGTCCAAAAATCTCTGCCTTCCGCTCAGGCCAAGATGGTTTCCACCATTTCGACCGCGAATACCATCGAGACCAGGAGATTTATTTATACAAGAATCATCGACGTGCTTCCTCGAAAGCTCATTCTCTGAAATTCCCATTGAAAATGGAGGTTCCTCTATGGGTATCACTGCAATAGCCCTGACAATACGACTAGCCCTAATTTTGATGTTTCTGTCTTCGACCGATATAAAACCCAATTATCTGAACACCGATGACGATGATAGGTCTTTTTATTTTTTCATTAATTTTGCTTTAATTCAATCCTTTTGCTGTTGTTTACTGCTTCGCCAGCGTGTCCCTATTTTCAAAGATTCTTTTTCTTTCTTCCAGCAGAGGCTGCAGAAGGGGTGATTTACTAAATAAGTAGGTTTTCCTATTCTTTAATTTACCTCTAGGAATATATTTCTTGGCTGCTCTTAAGATCATTTCTTTAAAAGAGCACCAGTTCAAATCAACATTATCCTTGAGAGGAATGCTCTTAATTCCGTTATCAACAGCCTCTGTGAAGGAATGCCAGTCCGCTTCTTAAAAATTCCATTGTTTATTATTACTGGTGGGCACTAGCTGCCCCCATTTTGAAGTTCAATTAAAATAGAGGCGGTCACTCCCCAAGTTTTCCAGAAGAGTCCATTTACAGCTCGGTTCCAACATCGCAATCCGAAGTGACGAAATATCGGCGTTTCTTCACATTATAAATCTATATGAAAATAGGTAGCCGTGCCATCATTGAGAATAGAAAAGCACTTGTTACTCGGGCTAATGTGTCAAGTAATTCATTCTCCGGTTTGCTGTTAAACAGCCCCAAATGGGTGTTTAGCATTTCTTAAACTACCTGGTATACATACCCACAGTGAATAAATCTTGAAGATCAGTTGGTACACTTTGAGATCAGGATGGTACATGTTAAAGATATTGAGTGGTTTCCCTCCAGATATCCTAATGTCCTGATCTCGAGATTAAATCCATCAGTTATTTTTCTGCTGATACTATACACTGATAATTGATGTTCCTAATAAGGAATGCAAAGACCTCCTCTTCACTTCTATTCTCCTTGTCTATCTAACCTAAAGATATTGTATCCTTTGGATCTTGAGGGGAAGTGATTGCCTTCAGCTTAGTTCCTACAGAAAGGCTTCACTTGGAGCACCTCGATTAGTGCTAGTTTCATGCTTGGTCAAGCTTAACTCTTGTTGCACTTGTTGAAATTCCATTAATGTTGAATTGTATGATCTTTTAAGAATTCGGAGGCCTTAGATTATTTATCGAACCTGGCCCTCTTCCTAAACCAGGAACGCGGTCCTTTTTTGACTGCGTGACGATAGATGCAGCATTAGCGATAGAAGGTGTACTGTTTATGAATGGGGAAAAGTTGCAGCCTCTGTTAGTCACAGGACTAGAGCACCTAAAGGTAGGTAGAGGACCGACTTAGCTCTAGGTGGTATCCCATTTAGTCTGGGGACTCCCTGCAATTCTACGAGGACCTGTCCGGCATGGGAGACCCTACCGATAGTTAGACTACCACCGGCATAGCTCCCAGGGTTGTCAGAGTACTCAAGCCCCTCCAGCACGACAAGTCAAGAATACCAATGGAGGAGTCGCTTCCTTAAATTTACCTAGTAATGGGAAGAGACTGGTCCATAAAAAAAAACAATGACACAATAACTTCGACTACAAACCGCTAATGGATGATAAAAAGGCTTATCAGCAAAGGAATTTGTTAATAACATCAATGTTTAATGTCTGATCATCACTTTTATATAAATGCGCAAACGTATTCCTCGTATCTAGTCATGTTTCGATACCAAACTTGAGATAACATAACATGAAACACACACAAATTTATTAAAATATGTCCACATATATCTAATACCAGTCACTGTTACTAATCTTCGTCTTTAGGCGATAGACGTTAGAGACATGCATAAAACTCCTCACATGATCAGACAATAGATAACGAAGCAGTGAGAACCATGGTTCAAAAGACTAAAAGATGTTATTAAATTATTTAATCATAATTTTTAAATAACTTGTAAATATTATCTGTAACTACATTTCCTTTTATTGTCTTGGGCATACTTTTTAATGCTCTACTCTTCTATTGAAACCTAAGCAAAAAATGATTTAGCAGTTATCAGTTTTCGATTATTGAAATAAATATGCAATCCAACTCAAAATCAGACACAGGTGGCTTTAGTTTGCATCCCAGTGGGGTTGGTGAAAAATCTCTAGGTTTTTTTTCGGAATGTTACACATGCACACACATAAACATGTGTAAGTATGTGTGCATACAACAAATGCAATTAGAGTGATCAAACATGTGCTATTTATTTTACATGAGATAATTAAGCAGAAAAATCATTTTTATGTTGTTTAAAATACGTTCCATCGTTTATGTTTATTTAAAATAACTATTTTGGCATAACTACTATTTAGTGTTATTAAAATTTATCGAATTTATTTTTTGAAATATACTTTCATTGATTATGTTGACTATTTGATTGATTATATTAATTTAAAATTGTATTTGGCTCAATTAATTCAGGAGTTTCCAAGCAATTAATTTAAAATATTTTCCCTATTTTTTTACCATTTATTTTATTTACACTTTTGTATGATTCTAGGAATTATATTGATAAATTTAAAAAATAATAGTTATACGAGAAAAATATATGTGGATAAATGCGTTAATTTTACAAAATTATAAATTCAGATTACACCAACGACTTTTTTTTATGAAGCTCTTTTAATGCCACTCTTGGATAAATCTTAAGTTGGAAAAAACTTTTGATATACCAATCAAAATACATTTGAATTAATATGTAACCATTAAAACAGAAGGTTTTTTTTTTTTTGTTCTTTCTAAAATTTTTATCTTTATTAAGACTATTACCAGAAATACAAGACAATAACTTAAGCGTTAAATATTCTTCCAATTTAACTGCCTAAAACCACAGCGTGTAAAAGTGTTTTTTAAAAAAATGCTCTTCTTTAACGAACTTACTGAATTTAAAATTTTAAGATTTTAAATCCAGATCGGCATAAATTTTTTATCTCAGTATGTCCAAGTTTTTCTTCTATATTTTACATGACCCCAATTTTCCCAAACAAGGCCGTGGCCACGGTGGCCTAGTGATCATAACTGCGGAGCCGTAGCCGATATTGTTACTTTTTAGTTGTTTAAGAACCCCGCGTGAAGAGAGAGGGACTGATACATCTTAAATTAATTCTAAAGATTTCACATTACCGTGGTACCAAAAACAGTATCAGTATGATTTAGAATCTTATATACTCTGGTCAACAAATTAGAAACTTTTGAGATTTGTATATAAATTCTTGCTAGGGATGAAGGATGTCTTCATGACATGGATTACACGTCGATAGAATGCAAGTGTAAATAAGGTATAAGTGCGTTTTACGATTAATGAAGTAAAAGGGGAAAATGATAGATCTTTCTCCATTTAAAAAGATCTTTTTGTGTTGGTGCCCTTTTAGCTCAAGCCTCAATTTCGAAGACAGAAAATCTCACTAACTTCTAAAAAGCAGTCATATCAAAGTTTTTTCAAAGGTTGAAATAAGAGACATAACAGTGGTTAGGGCATAGTTTTCCAAGTGCCTGATCAAAGTCGTCTCTGACGAATTGTACAGCAGAACAGGGACTCTACTGTGTTTATACTCACACAAATAGTTAACCAAGGCTCTTTCCCAACAGATTTCAACTCGAAATATGCACAGACAATTGCAGACAAAACGAATGCATAACCGGGTGCCTGTGAAAAAACACCACTCATATCCGCCCGAAATGCATAAATTCGTTTGCAGTGTTGTCCACAAAGAAGCCACAGGACATCTAATGATTGGAATGGTTAATATGGTCGGATGAATCACTCTGCACCTTATTTTGTACTAATGGAAGACGTCATATTTGGCTATATGTTGTACCGTCATGGAAAGGATGCCCTGGTGTTTCTTCGGGGTAAGCAAACAGCTAAGAAATCCTTAGATATACTAGCAGATCACCCTGCAATGTTGCATTTTTACCCTGATGGTGACGAATACTTCATGGAAGGCAATGCAACTATGTATCGAGCCAGAAGTGTTCAAGATTGGTTCGCTGAACACCAGTCTGATCTCCAACACTTTCCCTAGCCACCGCAAAGCATGGATTGAAATCTCGTTGAAAATGTGTAGGATATGGTAAGAAGACGCATCCAGCAGCTTTCTTCTCTCCCATCTAATTTGCAAGATTTAAAACACCCCATAGCCTATGCATTGTATATTCTCTGGATGTAAATACACTTTAGAAGCATGTAGACTCGATAATCAAGTGAATCAAAGCAGATATACGTTCAAAAGGGTGTCCAGTAAAATATTGATCTCGGGTTTCTAATTCATTAGCCAATAAAAGTACAAGGTCCGTTTTCAGTAGCTTAATCCTTTCATGACTAAGAAAACGTTTGTCCCTATTTTTAGGCGGTGATTGTCGTATTTAATTAGAGCATTAAATAATGCTGCGTTTTTATAATGAATGCTAAAATTGAATTTATGCCAATTGAAATTACGTAAACGTGAATGATTTCAAGAGATAAAAAAAAGAAGCTCAAATCAATTGATGCCAGAGATAAAATATTCACAAACTGTTTATATTACTTATCTAAATTTATTGTGTGACGTAATATTACATTACTATGTTTCCTCACATGTTTTCTGTTATTCAGTAAGTATAAATTTTGTGTAACATTAATAATGTGAGAGCGAATGAAAACAAATGCCCGATAAAATTACACATTCGTCCCAGTTGAATTGACACATGGATCCAAAACACTACTCATCGCTATGTATTTTCTTACGATTTTTATTTATTTTATGTATAAACAAACTAAAATTAGTCATATTAATATTTACTCTTCAAAACCTTATGGTTCTGTAAGGGTTAACAAAGTACGACGTTAATGTGGGAACAATCAATCAACGAAATTAAGTCCTCTTTAGAATATTCAAGTGGCAATTTTTATTTATATGAATAAGGGGAAAAAACATTGTTATCTACATTTATTAATATCTGTTCTGTATAAAATGAATATATACATAAATCAAACACTTTTTGAAACAAATTGAAGCATTGCACAATTCTTACTGTTAGCTTAAATTTGTTTCATATAAATAGAAAATTTAACACTTCCAACGTTTACAAATCTTCCTGAATAGTCTGAAACGGTTCACTGCAATACATAAGAATAATTTTAATATTTTCATCCTTTTATAAATAAACTTTATTGCTGAACTTCCTAATCATCATTGCAGAAAATCATCGCGGGTTTCAAAGTTTTTACTGAACATAAATAAAAAGAAGTTAATGTCTTAACGGAAGAGAGAAAATAGGATTATTTCAAAATTCTAACTCATTTCGGATATGAATCATTAGATGTTTGACAACTTTGTTTGAAATGTAAACATTAGATAAATTGAAACCATTTTTGTTGTTGCTAAATTGTCAAATCATAAATATTTTGATTCCAAACTAATTTTGATAAATACTTAGCGTTATAGATAAACGACAAATATTTTTCTAAGACGAAACGAACTTACCTCGACTGCTTTTAAATTTTTATATTTTGATCAAATGGAACTTTTATAATCGCTGGAAACTCATACATAATTTATCTCTGGTTTATGAGGCTTAAAAATATATTTTTAGAAATATTTCGACAAAATATTTTCTACTCATGTCTTATTAATTTCAATGCAACCTAATGAGTTTTCCTTGACAGCATTACCTTTGGTAAAAAAAAACAACTTTTAAAATGTATCTTTGAAAGCATTTATAAAAGTAAACAGTTCATTTGGTTACTTTGAAGAGCTTTATAACCTTTATGATAAAACATTTTACTTATTTCAAAACATAATACCATTTTGCAATGCAATTTCTTATCAAAATTTATAACCAATTCCTTTTAAATAAAATTTGTAGAAATGACTCCACATTATATTCATTCCTTCTTAATTACTATAAGTAAATAAAGACTTGGTTAAAACCATCTAATATTTTTCCCTTAGAGCTGATAATAATGTTACAATTTTGTTGTTTGTCGATATGCCATACCTTACAATACCGAGATGCCTTATAGGTTATTCCTCATCTTCCTTAAAATAATTTACTTCTTAGATAAACGTGAGAAACACCCATTTCAGATGTCCTAGCAATCTTTTTGTAACTTAACCCTATTTTTCCTTCTATCTTTTCTTTTATTATATATAGTACATATGAAAAAGCTTTCGTAATTTAAAGAACATTTGGTGCAAATTAGCAAAATACCTTGCACTATTAATATCAGCATACAAACTTCTATTGCTATTAAACTAATTTTTTATGTATAATGGGTACACTGTGCACTTTAAACCTAAGCAGATCTCAAAGTATTTTTGGGAGAGGATACTGGTATAGAGATTCAGAACTACTACAAACGACCAAATTTTCTTTGACTAAAATATTTAGTCTAGTTTTGCTAGTGTTGGATTTCATCTCAACTAAACTGTTTGTTGTGTGCGGTACTCATAAAATCAGTTTTTGTATTAGGAGTGTTCAAATGTAAGTGATTCGAAGATTCGCATGAAAAAAAATTTGAATGTACTTTCGTGAAACAAAAACGATTGTGAAGGTGTATGTGTACTACTCATGCGCGTGCAGAAATAGATTTGTGATAATTGCATTCGTAAGGACATGGAATTCATTTAAAGATGACTGGCATGGATGCAACTTCATTCAAAACGGATCAGAAAGCTGTAATAAAGTTTTTGACACTCGTAAGAGGGATAAGCCGAAATGGACCTGAGTAGGGATTGCAAAACCGGTATACCGGTATTTTGAGCCATTTGTACAATTTTGCAGTACCGGTATTTAGAAATTTTAATACCGGTTTTTCGGTGTTAACTAAAAAATTTTAAAATTGTTTCCATATGTTCAGGAATCGCTAACATAGCAAAATAATATACGTTTTTGCTTTTGTGTCTCCCTAATGGGCAAAATTAATTAGACTGTGGATATAAAGTTGCACTGTACAATTAAGAGAAGTGATAAAATATGTGAATTATCAAAGGAGGTGGGCAAAACGATCCTATTGCAGCTCAGAGAGATACTGCACATGCGCAGGATTCGTAGTCTGATATTCGTATCTGTAGAAAACAAGGTTGTGGTTGTGTGAACAAAGTGTGTAATATTTCGATATTTTGAAATTGTTGAGTTTGTTATTCACATTGCATTTGCATATCATACTTAAGGGTTCAAAATATTTTTCAGATTCTTTTATATATATATACCTATAAATAATAACCAATAATAATGAATATAAGAATAACTTTAAACAACATAAAAAGTTAGTTGATAATACTTCGGTTTGGTTTCATTATTTATATGATGAAAAGAATACGGTGGCGCAGTGTAAATAAGATGTTCCTCTTCTTTTTCTTGATGTTTTATATACTGTTATAATTTATAAGTTACACATTATTTTTGTGATACTTTCAGTCTCTAATAAAACTGACAATGAAACAAAGAAATACTTGTGTTTCTTTCTTTTTCTAAAATTTCTACTACCGGTATCCCTGAGTTAAAGATGTAGAAAATTACCTAATACCGCCGTATTTGGACTTGGTCCCATATACAATGCTCTAGCACGAACTTACAACATTTGTTGCGTTACAGAGATGACGGTGCCGACTTTGTCCAGCACATAGGGGCAGAGGATAAAATCTGGTGTCAGTTCGTCCGCATACAAGGGAAACATCCCTACACACATAGGCCTTCAATATTCAAAGCCCAGCAGTCATCCAGAAAAGTGATGTTGATGGCCTAATGACATAGCAATTTCCTCCGACGATGAATAAGGCTGTGGTTTAGTAACTGGTTCCATTATATTTCGATACTTCGTTCTTGACGACAAGAATTCTAACTCTTCTAAGCATTTAGACGCGTGCTAATAATCATGGTGATTTGCTTTAACAAATTTGTATGCATTTCATTTTAACATTGTTGTTTCTTTCTCTGTATTTTTCTCATTTCTGACCAGCATCCCAAAGGAATACACCCCTCAGGAGCTCACCTTCTTTAGGTGGGTACAGGTGTCTAAATCCTGAGATACCCTAGTGATCTTTTCCTTTTCCCAAGGGGTTTACTATCTTTGGTAAACACGGGTGTCACGACCCCGGGGTACCCCAGCGATCCTTCTCTATTTTCGACCCTCCATCTTGTCATCCAATTTATCCTTTTCTTCTTTTCCTGTCAAGACCACAGACCTATGAATGTTTGGCGCAGTATAGCCAAAACTGGCTCTTGCGCCATAAAACACCAAACTCAACAACAACCCATGGATACACCCTTTGAATCACTTTCATTTGAATATCCCTTATAAATATTTCAGTCTTTCCTACGTGTTCAATAGGAAATGTCATACGGCAGAAAAAAACATCTGTTTTTCCTTAATGTGGAGTATACTAAGAAAAGAAGATATTATGCCCTCACCTGTAATCAAGGATTAATTCATAAATGAAAATGTCCTGCGTTGCATTGCAATCTGAAAAAAAATTCAGAAAATTTAAGTGTTGTTGAATGAGTGTCGGTTCATATATATAACTTGAGGACATATAGAATTTGAACAGCATGAGGATTCTATATACCACGAAGTAAAATCATAATTGTTATTTTAAGGTTAGCATAAAGTTAATAATCTGTTTGAATTATTCTCATGTCTTGAATGCAATATTTTAAACTTATGTATTTAATTAAATTAAATGCGATTAAAGTACAGTATTTCCTCCAGGGAAAGGGAAAATTTCATCAAGTAGGTTTTCCAGGTTTTCCAGAAAAGTGAGAATTGATGAAGGAGGTGGATGTTGAAGTTAGGAAATATGTGACTAAGCACAGAATATTCTGTGAAAAGACGTGTAAGTGGTACGAAATGGTTTGGAATATTTCTTTGAATGACAGGTGACATAACATTTTATTTTTATTATTATTTGAAATGTTTAAAGTATTACTATTTTTGCTTCGAATTTTTAATCCTCTGTGAGAGATTTTAAAGTAGGAATTAAGGAAAGGGAACAATTCTGATATTGGTCCAGTTTTCTAGCAAGCTATTTAACATGATTGCTTTATTGAAAGATTGAACTTGTGTCTTGTTTTGTTTGTTTCAATTCTTTTTGTCTGCGCTATTATCGCTAATTCCTTTGATTCCGTATTAATTTTTTCTTCATTATCGCATGAATTTATACTGCAGTTAAGGCAGTGCTTCTCAAACTTTCTATACTCGTGACCCAATTTTCAATCTTAATTTTCATCGCGCCCCTTTTACATACAATAATAATGTATTGAATTCAATAATAATATACTTTGATGTAAATCTACAATACAAATTTAATTATAAGCCGTACAAATTATCAAGATAAGTTTTAAATATGCATAAATATTCATGATGTGCCCATAGATTTACTGGTAATTATTAAATTTGTTCTTGACTTAGTACTGTTAAGGTATTCAACTACGTTCGGAACCATGATTTTAAAAGAGCGCATAAATGGATAATTTTCATGATATTTAGTGTCACTTAGATTAGACTACATGTATAAAATTGTCTTAAGGACATTTTGACAAAAAAATTATTTAAATACCATATTTTGGAAAAAAATTAACTTAAAATAACCTTTTTTCAAAATGTTCTTCTTTTATAAAAAATGCTTCTAAAATAATAATATTTTGTGTGTGTGTGTGTGTTTATATAAAGTAAAGACTTCTCCAGAGAGTCTGAACTATTTTTTTTGAAAACTTCACATTATTTTCAGAGTTACAACCAATCGAAATAGTTATCGGCGTTTATTTCTTAAAATTTCTCCCCTCTGTTGTCGTAAAACATGGATAAACACACTTGTAAGTAATATATTTCAAAAATTCTAGTTGAGCTTCTGTACAGAGGTCTAAGCTATATAGAGGCAAAATATTATTTTAATAGAAGCATTTTTCACAAAAGGAGAATATTTTGAAAATTGGTCATTCTATGTTCATTTTTTGTCAAAATATTGTACTTAAATAATTTTTTATTGTAATAATATTCTTAAAATAACTTTAAATACATTTTCTAATCTAAGTGACACTAAATATCATAAATATTATCCACTTACACGCTTTTACAAAATCACGGTTCCGAACGTATTAGGATACCATAAACTAATTGTGAAATGTGTTGGTGAATGGTGCCGTAATGATACATTTATATGTGTATTACAATATATTAGTATAAATTTGTATTTTATTTTTTATTGTGTCAGAATATATATATATATATATATATATATATATATATATTTGCTTTCTTTCAATAAATTAATACTTTTTTTAAATAATGTTTCTTCTCAACTTTTCGATATACTCGCACCCCCCTTGTAGCGTTAACACGCCCCCTAGGGACTGAGTTAAGGACTAATAATTTACTAGGGTCACTTAGTTTCTTGTGGAAAAGTACCCAGAACAGAACAATGCTGACACAGAAGTTCTGAGGTAAGTCGACTTTTGTCCTCTTTTTGGTCACTCAAATTCATGTCACGAGAAGTTACAAGGAACCAATCGCTGACCATAAATCTCGGCTACAGAAATTGAAATCATTCTATATCGCGTGTCTACCATTGATGGTTTGACAAATTCCTTCTTTAAAGACATACAAAAAGGAGAGATTTAGACTCACTCTTGCTCATGAATAGACTGGATCTGGAACCAAATCAGAACTGTACCATGTTGTTTTGGATACTGCAACGCAGCCTTCATGTCATTTATCAGGCTGGTATACATCTGCTTGCTACGATACGGGGACGACTTCGAACACTACTAACATGGAGTAGTTGAGTTACAGAAGATAAAGAAACAATTTTATTGTATACTTGGCCTAATTTTGTTTGTAATCCTTCAATTATCTTGAAATTCATTCAAAGCGATTCGAGTTTCAAATTCAGCAAATTCTTTTGTACTTCTGTGCCTGTAGCAAGTGTAAAATAAAATGTATTATTATTTCAGATATATGGCTACCGGCAAATGTTTCAGTATCATATTGTTAGAAATTTCTTTTAGGAGCTATAATCATAAGATATATTGTGAGAAGAACTGTAAAAAATATTACAGTCACTTTATATGCCCAAGGAGACTGGGGAAAACTGGATAAGAATATTCCCATCATCAACTTTATGAGCGCTCTAAATTTTCTTATATGATATAGGCCTTTGGTTAGAAACACACACGATTAATACAAGTTTTTAGTAACACGAAATAGTTTTCTTGTGTTTGGGAGGAGAGAGAGAGAGAGAGAGAGACTAATAACTAATTGGAATATAATAGGGATGTAATTAACTTAATTTTTCTTTTAGGATAGCCTTCTTGTTCCCCAAGGTTTTTTTTTAAAATTTTTTTCACGGATAAATGGGGCTTTTTTTCCTCTTCCCCCATAAGGACTCCATAAATTCTTAAATCATTTTCCCCCTTTTCAACTTCATCATTAACAGCACTGAGGTTGTAGAAGGATTTCCTGCGACATTAAATACAAATAGTCATTTCCTTGAGGATCTGAAATGAGATTTAAAAAACCGATGCAAATATTCATTTTCTTTAATGAATTTAAACTTTTTTAAAAAAATTTCCCTTAATTTTTTTTTAAGATCAAAGTAAACAATATATATCTAAATTTAAAATTTCACGCTGGCCCCCCGTAAATGTAATACCCCGAAGGAAGGAAATAACATGAAATTTTCAAATATTAGCGGGGGTAAAAATAAACAAATGATTAGAAATTTTACACAGGCCCCATCCCCCCTGTGGCCCCCTGATATTTATGGTTGGAATTTCGACATTTCAAGTTCGGTAATTGTGTTTTTTTTTGTGATTTATTCAAAACGATCAGTTATGTCTCGTAGAAAACAGCAATCAGATTTTGATCAAGTATCTGAGTTCGACACAGAAAGGATAGTGGCCTACCGAGATTGTGGATTATCTTTCAGGATATTCAGTAGTCGTGTTGGACGAAACCAAACAACTGTAATGTTGATATGTAACCGTTGGATGCAGGAGGGTACGACGTACCGACGTGGTCGATCGCATCCACCTCAGTGCACCACCTCACGTGAGGACGAGCAAATTGTGCGCATGGCAGTGACGGATAGCTCTGTCACATCACGAACCATAGCACACCACATTGAGTCTGTAACGCATCATTCAGTGTCTGCGCGTACCATTCGACGCCGTTTACAGCACAGTGGTCTGTCCGCAAGACGTCCATTGCTTTGTCTACCCTTGACGCAGAACCACAGACGTCTCCAACGCCAATGGTGCGATGAAAGAAGGATATGGGCGGCAGAATGGAATGAAGTTGTCTTTACTGACGAGTTACGCATCTGTCCGTAACACCACGATAGACGGATTCGAGTCTGGAAACATCGTGGAGAGAGGTTGCTGAACAGCTGCGTTATGCACCGCCACACTTGTCCTGCACCAGGTATTATGGTATGGGGCGGTATTGGATATCACTCTCGCACTCCTGTAGTACGCATTACCGGTACTTTAAACATCCAGCGCTACATCTCCGAGGTGTTGGAGCCAGTTCCTTACCTTCAGGGCTTGGCCACAGCCATATTTCAGCAGGATAATGCGCGACCACACGTGGCCCGCATTGTCCAAAGGTTCTTCGTCAATCACCAGATTGAATTGCTTCCCTGGCCGGCTCGCTCTCCGGATCTTTCACCGATAGAAAACATGTGGTCCATAGTTGCTCAACGATTGTCCCAGATAACACCCCCAGCTGCCACACCAGATCAACTTTGGCAACGTGTGGAAGCTGCTTGGTCAGCTGTGCCCCAAGAACGTATCCAAAGTCTCTTTGAATCAATTTCGAGGCATGTGGTAGCGGTGATCTCCAACAATGGCGGCTACTCTGGCTACTGTTTCTGGCAGGAATCACACTTCACAGAAGTCTATAAATTTAATCATTTGATACTTGGTCAACATGTTATCTACAAAATAAATTTTGTTGTGCTATCTATTGTCTTTCTAGGTGTTGCATTTACGGTGGCCAGAATTGTCGAGGTTCATTAAGAATCCTAATTAAAACCTTGATAAATGATAATTATTTACATATATAACATTATTTATTTTTAGTATAAATAAAGTAGATTATATTAGAATTAAAATCTTTTCTAAAAAAGGGGGGGGGGAATATATTTTTCACTATTGAGTATTTTTTCTGTTTCAAATTCTGGGGTTTCTTCTATGCAATAATAACATTTTTAATAAAAATTGATAAAATTTTTGCCCCCTAATTGAAACACAGAAAGTTATAGTTAAATTTATTCAAAGTGACTGATGAAATTATCTTATATATGTTTTTATAATAATTTAAATATTTTTAAAACATTATATCATTAAAAAGAGCATTGGTTACCGTGAAATATTTAGCCATGCTTAAATATACAATATGTCACAAGAAGCACTCAAGCCGTTCACTTCAAACACTTTTAAAATTAAAAGCTAAATAAGCATAATTATTTGAAAGCAGTAAAATACAGTTATCACACATCCATCGAGTTTGATATAAAGCTCTAAGTGACTTGGTTTTAATGATCGCTTTATTTCAATCTAATACAAACAATACATGTATAATTTTCTGATTTATATATATATTGTTTATGAATGTCGAATTATGGAGTTATTTGAGAACTATTGGCTAAGAACCTCCTGCTTTTGAAACTCGATAAAGTAACGGAAATGTACTTGCGTCTTTCTTTTTTCAGCGCATTAAAAATATATCCTATCGTTAAGGAATAGTGGAAAAAAGTTTGTAATATTTATAATTAACAAAGCACATATCTGTGAATAAATGTGTTGCTCTCTTTGAGACGACTCGTTATATTTCTTCCAATGCTATTAATGCAGTACAATAGATAACATCTGCGCAGTTGATGTTGCTTATGACAGCTCTTTTGATTCATTTGTTTAAAATACTCAGATATAAACATTAATTACATTAAAAATAACTTCAGCGTGCCTCGTGGAAGAAAATTATCCAATACCGAAAGATAATTCCCTTTTACCTGGTCGTTGAAGATGTTTTTAGGCGAAATGCTAATTTGTTGTGGTTATATGCTAGGAACTAATACTCTTCTTAGGATTAACTCATCTACAATTATAGCAATATTATAGCTCGAAAGATGGGGATTTGGGGATTTTGATTAACTAATAATTCATGCTTCATCGATCGCTCGATATAAACATAGACTTTATTGTATAATAGTAAAAGCTTGTAGCATACTTTATATTATGAAACATACAATTCAATTTGAAGAAATTTTTTACCGGGATTTAGTAGAAAGATTTTAGAAAAATCATCGGCTTATCGGGGGATTTAATGCCCTTTAGTATTTGATATTTTATTGTGTTTTCCTTCAATGCTCTGTATCAGGGTATGATGAAAAGTTTCACAAAGTACCGTAATGATTAAAACTTGATCATACAATTATATGTAACACAAAACTATTATGTTACTTCATTAATATTAGTTTACGTACAATGAAACTAATTTCATCATATTTTCTTTTATTTCCTGCATCCAAATCTGCCCAGCCAAATACAATAATCAAACACACTTCCTCTACAGTTTTTGTTATTAAAAAAAGAATAATATCTTTTGGATTTTATATACAACCCATGATTCTTTTCAACACTTTTAGTATATGACAGTGCTGTTAGTAATAATTTCCGGTAATGTACATAATTTTTCTGTGACTTCCTAGCTGAATACAAACACACGATTGAAATAAGAATTATTTAGTCGAGTATATGTGAGCACAAATATATGGCTATTAATATAGATTTGTCAATCTATATTTGCTCGACAGTTAATTCGAAATATTATTGTTTCCCTTTTATGCTTGTCTTCTTTTTGTTTAGCAAATATTGGGATCTAGTATCTTTATTCAATTAAACTCCATAATCATTCGAGTAACAACTATACAATAGATTGTTTGAAAATTGATCCTATAAAATATCATCATTTGGCAGTGGAAAATCAAGAAGTCAATCTTCCGTGTGTGTGTGCAAAAAGTGTTACCTTAAAACTATTATCCTCCAACTTCTATACAAATAGAAAATATAACAATAGAATAAAAGGAAATTTTTGTACCTGCCACAAATATTTTTATTCAAATGTTGATAAATCTTTGAATTTTATTAAAAATTATTTCACATTTGTTATTGAAATATTTAATAACTACCGAAATATATCTTTCGAATAAACTAATGTGTATCATAGTTGTATTTTTAAAAGAATTTTATTCTAAATGTTGCATCACTTTTTACATTATTCAAAATTTAAAATAACTCCTTTTGGTAGAAATTATTATTTCAAATGCCTAAAATTTTTAATATGTAGATGATATTTTGAATTTACATTAAAATATGTCTAAAGGGAGTAATAACCTTCATCCAACAAGTTCAAGTTAGATTGGGGAAACAATTTTATTTTACGGCCCTTTTCCATGAATATTCAAGTTAGGTGTCTCCTAGTTCCCCAAAAATAACAGAAACAAAATTTTTTACGTGAATTATTTCGGATGAAAAATATGTGTCATTTTTATACTACCCTTGTCAAATGCGTTTTTGAATCATCGGATATTTTTCACTTTTTATGGAAAACAGCACTTCAATCTTCTATGGTGACATTTAATTCTAGATGGATAGATTTTTTTATATATCTCTCCATTATTTAATGTAAATATATATATCACATTTTTCCTTTTCAAATTAAAAGTATTGCTCATTACTGACGTAATGAAAATATCTAAAAGGAACAATTTCTCATCATCTCTCAAAAATGTCATTTGCTATGTTATAATTTTTAATATTAGTCAGTTTTTTAAAGGCCTATATGAAAATTATGTATGTGCTGTGATATGCAGTGTTACATAGTTTAATTTTTATTCATTTTACTTGAGTCCCAATACTTAGAAAAACTATCCTCAACACACTTGAAGTGAAAATCATTAGTTTTAAGCGATACACTCAGTAATTGTATTTCTATTTCGCTGTGTATACATATAGATCAGTACTTCTCAAACTTTCAATACTTGCAACCCAATTTCAGTCATAATTTATTTCAAGCCCCCCTCCCCCATCCAAATAATCTATTCAATTCAATAATACTGTACTTTGACATAAATCTATAATACGAATTTAATAACAAACCGTACAGATTATAAAGATAAATATTAACAACATATAAGTATTAAGACAACATATAACTTTACATATGACTAGCCCATGGGGTCACTGGTAATTGTTAAATTTGTTCTTAACTTGGTATTGTTAAATTAATTATCAAATACATTGCGCAGTACTGATATATTTATAAATATATTATAACAGTGTAAATGCCTATTTTATTTTTATTATGTCAGAATGTATTTTGTTTGGTTTCCTTTCAGTAAATTAATAATATTTTTAAACGATGTTTTACTTTCGACTTTTCGATATGCTCGCGTCCTCCCTCTTTGGGATATCCCGTCACCCTAGGGAGGAGCGCCTCACAGTTTGAGAAACGCTGATATAGATACAACTACTGTCGGCTA
>BMAV01028133.1:0-19203 GCA_019973955.1 Trichonephila inaurata madagascariensis
ACAAGCTATAATTTATCATGTAGTGTTTTTTTTTTCGATAAAAATTACTGTAAATGCCTTTACAATAATATATCAGTATTATTATATTTTGTAAAATTGCATGCTTTCTTTAAAATAAAATCCTGATACCTTGGGTGAGACGCTCTAAATTTACATAGCAGATAATGAGTTAATGAACAAATTGAAGTTAAACTAAAACAACCAAAATTTTGAATTTGACACAAAATGAAATGAAAATTAAACTAACGAAGTATCATAAAAAAAAAAAAAAAAAATTAGAAACAAGAAGTATAAAGTCTTTTAAGATGTGAGATTATCATTGAAATATATCGTGATATATTAGAGAACGGACTTATTTTGAGTATAATGAATGTGATTACAACAAAAATAACTTGAAAAACTCATTTTATAAGCTATGAAACAATCGAGCACACTCGGTTCAGAGCCAGAGTACAGGGGTGGGAGGACTGGACAAGCCGGACGAGGGCTGAGGGTTGACAGGACTATGCAGCTATCTGCTACCAACAGTCAGGGAAATATTTGAAACAGTGTTCCGCTTAGCCGCACGATGTTGGAGGAACATTTGGAAAAAAACTGTTTTGCTGGCTGCGTGTGAAGGAGATATAATATGGGCCTCTGTTCAGTTATCGGTAACAGCTCATTCCAGACGAAAAACCAAGCTTTCTATTTTTAAACAGGTCTAATATCTAGTGATGAGGATCCATTGAGCTGTTGTTCCGCTTTTCAACCCATCAATGTTAATGATATACAGCCGTACAAATATTTCATGGTAATTATTGAAATACATCATATATAGTGTTTAGAAGCATGGGATCTGAGCCCATCATACCTATTTGTGGCATATACCTTTCTTAACTAATATCTTACATTTGCTGATGTCTACCAAAAATATTCTTGTTGCTCTGTGCTCCCGCAATTAAATCGAAAATTTCTTCTACCCTAAAATGAATCAAATTATCTTAATGATATCCGTAGGTTTTGCTTACTAATTTTAACATTTTTCGATTCATTCCATTTTTTTAACAATTTAATATTAGGCAGAAGAAAACAGAAATGACTATACCAATTTATATTTTACCATTTCTCATTTTTACCTACGAAATCTGTGGTATCAGTACAGATCAATTGTTACATATGTAGCATGTAATAACAGTAAATTCTTTCATTGGACTTTCTTCATACATACCGGTGTTCATAATTAAGTTAAGTTGATAATGTATTACACCTTAACTGAAAAATTTAAACGTATTGCATTTTTAAGACACATTTATAAGACGTGGAATTTGCTTTGACAAGCACCATTTATCTGTGCAAAATACAACACAAATATAACATTCATTTTTCCCTAAGTTCTTAATACGTTTCTTTTGTTGAATTAAAATTAAAATGAAATATATTTTTAACTGCGAGAATTTAAAAAGAATTACAGTGCCTAAGAATTAGAAAATTTACTTTTTCTAAAACTGACATGTTTGATCCTATTTAAAAATTAAAAAAAAACTGAAAAAGGGTTTTTAAATTTATTAAACTCAAAAAAAAAGAAAATTTATTTAATAATTTAATTATGATTTGGTTCACTACTTAGGTTTGTACTTAAGGGGGGTTTATATATATCAAAAAAAGTAACTATTATAACAGTTTAAAAAGGACCCCACAAGGTTTTCGAGAAGAAAACTTACTTTATTTTAAATGTTAATTAAATAATTCTAAATATTATATTTATCGTTATATAAATGATATAATCATTTTGGCAAAAACCAAATTTTTTATACCAAACATTATTTTTATCCACAATATCTTAATTTAATACAGACAAATAAAACAACAATGAAAAATTTTCTTGCACAAGTCTTATCAAAAATGAAATAGTTTCAAATAATGAAAAAAGAATTTAATTTCAATATTTTAAAAGTTCCTCATTGGGAGGAAAGGCATGTTTCTATATTCAAAATATTTGTATTAATTATATACAACGTAATAAATTTCTTGTGTCAAAAAAACAGACATTATAAAAACTATAAACATTTTACTAAATATTGCTTAAATAAAATACCCAATTAAATTTATTAATAGTTATATAAATAAAGCTATTCAAAATAGTTAGGTTATAATTCTAAAATTTTTAATAGTTTATTACTATAAATTTAAATATCTTATTATAGTTATCTCCTTAATCTAATATTAGATTAGAAATTACTTACTATTATTTTAATCATATTTACTTTTTGTGTTATTATAGTTATGCAACTCTTATTAATTTTATTTCCATTCTTTTTATACTTTTGGTAAGTCTACATTTCAACCTTTCCCTTTTATTTAAATCTGATTGGGTATAGAATCTGGCAATAAATTAATTTTACTAAAAGATTTGGCGGGCTTTGCATTTTGTAAGTGAAATTTTTTTAGGTAAGTTACCTCTATCTTGTAATGTTTAGATTTCCTATCCATTTTTTTTCCTTTGGTTTTGCTCAGTGTTATTTAAAAAAAGGGGAAGGTTGGCTGGCCAAAACACATTTAAATTTTTAATTTTTTTTATATAATAGCTGTCCTAAGTCAGTAATGTTCAAAACTGCAGTATCCATTTTGTATTTATAATCTTGATTCTCATTTTCCCTTCGGGGTTTTTTCCGTCATTTTTTTTTTGGAATTTATTGTTTTGGATGTTATCTCTTGTTTGAAAAATTGGCCTATATATATATATATATATATTTACTGGCAAATTCCCCTCTCTCTGTTTTTTTGTGTCTTAAATTCACCAGAAATTTAAATTCGCATTAAATTATTAAGATAGAAAAGAAAATTAAAAGTTAAAGAAGAATGAAACACTTCAGGTAAAAGTTTTGAGTCCCAATCGAGTGAATAAATATTAAAATAAGTCGGCGACTTCTATTTCGCAAAAAAAGGGTTATTAAAAAATTTTTAAATTTTGCCTTATTTATTTTCTGTTTTCGCCAAATTGGGTTAAAATAATTTATAGCTTTTTTTTCAACCCATTTGTGCTTCTCTGTGAAAAACATTTTTTAAACTGTGAAGTTCTTTTTAAAACTAATATTTAAAGTCTGTTAAAAGAATAAATGAATATTTTATGAGAACTTTAATCTTAAAAAATAGTTTTTTTCAACAAGCTAAACTTATTTCAAAGGGGAAATTTAAATCTTTTAAATATGATATCCCTGAAGGTATCTTTTACAAAATATAAATTTTTTGAAAAAAAAACAGCTTTAAAAAAAATATTACCAAAAAATAGACTTAAGACAAAAAATAAACCCTTTGTTTTTTAAAAATTCGCCTTCTTTGAAAAACTTTGAAATCCCCCACATGGTGCTCCCGGAACTCATCCCAAAAAAAATAGCGTCTAAATTCTTGTTTTTTTTTCAGTATAGCCTTAGAAAAGATAAAAAAAAGCTTTCCTAAGCATTTCGAATTTTTTTTTATATATATAACTCGATTCTACCAAAAAATTCTTTTGACGTGTTTCTCACACAATGAAATATATTCTATTCAAAAAATTAATTTTTTTGGGGCCTTTGACATATATTTAAAAATGGGGAAATTTTTTTTTAAAAATCTTTAAGCATGTTTTTTTTTTATCTTGTTTTTTTTAAACTTTCTTTTTTTATGACTTTTTTTGTTATGTAGGATCAAATTAATCAAAAAAGGGAAATTTTTCAAAGAAAGATCAAAAAGAAACAACAATCGTTTGCAATTTGGAAATTTTTGTTTTAATAAAATTTATGATTATTAAATGTTTAAAATTTTCTCATTTTTTAGATTCTCAAAACAATCTAAAATATTCGTATGTATTATTTAAACTCAAAAATATTACCAAATTGCGTGTAATTCATGTTTCCCCATATTTTTAAAATATAAATTTAAATTTATTTTTTAATGTGGCTTGGTAGATTAAATAATTTACTTAACCCTTTAAAACCCCCCCACCCATCTTTAGGGGGTTTGGGTATTCTTATACTTTTTTATTCTGGAATAGTCGTATGTAAAAAAACCCCCAATCCCCATTGAACGGGTTTCTGATAGTTAAAAGTATCACTTTTATCAACAGACAATGGTTGTGATCCATTCTTTAATTTCACTAGATAATCAAGCTTTCTTTTTTTCTGTCGTAAAAGGGGGTTTTTTATTTGTCTAATTCTTGGAAAACAATTTTGGTATTAATGTTTAAATAATTTTAAAATAGAAATAATATAAACTATACTTTTAATGTTTCCTATAGGACTCGGGATTTCGTCACCCGCGGGATTGACATTACTTGAGATACTGTAGCTTTAAAGGTAAGTTCTTGCCATGCGAGTTTTCTTTTTTGTTTCAATAATGATGATGGAAGCCTAAATAAAAACGAATTACATTATTATGTAATTAAAATCATATTTTCTTGGGGGTTACCATAGGTGAGTCCCTTTCTCCTTCTCAGGCTCATTTTCAATTCCGACTATTAGCTCTTACTCTCTATATATTTATTTATTTATCTTTGGGGAATTTTAATCGTTAATAAAATACATTTTAAAGAGCTCAATTGAGATGAAATTTTATATACATGATAATTTGGATGACAATAAAATAATTTAATTATAATTAATAAAATTAATTAATAAAAACTAATTATTTAAAGAATTACAAATACAGCCACGTTGGCATCATTTTTGGTGACATAGTGACCGTTTTGGCGACTTGTATTAAAACTTGAAAAGATTTTTTTCTCACGTTTTAAAGCATTCAGTTGCACTGAAATTTTATATACAAGATTGTTTTGGATGACAACACGATACTTTAATGATAATTAATAAAAATTAAGGATCTCTTAATGATGTTATTCTGTCATATGTATATACATATTAATATTAATTGTAACTATTTAATAAAAAGTAGCTAAAATAAAACTTTTATTTGTTTATCTAAGTAGGAATTGACTAATTTTTTTATATTACTTGTTTGCAAATAATTTTCTCTTTCACACATTTGATTAGGGGATATTTTCTTAAAACACTTAGCTAAAAAGCAGATATCGTAACAAAAAATGACAATTTTCAATAAATCCATAATGATGCACGGAAAAAAATTATTAACATATTTAAAAAAAATTTCACTTCAGAATAAATATAAAGGCTTAATTAACATATAGTCCAAATCTTGAATCTTTTTGCTCTATAGTTTCTGAGAAAAAGTTATGAGAGCATACATCAAATGTGTTGCTTATTGTCGTTGCGAGAAGCTAGTTATAGAAATAAAAATACATAAATTTCATGTTGAAAAATATAAAAACAGTTTTATTTTAACTGTTTCAGGATGCTGTGGTGTGGTAATTAGGCGAGGGAGGTGCCACATCAAGTGTCGTCCTTGTCAATTGACCATGGTTCAAAATTGCGAGGTCCTTCGCCAAAAGCTCTCGTGTAGCTGAACAGTGCACTAATATTCACTCACTCGCTTGGCTGTCTTAGAAACCATTTGTCCAGTCAAGGGGAAATTTTGAATTCTGATATTTTTAAAAGTGTTTGCATGCGAACATACAACAGTCTAATGAAAACTTTCGAACTGTCGTAAAATCATCTATTATCAAATACAATCACAAATTAATACCAACATCATATTGATACATTTTCACATTATATTTATGATGTTTTATGGTCAACATTGATATTTGCAATACATTAAAACTAAAAACTCTTCAAAGAATGATGCAGAGTTTGAGAAAAATAATGTAAATGCACATAATAACTAGATTAAAAAAAAAACTGAAAAAGGCTATGCATGTTTTTTCTGGGCAATTTAAGTAAAATTAGAAACAAAAAAGTCTTAAAATAAATATAGAAGCTAATGTTTGACAAAATGGTACAAATGTACATATTTTAATTCGTAATTATTGTGATGAAGTGAAATTTTACATTAAAAATACTATTTTCTCAAAATGATGCTTTTAAAACTGTGTGCACCTTTCTATCAGAATCTAATGTATGAATATACTCATGGTACTAATATGTACTTGTATATACTGAAGTGAGCCCTTTGAGATATTCCCAAAATATTTGGCAAAAGACCAAATATAGTAATAATAAAAAATGACAATTTTCACAAAATTCGCAGTGATAGTTTTACGTTGCACGTCTTGAAAAATAAATAAATGTTATATATTTAAAACATTTTACTTCACTATAAATATAAAAGTATGTTTTATATACAAGAAAAATATGAGGTATTTATGTCGAACAGTTTTTGAGAAAAAGGTACATAAAAAAAGCTCAATTTAACATTGTCGGTATAGGTGGCACTGACTCATCTTAAAATAAATCACGGTCGCTTTACAGAAAAAAAGCAGATTTATAATCATACAATTTTAAAGGGTATTTTTCCTTGAGGATTGGTAAGAATTGTGAATAGAACTCGGTACAATCTGAAGATATGTATCGTGTGTCTGTCACAAACTCTAAGAAAAATATGACTTTTGATAACAATGAACCATTTTGAAAATTAATTTATAAAAGTAGTATCGAAAAAAAAAATGTTTCCTATGGTTTTAAATACAAATTCATGGGTATGTGTGACTAAATTTAGTATCATAGTAAAAAAATCTTTTTTATTGTTTTTTTTTTAAATTTTTTTTTATACATAGTTTGATGTTGTACTTGATTCTTCCAAATGCAAGTCAAAACTGTTTGATTAAATGCATTAGAAAAAAATCAGAACATTTAATAAAATTATTAGTTAAATCGTTGACAAACCATTTGGCATTCATTTGATGAGAGATTACGAACAATTTAAAGCTTTCCTTTGCCGCGAACTTCCTTTGTATACTTTCAGAGAACATAGTAGGGCGAGGGAGGCAAAGAGACTATTATTGCCAAAATGTTTTTTTCTTGTTTAGTTCTAATCTGAAGTAATTTAAGACAGTGGCTTTTAAAGCGATCAGTAAAATTATTGGGAGAAAAATACTATGAAACTAATATTGATTATCTGTGTGATGACATTTTATCTAATTTTTCGAATAGTTTACATTTATTTAAAAACTTTCATTTAAAATATAACAATAATAACATTACTTTAATCAATTTTAAAAAATAGAATAAACTAGAATTTATGTGTGTTCCAAGAATTTTCTGTAAAAATCATTCCATACCAAGAGTTTTTATATAATTTTAGCTGAAAAATATTCTTATCTTTTGAGAAGTAAAAATTTTAAGTAAATCTGAGATAATTACAATTTTAGCTCTTATACGAATAACATTTCAAAAGCATTTATTCACTCTACATTCTTATGCCAATTAACCATCTACTGTTCTCAAAGCATATTTCGGTACTTAATAGAACATAATTATCTACCGAAACACGGAATTATTACATAATCCACGTAACACAGTTGTGATGGTGAAGCTTAAAATTAATTATAATGTCACTAGTTTCAACTTAAAGTTATTATATTTGATTAATGAAGTTTACCTTTCATGAACTACTTACAAATGTTTAACGTTTTCATTTAAATGTAAAGTATGTTTCGTTACACAGGAGTGGAAAATGTACCGTTCCATTTTCTGTACAGTTTCCACTCCCTTTTAAGCCATAATTACTTTCTTTAATACCTATAATACGCATTTGAAATTTACAAATTATGTAAATATACAATAGTAGCTAGCTAATTAATTTTAGTCTAAATTGAAAATTACTTCATTTTTCAGAGAACTAACATTGTTCGTTAACTCAATTTCCAGGTAAAGTAACATTATACACGGATATAAGAAATAGTACAACTTAAGACTGAATTCATAGAATGAGATAAAAACAATGCACGATTTCTTCTATATTTTTAAAAAGACAGCGTTCTTTTTCAAATAATTTGCAATTTCTGAATACACAGACTGTATCTAATCGTAGCAATGTGTGTGAGCTACAGTTTCCAGTATTTTCAAACGAAGTATTTCTGATGTATTAATATATGAAGAGTAAAGATAGCTCATGCTTATGTTCCATAAGGAAAAATCTGATTAATACATATTAATATTAAATTTCTCACTAAAAAAAGAAGTTTAAAAATGCCCAAGGACACCGAAAATGAATACATTAATAATTTAACAGTAATCCTGTGTATCTTGTAAGTAATCGCTAAACATATGTTTTCTGTATACGTTAAAAAAAAAAAAAGAAGAAAATATTCATCTAAAAAATAGTGTTAAAAAAGTTATTTAGAAAAAAAATAGCATTCTAATGATGCTAAGAATATTTAAATATAAAATAATTTTCAGACAGAAATAATGGGTTTAAAATATTAACCAATAAAAACAATCAATTATTTTTTCATATACATAAGTAAGTATTTATATATCGTCTGCCTAGTTATCAGAATGCGTAACTCCTTCTGGGGTGCTAATTTGAGATAAGAGTGATACACGCCAAGTTGTTGTTTATGTTCGCCAAGACGGGCGATAACATTACAATATGGTTATCTTAATATTTTTATCTGTGAATTGGTTTATAGGGATTAACGTATATTAGAGTTCAATAATTATTATTGTGTTATTTATAATTATTATTATATTCTATGAGAATTGTTACATATAATAATTATATTATATATACATAATTATGTATAATAATTATTATTATATAAACATATGAATATATCATACATCATAATTACTATTAAATTATATTATATGATAATAATAAATTGCATACTTTTATTATTATTATTAAATTTAATTTTTATTATATTATATGAGAATTGTTATATATAATAATTATATTATATAAACATAATTATGTATAATAATTATTATTATATAAACATTATATGAATATATCATACATCATAATTACTATTAAATTATATTATATGATAATAATAAATTGCATACTATTATTATTATTATTAAATTTAATTTTTATTATATTATATAGTTATTCATTATTGATTCTTATTGGTTGTTTTGTCCATTACTATAATCTTCGTTTGAAATATATTTCAAAGCTGTTCTTTACAATTATTTTTCTGAAGATTTTTTACTGCTAGGTCAACA
Source organism: Trichonephila inaurata madagascariensis (assembly GCA_019973955.1). Lineage (NCBI taxonomy): Eukaryota > Metazoa > Arthropoda > Arachnida > Araneae > Nephilidae > Trichonephila > Trichonephila inaurata. Next base: position 9,042 of record BMAV01028133.1, read on the forward strand.
TCTTGAATTCCACGTAATTCGACAACAACCACTTATTTGCGTGATTAAGGAAACGTGCCAAACACCTCTTGGCACGTGGCACTCTCACATCAAATTTAATTTCCTTGTGGAATTACGCATTCTGTTAATTACGCCGATGATATATAATTTTATCAAAAATGAAAAATAGAATCAAGATGGCTTACAGATATTATCACGGATAGCGAAACCCTTTTTTAAACCTGAATGCATCTGTTGCAAAACAAAAATTCAGTTATACAATACTCTAGTAAGAGCTATTGTTTTATATGACAGTGAAAGTTAGACAATTAGCACAGAAGACGAAAAGAAATTGATGACTTTGGAGAGAAATATCTTTGGTGAATTTAGAGAAAGACGAATCTGGAGAATACCGTACAACCTTGAACTTCAATCAGAACACAAAGAAACCAACACATAGTCAAAAATTGATCAAGACTTCCAAAGTAAGGTACCAAATATATTTCGGGTATCCCAAAAATCTTGTTAAAAAAAAATTTTTCCGGTTAAGAAAAGAATAACAGAAAACAAGTTGGATGGATAAAGAAAAAGTGGTTGAAGGACATTGGAAAAAATTGAGGGAAAAAATTAAAAAAAAAAAGTTCAAGATGGGGGAAAACGGCTGAGACGGCCGACCGGTGACCGTTGCAATGTTTAAAAGAAGATATAATTGCATTATTAAGGATCACTCGCGCGGGGTGTTCGTCCCCCCAGCAAAAAAAATCCTCCGGTTCAAAAAAGAATGCACAAACCAGTGTTTTCTGTAGCTGCACTTTTTAGGTTATTGAACCTTCAGACCTGATGCAATCCCTCTTTCTCAACGCGGGAATGTAATGACCTTAAAAGTTTATCTGGGGGCTGGAATGTTTGGAAAAGATTAAAATTTTTTTTCTACTTTCTACTATCATTATCTCATTAATTAAAAAGTATATTTACTGGTATATACTTTTTTATACTGATTTATAAAAAAATATAAAAATTATGTTTTTTAAAATAAAATTTTGTATGTTTTAGTTTAAATTAATTGTTAGTCTCATTTTATGCAATAAATTTAATAATTTTATTTTGTATAATACAAAGAACATCTTGTACTTTATAAATATTATCATAATGACTTATTTTGTTTTCATAATTAAATACACGTGATAAAAAGTTTGGGTTTTTCTCTACACCCGGGGTAACGACGGTAGCAAACAGGCAGTGACCGCGGGTTAACTCATTTCTTTTAGAACCTACTAAAAACTATTTCTCAACATATCATATTTCTATTTTATTTTCTTAAGAACATACTGCCAGTTTAATGTTAGATCTGATGTCCCAAAAATGTGTACATTTAAATTAAAAAGTTATGGCCAATTACTCGTTACTGTGGTCTTAAAAAAATTAATATAAAATTACTATTGAAATGACCTTAGCGAAAATATTTTATATCATTATTAAATAAAAAGATTAAGGATATGAAAGTTTTCATTTTTTATTTCCTGAGCTGCAGGGTGTGTTTTAATGAAACTGATGAATTAGAATGGAATTTCTATATTTGAATATAGTCAAAGTTTGGTAAAAATGTTTCTTCATAGGATCTAAGGAACTAAATTTCGAACAGCAAATACATGCTTAGTTTTAATTTTTATACTGGATCATTAAACCCAAACTAGTAACTATTCAATAAAATCAGGAAAAATCAAGGTAATATTCATAAAAGAAATAGCTTACGGACCGATTTTGGTTCTTACGTACTGGCAACATTGAATACAACCACATAAATTCTCAGACTGGAATACGCTGACGGGAATATGAAGCACGTCGTCAAAAAACATTACATGAATAATAATAAGTAATTATAAATAAATAATAAAAAAAAAAAAATAAAAAAAATTTTTTTTTTAATTTTTTTATTTTTTTTTTATTTTAATATTATTAAAATTTTCTATTATTATTTATTATTATATAATAGAGATTATAATTATTTATAATCATATCATTAAAAATTTTTAATATTAGAATTTGTTTTAAAAATTTTCCCAGAAAGCCAAAATTTTTGCATTTCAGTATTCGAGCGTATTATATAGATGGACAGTTAAACATAATGGTAGCTAATGGAAAATAAAAAAAAAAGGCACTGTCCCGGGTTCAATGCCTCCCGCCACGTTGGAAATCGGGGGTTGCAAGATTGATAAATTATTTTGAAAGTTGGCATGGGTTTTGGAAACTACCTTACCCATATAGTTTTTTATTTTTTTTTTTAAAGTACCGTCTTTTTAAAAACCCAAAAACTTGGAAAAAATAAATTACTAATATTTTTTTAAGTTTAAAATTTTTTTTTTAACCTTTAAATTTTTCCTATTTTTTTTTATCATAATTCTTTAGTACTTAATGCGAAAGCGTTAAAAATGGTCGGTTTTCTAAAAAGAATGAAAAAAATATTAAAAAAAAAATTAAAGAAAATTTTGTGGGGTTTAAAAATAGTAACGTATCAAGTGCTCTGACGGGTATGCAGATTAGCTGGATGAATAAAAATTCCTCTTAAGAAAACAAAAAAAGTCACATCATTCAAATGATGCTGGTAGGTGTGTGCGGAGCTGGTTCTCTGACATGACTAAATATCAGTTAGAAGCTGGTTTCCTTGGGAAAAAAACATGGTCTATGTTTTTAAAAAAAAGGGAAGTGTGTTACAGCTTTTGGGTTAAAAAAAAAATTTTCCTGAAAAGATACATCGGAAAGGGTACAAGTGTTATGTCTGGAAAACAGGTGTGGTTTTCCCAAAAAGGAATTTTGCCCCAAACCCCTTAAAGATAAAACAGGGGGAAAAAAAGAGCGTTTAGCGTTGGGGGGTTTTGGCCCCTTTTCCCCTTACAGAGATTTCCCAGCTTTTTTGCCCCAAGTGATATCCATCTCTTCGGACTTTTAAAAAAACACTCAAGAAGTCAACATTTTAACACCGATGCTGAGGATCAGCAAGCCGTCGTGAAGGGTTGCTCAACCTTGATGATTTTTACAATGTTGGTTTGGTGTATCCCGGGGGAACGGAAATTTCCTTTAAAAGTTTTGTTTTTACAATATAGAAAAGTAAAATGCAAAAGTGTTTTTTACCCTCGTTTTCAATTTTATATGGGAAAAGGGATCCATAAATTATTGCTTAACCTTAAAATTTACTAGCATAATTCAGTGATAGTTTTAGATATTAAAAAAAGGGTTTTAACTCAAAAAAGATTCTTTTTAATATATTTTCCCAAAAAAAACCTACACCCTTATTCTTGTATTTTTTTTTTTCATCAATTTTTTGTGCGATATTTTTTTTGCCCTTTATTTTAATTTTTTCGGTTTTTTTTTTTTTTAAAATCTATTTTTCCCTTCATTCTTAGCTTTGTGGGGTTACAACTTGTCTTTTATTATTTTTTTTCTATATATATATATATATATATATATATATATATATATATTTATATGTGTGTGTGTGTGTGTGTGTGTTTTTTCCAGCAAACGTTTACTCTGGGTTCTTTTATACCTTATCTTTTTTTAAACCCCCTCTTTCGAATCGGTTAATTAAAAAAAAAAAATCTTGGAAAATTTTGTCAACTTTGGGAAAAACACTACTTTTTCCCTTTTCAAAACCCTTTTTTATGAAGTTTTTAATATTTAATTTTACTGCCATACGCCGTCCCCTTTGGCCAAAAACAAAACCAAGTTTTTCGATCAATATCCAACTCTTTATCTCGTAAATGGTATGCATATTCACATGCAATATTTTTTTTTCTTTCATTGAGTGACATGATTATAGTAAACAGAGTTACTCATCTGTCAGTTTTAATTGAAATCAATTTTTCTCGAAAGGTATTTATTTTTAAAAGAACTTTAGAGTGATTTTAGATTGCACAGAAAAGAGTTTTTGCATAACATTTTCAAAATTGTAACGTATTTCAGTAATATTTCATTTCAGAGGAAATAGAATAATTATTCGTAATTATTTAATGAAACGAATGGCGACATTTCTAGAGTGAAGGCAGCATATGTTTATTTTTCCATACTTAAGCATGTAATACATTTAATTTTTAACCCTTAACTACGAAATATTATTTTCCTTTTGGGAAGATAATTTCTTAAGCAAACATTGTAATATTTAGTTAATTCATCCGAATACATTTCCAGACTAATGGATTTTCTCATTGTGTTAGGAATTTCAGTAATTACAGCTATTTTGTTTGCAAACTGGGGAAAAATAGCTACAAGAAAAATTGAACGTTACGGTTATTAAAACTTTACTACAATTTGTAGCACATTGTTGAATATTTATACCCATTATTGCCGCTAAAGTATATGTAAGAGGGAGGAATAACTTACGTTTAATTAATAATGTACACTTTTACATGGTCGCCCATATGGTATAGTGGTTACCGATGCTGACTGTTGTGCCGTAGGGCCTGGTTCGAATCCCGGAGAAGATATCTATGTTTGTAAATGTATAGTGCCTTCGCGGCATGGGTGTACTATAAATAGCCTTCGAGCCGCAAGTCCTCTCGTGAGGTTGGAGCAAAGGGAAGAGAGGGGGGAGGACCCTGACCACCACGAGAGTGTTCTCCCTCTTAATTGGGGTGGAACTGAGACAAATCGTACTGTCACATGTATGGTGCTCAAAGCTACGGCTAACGACAGGCGTGACTTAGCCCTTTGCCGTGATGAATTTCTTGGGCCTTGATCTGTCCTTTGCCAATCAGGTGGCATTAGTAAAAACTATAAAGAGCTGTCAAGCCACTCCTCTCGTGAGTTTGGTGGAAGGGGAAGAGAGGAGGGAGGCCTCCGATCCCCTCCCGGGGTGTTCTCCCTTAAAATTGGGGTGGAATATAGAAGTCCATCCTGTCTTTCTCCGGAAACTTCCATGCCTTCTCTTTGAGAAGGACACGACAATAACAACCACTACACTTGTTACATGGACTAGTAAAATATATTAATAAAGAAAAAGTTTATCATAAAGCTTTAGAAAGATAAATGTTTTCATTTCCAAATTAACAGAATTTTACTGTCACACCAGGATCTTTTTAAAATACCAGAAAGACTTCATGAAACTTATATCATTTTTTTTGTGCACATTTTGAACAATTAATCTCCAAGCAATTTAGTTTCTTTTAATAATAAAATTGCATAAATATAATAAATAATTGTATAAATATAATAAAAAAACAAATTTAAATATTTTTTAGTATTTTGAATTTTAGGGCATGAATGATAGATTTCGACCGAAAGGATTAATTACTTAAAAGGCGGACTTTTGTATAAAAACACACAGTTCTTTCTACTCTTAAATGCTTTCAGAACAACATATGATTTGCGAAATAAAAACCCATTAACGTTAATCACTCTCCTTGTTGGAATAGAGATATTTACGTAGATTTACTTTATATAGTTCTAATATGTAGGAGTTCTGTCTTTCTTGGGTAAAAATCAATGACAAACTTACTTTCTGAGGAATGGGTATAAAATTTCATCATCCGACACTTTGTTCAGTTCTCAGAGGAAAACAACTCTTTGTCTAGTTTCCATTATTTAACGCCACATGATAGTTCATTGACAAAATTAAGAAGGAGGAATCCATCCTGAAACAAAGGATTCCTTCCTGAAGGCAAAATTGGTCTAAAGTATCCATTACATAAACAGTTTTTAATGGATTTTCTATATATGTACATATATTGCTATTTCAACAATAATTAATCATGCAATACCAAAATGTACTAGTACGACATTTTTTTAAAATATGTATTGTGTACCGAGACGATTTAATTCCATAATTTCCTATTTGCATATGGATTATTTTTATTTTTCTATATTTACCATTTTCTTTTGATTGAAATGTGATAAATTTTGAAATAACTTGCTTGAAAATAACAAAACTATGTATTTTGAAGTTCACTTCTTATGGCACGGTAGGAAAAAAATTTTCGTTACAAGCGTTACTAATTACGGTTACGCCAAGAACGTAAGGTAAAAAATGCATGGAAATCTAAATTTCCCCACTTTTTAAAATGCAGTTTGAAATAATAATGATGATAATAAATTTGTTAATTATATATAATATTACTTTAAAATAAAACTTAATTATACAATTCAATACATATAAACGGCAACAACTTAAACTTCTAAGATCGTAGATGCTTACATTTGACGATCTACCTAAATTATTTCAAATTTTTTTATGCTGCATATAATTTATAATCAATGGTTTCACAGGCTAGCTCATATGGTGAATATATTCTCTTTTTCCTTTTAAAAATAATCATATCCCAAGTTTAGGTAGTCCATTAAAATGTTCAAAACCAAATACACATAAAAAGTGGTGTATTTTCCATGAGTGGTTGTACCGTCAGAAAACCCATATGAAAAATTTTGTGAGATGGAGTACGATGTCACAACGTAACTATATCGCCAACCATTCAAAAACTCTAATAGTACCCAGAGGCATATTTTCTTTACATTTAAAATGATTGACATAATAATGAGCTATTATAAAATGTTATGTTTGTTTATCAAGTTATCCTTCCAGAGATCATCTCTTAGCATAATTTTACGCTGAAGACTTTAAAAGAAATAAAAAAAATGCAAAAATACTTCAAGCTTCATTTTTTTCCCTTTAAATGCATCTGCATTAAGCCCAATTGAGGCGTCATACTTTAACCCTTTAACATATTCTTCGGACAATCTTTTCCAAGAACACCATATACAATCTCCCAAAATTTAACTCATCAGCAGTGTCAGGTATTAAAAAGATATAATTATGGTCAAGTAAATACTAGTTTATAGTTATAAAATGGCGAAACGTTGTGTCGAAGTAATCGCACTGTATAGTAAAATTTTAATGAGCAATTATAAAATGTTATATGTTTGTTTATCCAGTTATCATCCTTCCAATGATCATCTTTTAGCATATATTTTACGCTGCAGACTTTAAAAGAAATGTGACTTTAAAATGCAAAATACTTCAAGCTTCAAATATTTTTCTTTAAATGCAGCTGCATTAAGCCTAATTGGAGGCGTCATAAGTTAAGACTCACAGATTCTTCGGACAATTTTCGCCAAGAACACTAAATACAATCTCACTGAAATTAACTCATCATCAGGTATTAAAAAGATATCATTATATTCTTCTGTGTGTTGATCGGCGTAGAATAGTCCCAACGTAAACTCATGCGTGTCGTAAATGCAACTAAAATGAGAAGTCAACCTCTCATGGCTCTTTCAACCCTCAATTATGACAAGTGCACCTCTGCAATTTGTCATACACGACAACAACAATACACATAAGCCAAATAAGTTGACTTCTACAGTGTGTTCCCACTGATACACACACACACCTTTTTTTTCTATTCTATGAATTTTTTTAACATAACAGCAGATAAGTACTTTAGAAATTTTAATGGGGAAAAATAAACTCTAAAAATGTGTGTGCAGACTTACAGGCGAGACTATGTAACACTATTACAAAACAAAAAAAGTCAAAGAAATACATTAGACCAGGGATACTCAACCTTTTTTTCGGTCGGGCCGTATATATATGTTGGCTATTTCATGCGGGCCGCATACACATATTAACTATTTCACGCGGGGAGCATATCCATGTTAGCTATTTCACACGAGCGCCATGCATATTATGGCTATTTCACGCAGGCCGCAACGGGAGGATTAAATCAGGAGGGGGGGGGGGAGAAATGCTTTAGACCAATATAGAAAATTTAAAATGTGGAAAATTCATCAAAATATCAAAACTCCTATTTCGCTTTTTTTAAATTATTATTTGTTACTTTTGTCGTTCAATTTTTCTAAATTGAAGCATTTAAAAATCCCGCCACAGCGAAATTTCTGCATCAGTAAATGGTTTCATACGATTACTAATAATGTAACAAATTTCATAGGGTGCCTTTGTTACCGCTATGACATTAATACTGACAAAAACTTTTTGCTGTTGTAAAGATTATTCAAGAAAGCCTATTTACAACCTCTTGAAATAAGGAAAAGTGTCATTGATCAATTTCTGTTTATTGGTATTTTTTAAATACAAGACTTTCGTGACAAATCAGACAAATACTGATCCCAATGCTTGTTTTTAACTACAAAATAGTAAACTGCCAATCGTCTTGAAGCAGCCTATTTTCTTCGAATATTTTCTCTTGCAAGATATTTAAAAATTAGTTCCCCTGATAAAAAGTCACTCCACTCCACTGTTGTCTATTATCACTAACTAGAAAAAAAATCAATCAATTTACACCCATACGACATCGAAGCAAAAAACAAAATTGATATATTTGATTTCTTAACAAATAATTTCGCACCAAATTTTCCATAAGTAAATGAATTTCTTAGAGCAATGAGCCATGACCGGGCCACTTACCCGGTGGGCCGCAGGTTGAGTATCACTGCATTATACGTTTTGAGATTCTAAGCATTTTTTTTTACCGCATGAATAAGATATTGATTGGTAAATTGCGTTTTATTCTTTTAACACTAGAACGTCAGATTTTGAACATACATAAAACTGCCACACATTGGGGCCAATTTGAAATTTATAAGAAATTCAACTCCATTAAAAAATTTTAATAAAATTTATATAAAGGTTTTTTGAATATTTATTAATTTTTATTATTTATTTTATTTAGTTTTTAAATATAATATTTCCTCCATGTTTTCAGAGTTGATTAAATGACAGTATATAAATTAAAATATATAATGCAATATATTTTCTTGCACAATATTCTTTAGCAAGAGAACAGGTGACAAGAAGGGAGAATTTCCTGTACATATAGTACCAATTTGCACACAATATGTTCAACTGTTAACGGCAAATGCAACAATAACCTGGGTTGAGCGTGAGAAAATAACATTTACTACAGAATGGTTTTGGAAGCCTTTACTTTACACCTTTCAGAAGTTTTGTTTTCTACCTTAAAATATTGAAAGATAACATTTGTTTCTTTTTAAGGTCTGTATTTGATTGATATGGAGGGAAGATACAACTGTATCACAAACTACCATATCCTAGTTCTTCTACGATTTAATGAGTAAATACTGCAATTGAAACTGAGATGTCTGAAAAAGGCTTGAATGTTATAGAAGAATTCAGGGTAGAAATGGCAAGGTCGTTGTAAGAAACATGAGCTAGCTTCTACAATTGGCGAATATGTAAATAAATTGGTCACTTTTCATCCTTCCCAAATATAGAAAAGTCATTTAAAAATATTTAGATTTTACATCAGTTGCCAACCAATACTGAATTTCGAAGTCTTCCGGTTTATTGGCCATGTATTGGAGGAATCTGAATATTGATTTATGCGGCACAACGATAGTTCATCAATGGTTACTTCAAAAATTATAGTACAGATAACAAATTTTCGACCAGCTTGCAATTAGATAGACTAGGAAAAATATATTTGTTCGTCGCTTGTTGATTTGTTCAACTATTTCGAAGATCAAATGCAAGGTATTACAAACTTTCAAAGAAAAACTGCGTATCATTGTCTCTTCGAGCATCGATGTCATCTTCGAAATAATGTGGTGTTCTGCAATTGTCGATTTTTGTGGGGTCCCGTCTTCATCCACGTCGTCTTCGAAAAAATCCAAACTGGGGGGTTGTGTTTTCGTCTTTGTCATCACGATAGTTGTCTTTTTCCCCACGCACAAAAAGAAAAAAACTGAGGCATTAGGAAATATGAAACAAACTTTCACTTGAAAAGCGCCATTTTTCTCATGGGGCTTAAATGACACCTGTTGGCTGTTTTAGGTATTTTCATGATTAATTATCCTACTTATTAAGATATGAATATGAACATTCGTCCCACTACACATGGATAAGTGAATATTGACGTTGCACTGTTCAGCTACTCGAGTGCACTTTTAGCGATGGACTACATAATTTTGAAAACCAAGGTAAGTGACTAGGAACGATGCCTGAATTGGCACCTCTCTCCTAACTGCGACACCACACCACACGGATGGGAGGAATTTTGAGCTCTCAACAGATTAACGTGTATTGCCCCTCCCACTACATGGTGGGTCGTCGCGGCAGTTTCAACTCAGACACGCGAGCCACAGTCCTTATCTTTAACACATAAGAGCAGTTTAGAAAAAATCCAACATTTAAACTGCAGTGTTCGTTTTTATACCG
>BMAV01028134.1:0-16942 GCA_019973955.1 Trichonephila inaurata madagascariensis
GGTAATGATAAAAATGCATTTCCTATCAAAATTTTAAAGTTTATAAATACAAAAGGGAAAAAAAAAGGGGCTAAAATCATGTGACGTTTGCCCTTCTCTCACAGGGGTTTCCAGCGAATCCTTTCATAAATTCATGTGATGCTACGTTTACCGGGTAAATGAAATCATGTGACCAACAAATCATTCATAGTTCATGAATTTCGCTGTTTCAAACCTTAGCTTTTTATAGAAACTATTAAAAGGTACTATTTGTCACAGTAATAAAGACATAATGTCAGCTTATGTCATTTAAATGCAATTGAGTTAAAAGTACACATTCATTTAAAAACACAAGAGTCTTAAATTTTGGAAAATTTTTTAATCTTATCCAAGTATTAAACTAAAAATTTATCTAAATTTTGTAAGTACGACAAAAAGTACATGCATGTCAGTTTCTGAATTAAATGAAGAACATTATTATTTCATCATGTGACCTTAAATTTTTAAAACAGAAAAAGATTAAAAGGGGGTCCGGCCTTCAAGGGCCATTTTAATTTTTATTTTTGTACTTTTTTCCAATTCTGAATTTTATGATAGAATTTTTATAAATGCTATCATTAAGAACTTTAACGGGGGGTGTTTTTTTTTTGAAAAAAATTTAAATTAATTACAATTTTTAAAAATTTACAATTTTTCCCTAAAATTTGGATTTAAAAACCTATCAAAAAAAGTTTATAAAATATCTAATTCCCCCCTTTTTTAGCATGTTAAGCATATCAAAATTTCCACAAAATTTTAAAATTATTATGTTTAGTAGTTTTGAAAAAAAAATAAAGTAACAATATTACATTTTGAAAAACAGGTTTTTAAAAAAAATTTGAAATTTTTTTGATTTTTTTTTTTAGTACTTTTCCAAAACATAACTTTTTTTACTCTCTGCTCACACAAATGGCTCTTTTAATTATTTTTTTTTTCATTATTTTTAACAATTTTGGCGTTTTCGGGATAACTAGATGCTTTCGTTGGGCTACACGAATCCTACGTGTATCTAATTTTTTGAAGAATGACGCTTAGTTATAACCTGGTTCAGCATCACAAAATTTTTAAGATCATTAGAGTTTTTACATGACTCATATTCAGCTGTCCCACAAAGCCATGTTTATCCCTAATTTTGGACTATTTTTTTTTTTAATTCTACAAATGTAGGTCTTGGAATCACTGATCATATGGCGTTAACTCATTTGGACTCTGAGCTTTTCATTGTAAACCTTTGTTTCATAACATAGGTTTAAAAAGGCTCGCAAATGGATAGTTTTCTTTATATTTAGGGTCCTTAGATTAGAAACATGTAAAAAAATTTTTTTAAGAACATTTTGACAAAAAAATTTTATTTAAATACAGTATTTCGGCAAAAAACTTGAAAAACCCTTTTAAAAAATGTTCTCCTTTTTGAAAAAAGTTTATTATAATAATATTTTGCCTGATATAGCAGACTCTGTACAGAGGAAAAGTTTTTAAAAACCCTTAAGAGTTATAACCATTTGAAATAATTATGGTGGTTTTTTTAAAAATTTCTCCCTCTTTTGTCTAAAACATAAAAAAAACCCATTCTATGTTATATTTTTAAAAAAATTTGTTGAGCCTTTTAAAAGGTCAGCTATATCTCCGAAATATTTTTTAAATAAATCTTTTTTCAAAAAAGGAGAATATTTTAAAAAAGGGGTTTATTCTATTTCTTTTTTGTAAAGTATTTCTTAAAAAATTTTTTATTGTAATACTATTCTTAAAACATTTTTATATACATTTTCTAATCTAACGATACTAAGTATTATTTATCCATTTAAAAGCTTTTAAAATCACTTTCCCGAATGTCGGATCCCTTAATTCATTATTTATAACGTCGTAAAAATTTATGATCATAGTTCCTTTCGTTACACTCGGCTTCTGTCTTTTGAAATTTGGCCCGGACAAATTTTCCCCCAGGACGATCCATTTAATGCTCTAGTTTGAAGACATAAGATGAAAATAAAAACCCCAAACCCGTAAATGTTAGATCATTGATATTTTTTCTATAGCTGTACTATAATACGAATTTTTTGATATTAAAATTCAGTGAGTCGTTTGACCATTAACCATCATTTCTTGTTTTCTTTTTTCTTTTTTAAAAACTAAAGACTGTACCCATACACTTTTTTGGCCAAAGCCCTAGTACACCTTATTTTCAAGAAAATCAAAGGGTTCGCTTCATCAGAAACTTATGCAAGGGTGCTTTAGCAGTGCTCATTTTATGCGCGTCAAGGAGTAGTTTCATTTAAAAATAATAAAAAATACTTCTAATTACCGTATTTCCACATATTATATATCATTTCAAGCCGAAATATTTGAACTTTTAAAAAGCATAAAATAGTAAAAATCGATAATCTTTCGAAAAAGCATGTGCCCCCCCTTTAATGATTTTAAAACACTAACCTCGTAATTTAACTTGTTTAAGTATGTATTACTACTAAATAATTAAAATTTTATTTTTACAGGTGAAAAAAAATGCTCTTACAATGTGTTGTATTGAATCCAGAAAACATCAAAAAAGAGAATAATAAAGTAGTTTCGTTGAGTACTTTTAATTATATTTGTTTACTATTTCATAGTTATATTACTTACTCTCTAATCTAATTTCCACTCCTCTCACTTCAATACACTGACAACACTGTCTGGTAGATTAATTACACTTTTCCAAAGCTCTTTAAAAAATGTCGTTGGCTTGAAATTGCATAAAAAAAAGATGATCAAAATATGTTCTCGAACAACAACAAAATAAATCTAATTATAAAGTCCTTTTATTAACATCAGAACTTTTAATTTTTATACTGCAGTATTTGATGCACTCGCAGGGCATAGTACAGAAATTAATTGAACCAAAATTTTAGTAGCAGCTTCTTTAAAATTGCCTTTTGATACTGCCATTGATTTTCTCTAGATGTTACATAACTCCTATTTTAATGAAATGATTTCACAGTTAAAAAACCTAGATAATAATTGTATCTATGAAATTTTCAAGAAAAGCATTCGCAAAATTAGGTGTCCCTCAAATAAACTGTAGGACATGTGTACAAACAACCAAAATCTGAATTTTTCAATTTCGGCAGCGCCAATCTAATCAAGTTGGCATTATTGGCGACACAACACAATATACACATAAAAATATTAATAAATATTAATTCTCATTGTTTATTCATAATTTTATATGTATTATGAAAAATACGTTACTGTGTGTGTGATAAAAATACAGCGATTTCCTTTAAAATTGTGGTGGTAAAAATTTTCCAGCCAGAATATTCCATTTGGCGTTGATTGTACTATTTTTGGCGACTTTATCACCTTTACAGGTGAAACGGAAACGTATCAATAAATGATAATAAAGGCTTTAATTGATCACTCTTAATATGATAATAAAATATTTCGAGCTATTTTAGAATGTACTATTAATATTGAGCAAGAGCTGAAATTGGTTTGTATGATTGAAATTAATAATGTGGAAAAGGATTAAATTGCTGACGTATTTTATATTTAAGGGTACACAGAATGATTCAATTGACAAAAATCGGTCAAAAAATCTTTTTTTTTTAATTCTAATTTATTTTTTATGTACTTTTCGGTGACCTCACAAAATATGAAAGCTCTAAACTTAAAAAAACCAGAATTATCATAGCTTTTACATTCGTTTTTATTCACACCCCTATGAAAAATCCAAATTTTAAATGAACTTATCTCAGAAAGATAAAATAACTAGTTTGTCTTCATTTAAAATGCTAAGGCTTTTTCCTATCGTACCTAATGCTTTTATTTTTTTTTACTTATTGCTAATAGTACATGTTGAAAAAGGTAGTATACATTTTTGAATCAAAGCAATACTTAATTTTTTAAAAATAATTCAACTCAGAATTTATACGTTTTTTAAGGAATTTTCAATCAACATTCATAAGAAAGAAGTATTGTACGAATACCCATCATGTTAACGCAAAACCCAAACCAACTTTTGTTATACATAGTTTGATGTACTTCTAAATCAAACTTCATGCGTATACGTAAATCTTTGTAAGAGGAACAGCAATTTTAAAGTCACTGCGCAAGTTTTAAACTTTTTTCCTTAAACAATTAAATGACCATCTTTTTATGAAATTTTGAGCACAAAATCCGTTTTACATAGTATACACACATAGGAGGCCACCAAAAAAAAATTTTGAGAATCCTTAAATTATTTTTTTTTTCTTAAATTGTACAATAATTTAAAATGAGTGAAATTTTCTTGCATGTTTAAATGCTTTCAAGCTGATGTACTTCGAGAAAGAAAATTCTTGTTACTAAGTATTTAGAATTTCTTAAGTTATTTTTTATTTGTGCATTAATGATATTGGAATAAAAAGTTTTGATAATCATCTAGGTCTCTCATTTATCCCACTCGATCGACAATAACATCAGGTCGATGCCCACAAAACTCAACCAGACATGGAGGCCAGATTAAGTCTATCATTTCTTCCGCACCTTTGAGCCAGGGCCGTTTTGAACCTCCCCGGCACCCTATGCACTTCAAACTTTTACGCTTCTCGCCATTTCCAGAGCACCCCAACTCCTCCTTTAGTTCTTAATTTTCCAGTTTTGGTTCGGTAGGGATTTTTCATTTACTCTCTTATTCTTGTCCCTTTGTTTGTTTTGCTCTTTGGAGAGTCTATCCACTACCCACCACCTGTGGATGAGCCGTGTTATGGACTTGCAATCGTAATGAAAGGATAGTTTCAGTTATCTTAATATCTCTTTATTAAGATCTTAACTTAATCACTATACACAATGATATTAATAATTATAGAAAGTGGATCTGGAGTGAGACGACACAATTCGTATTACCAAATAATCGCGTAAATGACCACTATATCTAACTTTACCGATTACGGCTAATCTCCTTAATACCCACAGTTTCTTATATCTTAAATGTAAAAAAAAAAAAAATTGACGCTAAATCCAAGGCAACGGGTACTCTCTTGGTTGTACTGACGTGACTTTAATCCTTGTGGAATGCTATCCACTTTTATCTTGAGTACATAGGTACGGGTAGGTTAATCCTTGAACTAGTAATTTCCTATAACTTTAACTTAATTTCGTTTAACCGTAAGCATATACCTCATATAGACACTTCACATAGCCACATAGCGAACGCTAAACTTCTACTAATTATAAGATTCCTAATTTGCATTCTCGCGTTCTTCTTCCGGAGTTTGTTGGAATTCTGGCCCCAAGGAACCCCAAGAGGACATTAATGGAAATCACGATGAAAGTCCGTCACAATTCGCATGAGGAAGGTTTAAATGGACTTGGTGTAAGCTTTCCTGCTGCAAGGTGATAAGAAACAACATTATTATAGTTAGACTTTCTGCAGAAGCATACTACTTAATTCATGGTCACAGAAATAAAATGAAACACATTTAGAATTTAACAACTCACTGATACACATTTTGTATTGACTGATTGCTTATTAATCTCATTTTAAAACAATATGAAAGTTTCTGTCAATGGTTCTCGGAATTTTAATCTCTTTCAAGGGATGTGCGAACGACACTTGAAATATGCAACACACTCTTCTGAAATACCCGTCTATGTTAAGGTACAAATTAAAAGTGTCAGCCGCTCTACAGCGGGACTCAAACGCAAGATATGACAAAAGCCACGTTAGACACGAACAAACTCATAACTATACCACACCATTACAGTCACTACTAAAAGTTCTCAAACACTATATTTTAGGCAATATAATATTAAGTCTTAAATGAGATAAAATGGATAATGAATGGAACATGATTAATTAAAATCCATCTTTATCTTTGTTTCTTTTAAACATGCACATTTTAAAAGGAAATATCTTGAGTATCACTTTGTGTTTCCTAAAAATTGCTCTAGTCTTGTGATTTTATATCAACGATCCGTGGTCCGTGGATCACGGAGCTTTCTAGAGGGTCCGAGCTTTTAAAATCTGAAAGCCATCCTGGAAAAATTAAAAGATCTACAATCTTGGGGTTAAAAAAATTTTTCCCCCAAAAAAAAACTCTCAGAACATGTATTTCGTTGTATTTTTTAAAGTTTGGTTTTTTTGTAATATTTTAATTAGATGTTTGCTGTTTTCTTCAAGTTAAGAAGACACAGTACGATTCAAATCACAAAAATCGGCCAAAAATTCAAATATATTTTCGATCTACAGTAAAATCTTGATTTTTTACTTTTTTAAACTAACACTTATTCATTGATAAATTAAGCTTAAATGCATCATTTTTAGACTTTGGAATACCCAATGACCTATCAGAGCGTCGATAGTGTCTGATATACAAAATGTAAGAAATCTGGAAAGCTAAAATTTTTTATTTAATGTGAATAAGATGAAATTAAAAAATTTCTTTTACTAAAAAAAACCCCATATTTCTCTGAAACGCATCAGCTTTGACATAAAATCACGTTTTGAACCGAAGAATATTTGAGAAACTATTTAATGCGGTGACCTCTGAATTAA
This sequence comes from Trichonephila inaurata madagascariensis, assembly GCA_019973955.1. Lineage (NCBI taxonomy): Eukaryota > Metazoa > Arthropoda > Arachnida > Araneae > Nephilidae > Trichonephila > Trichonephila inaurata. The sequence goes on from BMAV01028134.1 coordinate 6,530, forward strand.
TTTTCAGCTGTTTTGGTAAAATGAAACAATGAATGATGTTTTATTGCATGAATTAGACAAGATAAATAAAAAAAACCAGACTTTTTTTTTTCGGGGCCAATTAGAAACAAAAAATTTTTTCACATGCTTCCGACTCTTTCCTGATTTCCATTTTTATAAAAATTGGACAGTTGTTTATATTATTGTAAGAGGTTGCTGACGCATTGTCCATTTTTAACATTTAAAGAACACTTTCTTTTGTTTGTTGTATTTGCATTAACGATTAGTACTTTCACTTTTGGATTAAAATCTAATTTTTAGTCGCCAAATCTGGAAATGGATAATTGTTAATCTTGATGATCCTGATCAGGTCATTGGAACATCATGAAATTATTGCGTTTTCGGTCCTCTTGCGAAATTTTGAATTTAAACCCGACCAAAGTAGATAAAAAATTTATTTCAATGATTCCGACATACGTGTAAAAAAACGTGTTATAAAAAACGATAACGCATTTTTCTTATGTTGGATTTGTCGGAAGGAGCCCACACAATCCCAAGAATGTATTGGCACATAAAATGAAAAAAAGTTATTTTTAAACAAACTTAATATGAACATTACTTTTTGTAGTGATTTTAATAATTAAAAAGCCATTAGAAATTATTGGCAAAAATAAATGATAATTTTATTTATTTATTGTTATTTAAACTAATCAAAGTTCCATAAATCATTTTAAACGACATCTTTATTATTCATTCGTGCTAAAAAATTAAAAAGGGTTTTGGAATGAGGATTGTTCTTCTATCATTATAAAATTTTTTTAAACGGAAAAATATCTTTTTGAAATTTATTCTGCATTTTGGAAAAAAATTTTGAAAAAATTATTCCACTAAACATGTCTAGATTATAAATGACATTAATTACAAGCACAAAGAGAGAAATAAAAGTTTATAACTTTTTAAAAATATCTTAGTATGTAGTTTAAGCTTGAGTTTCCTATTCTCTAACAAAACTTTTTTTTTTAAATATGTGCATTCTTTCATTTACAGGCTCACTTTATAAGAACACAGAATATAGTAATATTCAAAGCTATGTACGAAGAACGACATGAATTTTCTTTTCTATAATGAGGATCTAAGGACATTGCACTGACATTTAAAAATATGAAACAATATTCAAATAAGTTATGAATTATTCAAGGGGAAATGAAACTTGGAACATTTATTAATATTTTCCTGGATTGCATTTGCCATCGAAATTGTCAAAAAAGTATTTTTCATGGAAGGAGGAGGAGAAATGAAAGCTAATGTTTCTTTAAGTAGATGAAATAACACTTTTATGTTAAAATCTTAGGAAGAAAAATATTTACGAAACAAAAATTGAGACTACTTCAGATTTGGATGCATGTATTTATGAGGAAAAACATTTTTTTTAAAAAAAAATCTTATTGATTGGAAAAAAATTTAAAAACAGTAGGAAGAATTACTTGGTTTTTAATTTTTATACCGAAAAATTAAAATTACTTTTTATAGCTTATTTTTTGGATGCTTCAAATCAGGTAGATGTACTCTAATTAATTAAAAATTAATATAACTACTCCAAAAATATAATGTTATTTCTCATTGTCTTTTTATGTCAGTCAGTGCTTCTCAAACTTTCAATATTTATGACTCAATATTCAAACATAATTTTAATCACGCCTCCTCCTCCATACAATAACAATGCATTAAATACAAAAATACTATACTTTGGTGCTAAAGTTACAATACGATTTAACCTCTAAAGAGGTGCATGCGTATAAAAAAAATGTCTTGCTAAGCCAGTGCGTTAATTGCTCCAGATGTATAATAATGCATCTTTCTGAATTACGGTCTTTTTAGTGCACTGATATCCATAAGAATATTCCGAAAGCTTTTGAATGCAATACAAGGACCTTGAAATTGTTTACCAAAGCTGTGATACAGCCCCCCTTTGGTGACCGTATCTTTGATTGTCAGCGTGAGCTAGAGGTGTAGGATTTGTAAAAGGAATAGACATTTTAAATTCTTAATATGACTTTATTAAGAATAGAACTTAAATGTCTAACAATTTAGGTAAATTTAAATAGCGAGAATCTAGAAGGAACAAACACACACAATGATAGTTAAACCAAATGGCGTAACTTAGACCACTTGCTCTAAGTAATTTTTTAATCCTCCTACTCTCACTTCTAATAATATTATAAGTCATGATGTCAAATAATCAGTCCTACCTTAATCCAAACTTAACTCCAAGCTTTATATGGAAACGTCTGGGCACGCGTGCAATAGTATGCACCTTGTAGTAATGGCTGAGTTTCTAGGTAACTTTACGATAGACTGTCAATTCACGCTTGTGTCTCCTCCAAACATAACATTCCTCAAATTGCCATCATGCTTACTGAAACTTCTGTTCTTTTAAAAGCTATCTTATTTGCATTTCTAGTTCACATTTCGATTCTTGGGTTTTGGTTGGAAAATAGTTGCCATTAATCTTGGCCACCAAAGAACCCAGAGGTTATGTTAAAGAAAAGACGCGTGAGCCCGTCTCAAAGCTTTACTTGTTTTGGAGGATTTGTTTATTCGTTCCTTTTCTTAGTTCCCTTCCCCAACACACAACATACCCTAGTCTACATGTTAAACTATGGCATTAGGGAGGGAATCGCATAATTTTAATCGGCAGTTAAGGGATTAATTTTAAACTATGAAAATCATCAAAATAAGTGTTAACTTTAGTATAAAATTTTTAAATGTCAAGCCCATATGATAACTTCTAATTATTAATTTTGTTCTTAACTCACCATTGTTAAATTAATTATAAAATACATTGCATGGTTCGGATACATTTGTAAGTGTATTACATCTGTGTACATTGTATTTATATTTTTAAGTCAGAATGTATTTTGTTTGTTTACTTTCTGTTAATTAATAATTTTTTTTAAATAATCTTCTTTTAGGACTTTTCCTATATTTTCCATGCCTCACAGTTTGATAAATGCTGATATATGAGTGTTACTATATAGCCTATAAGAGCCACCCATCCGGTATAGTGGTATGTGTAGCTGACTGCTGTGCACTTAGGTCTGGGTTAGAATCCTGGAAAAGGCATGCATGTTTGAAAATGTACCTCTCGTGAGATTGGTGGAAGTAGAAGAGAGCTGAGGGACTCCCATGACCGCCCCAAATAATTCTCCCACAAAATTGGTGGTGGAACCGAGTCAAGTCGTACTGTCATCTCAAAGCTACGGTAGACGATTTTAATGACTCAGTGGCTTACAAGTAGCCTACTTGCTTCGTAAGCCGAAGATTGCGGGTTCAATCCTGGCTGGAATCGATAGATTTTCTGGAAGTTAAAATTGTAAGCATGCAGGTAATTTGGTTATGTAGCATGTAAAAGATCCCTTGAGTATCAATTTGGCGGTGCTACGATATTCAGCATTCAAAGATAGATAAAATAAAAATTAATTCAAGCGTTGAAATTGTAAGGCCTTTAGTGTCAATATGCAGCTCATTAGGGGAAAAAGACAGGTTTTAATTATAACCTGAAGACCAGTGGCTGAGTGGTACGGGGGGAGTTCGCGTTAGACTAATTAATAATCGGAACATTTGCTCAAGTAGCTCAGGGCCCAAGGTCATATACGGGTTCAGTGATAAGGGCGCTGTAGGCCTTGACCTTCATGGGCTGTGGCGCCTATGAGTTAAAGTAGTTATTATAATCTAGCCTATCTATAATTACTGAAATAGATCTCAGATGGGCATTAGAAATAAAATAATGCGAGATACAAGATTACCTATGTGAGACACGGGCATGTACAAATTGCCGGAACTTTTACCGGTGTTATACACGGGTAAATGCATTAAGGAGTTAAATTAAATCATTTCGACAAGACATATATCTTCATTAATATCTTCGATATATCGATATGATAGATAAAAATAGTATACAAATTTCTTAATGTTTTTGAATTGATTATAAGCATAATACCTTAAAGTACCCAATGATGCTAAAGCGATTTTTAAGCAAAGATTTACAATAAATGTCATATTCAAAATGTTTCTGTCAATAAAATACATTTTACAGAAGCCATACTACCAAATTTTCTTTCGATGTGTTGCTTAATGAGGTATATTATTATTCATATGGAGTAGAATACCATAATACGAAATGGCTTTCCCTTCAATAAGCACCGGAAACCTGTAAAGCATAAAATTCTTCGCTTTCAATAGTACCATGCTTCATTTCTCACGAAGAACATTTTTCCCAGAGAAGCAGAATAAATAATGTATTTTCACAGTCTTTTGATATTTTCTCTCTCTGTGTAAGCATTACTGTACATCAAAATAGAAAATCTATATTCAGTACATGTAAAAATTTTGAAATGTGCGAATTCAAAGAAAAGATTTAAAATGACTTTGAATTTCTGGGAACTTAAAATATATATTATAGCTGGAGATATAACACATGATATAGCATGGGATGATATCACATGAACAGCATACAACAGTAGCTATTCCAATTGTAAATATAATTCTTGTAATTTATTCTGGTTTGATGGCGTATTTGGTTTGGCATTGGCTTTGAAGTTCAAGTTTGCAAGTTCAACCCCTGCCCAAGTCGGTGAATTTACATGATGCAGAAAATCGACAGCGTGCATGTCGTATGAACATACGAAATTTTAAAAATCCCTAGAGTGCTTGTTTCGCTTGGGTGTTCAAGGCAGAATTAATTTCCTAGTACATCGTTTCCTAGTTAATTTCGCATCTTTCGAGATCAAGTGCCTCCCCCTAGGGAGGAAACTGAGTATTAAAGTTACATTATGGCAATTGATATCTACCTGTATGGTGCAACACTAGAAACTGATGCCAACTCCATCGGAATGTACTTGGTATGTAATGGTTATTATTAATGCGCATTACCATTAAAAAGAAAAAGACATAATTAAGAGTTTGGATAGGAAATAATTTTTTTTATAATCTTACTAAGACTTTTAAAAAAACAAACTTGATTGTTTTACTTTGACACACGAACACATACCAATTCTATTCAAACCATATACATACTTTAACATAATTGAAGAAATGCCTGTATGAAATTGAATGCTTATCAAACCATAATGACATGTAGTTAACTTCAAAATTAAGAATCAATATATGCTTAGGGAATCAAGGCATACACTAAAATTTCATTCATTGAACGATCTTTTATTTCAGCCCTTTATTTCCAGAAAATTGTGGAAATCAATATATATAACAGAGAAAAACAACTCACTCTATCATTCATCACAAGATATAAAAAACTGTTAGAACTATAAATTTGAACTTTGGAAGGCATGATTTTATTGTTGAATAGGCATCCATTTTGTGATAATAGATTCCACAGTACTGTTACAGGAATCAGTATTATAGAAGAAAATTCCCGTTTTAGGATTATTTATGCAACCCCAAAATTAAGTATGACAGGAACAGTCTTTGTGGTGGTATAGAAATATCCAAACGAGCTGTAAAATTCCATCCCAAAAGGAAATCCGCGGGGTGGTAACTGCCTGTACCGCTTGTGAACTATATAAGGCCCACAAGTTTTTGAAAGTACAGTAACTGGCAGATTCATAAAAGCAGGAACCGCAAGTTTTCAGAATGTTAAGCCATACAACCTCTATCCTCCGCACCTTAACAAACATCTTTACCATCCGAGCACATCATCGCGTGATTTCTGAATTTTAGGGAAAACTGTTTCCCCACAGAAAAATGTATATTTGTAATATTTGTTTTATAGTGTTGCGAACTCATGGAGGAAAGTATAGTAGCGCAAATGCAATTTAATAAAATCAACATAGAACATGAGCCACGCTTTGCCGGTACCTCTATAACTGTTAGGAAGGTTATGATGTCATGTGGAATAGAAGTGGGAAATAAGAGGTACGGAATACATTTATTAAACGTAAACCGCATTTACAATACATCTCAGCTCGGTGCCAGAAAGGCAACAAGTGATTGTTACAGAAATAGTTCAAAGTTTCAGCCGCATAGGTCAGTGCTCAGCCGTCATTGACGGACGAATGATTGTCAGACGCATTGAAATAAATACGGTGTGCTCGTGATGTCAGGTGACTCGAATGAAAACTGGCCATCGACAAATAACATTGCCACGCAAATTGCTTTACCCCTAGAGGAATTCGAGTGGATTAAGGTCCCAGCGTAGCGTGTACCAGCAGTTAGGTCTGTCCGGTTTAAAGTACCTTCCGGAGAACGTAACATGGAGGTGGTTACATTCCGCAATCGGAAAATGTTCTGTGGCACCATCGTCTACGAACCACACTTTATGATGCTCACAGTGGCTGGTATTCCGTTCAGAAATTACAGAAGTAAGGACTTACACACGCAGTTTCTTCACCCTACCACCACGGAATTCCATAACTGCTTATTTGTTTAAATACCCTCGTTCCGGCCGATGTTCTTCCGAAGGTTACTTTTATCACGATTTATCCCGAATAAACGTCGTTGGCGACCCCAATATTCTATTTTACCCAAGCCGTCACTGCCTACGGCATCCACCTTAAATTTGTTTACGGCAAAACAATGTACTATAATAATTCAAGTTGACAGATTTGTTTAATATCGGCCTATTTAAACTTTATTTATTTTTGCTATTATATTTTCTAAATAGTGTCGACCTTATATTTTAATATTTTAAGTAGTTTGAATTAAATTGCAACTTAATTAAAAATTTAAAGGAAAAATTTATCTTTCTATGTTGATTGCTATGTTTTTTAAATCACGTGTGCGAGAAGAACGGTATATACCTTAAAATGTACTTATATCAAATGTTAAATATACATACAAGAAAAATAAAGTATGACAACCTGGCATGCAAGTAAATTGACCTCTGGTGGCTGTGTGATATTTTCTCAAAAAGTGGTAAATAGTCTAAATAAATTACTAACAAGGCAAAAATTTTAATATACTATTTACATCATTGTTTCTCAAACTGTGGCGCGTGATAACTCTACGAGGGGGGCGTGAGCATATTGAAAAGTTTAAAACAAAAAGATTATTTAAAAAAATACTAATTTACTGAAACTAAACTAAAACCATTCTAAAATAATAATAAATAAAATGCACATTTGCACTGATATAATATAATGCATCAATACTACACAAAATGTTTTATAAATTTAATTTGAAAAATAATACTCAAGTTAAAGAACAAGCTTACACCTCAGCATCCTATTTTTGTCATTTATAAAATTATATACAAAAATAAACACTTATCTTGATACTTCTGGTTTATAATTAACTTCCGCAACTGCCGACAAATGCTACGCAATTCACTCCAATAAACAACCACACTGTGAAAAGTGTTGTTTTTTTCTGTATTCCATAGCCTTCGGAATAAGTGTAAAGACAGAAGTGCACTGAATAGACCATGCTTCGATAAGACGTATATATACGTCCGGGGAAAAGTAAACGCCTTACGAGCAGATGGTTATATACGCCGGGGGACAAGAGGCTCTAAACTCTACTCAATATCTTTAGTTAATGAAAGTACAGTATAATGGAATTCAATTTATTTTACTGTATGGAAGGAAGCATTGAAATGGCGAGCATTGAAATGCTGAATGCATGTATTGAAAGTTTATAAAGTACCATTTGCCATTAGTAACCATATATACTACTACCATATATGTAATACTTTCACGAAATATATATTTGATTGAATGATATTTTTAATCGCAAATTCTAAGGAAATACAAGGCATTTCAGGGAAGTAAATATACTTCGCAGTATTGAAACTGCACACTAAATTACATTAGCTTATATAGCTCATATCGAATCATTTTACTTATTTTGAGCAAGTTTTTCCCAATAGATTTTATATATATGTATATATATATATATATGTCTTTCCTCTAAATAATCCTATCAATTTTATTGCACGTCACGATCCGGTATTGAGGTTAGTGGCGCCGACCCCTGTACCGCCTCTGTTTCAATCAAAAGGAAAACATAGATGTATGTAAATGGATAATGCCATCGCGGCATGGGGGTACTCTAAATATCCGTAGAGCCGCATGTCCTCTCGTGGGGCCAGCGCATAAGAGGCTGGAGGAACTGAATCGATCCAAGGGTAAGTTCTCGCACCGAGTGGAAAACCAGAGCCAAATCGTTTTGTCACCTGCATGTTGGGCAAGGCTCAAGCTAAATTGCTAACATATGTGCAATCTGCCTTCGCCTTGATGAATTTTATAGACCTCGCTCTGCCATTGTCTATCAGGGGGCAATAACAACTGTAAGGGCGCCTCCCTCGGGTGCCCTTCTCCTAGGTTATCAGCTTGAGCTAAAGGTGTAGGAATAAATGAAGAACTAGAAGCTGCCATAGTCTGGCTTACTACTCACAAGTGATCTTAATTTTAAACCAATAACATATTAGATAAAATATGCAGAGAACCCTACGTGGCTAAAACACACAATATATAATACCGAAACAACGTAACCTCTGACCACTATCAATAACTAACTCGCTTGCTCATGCGAACCCAGATCCGAATATTTAAATGGTCACTCTACCTTTAATGTCCAACGTGACTTCAATTCCATTCAACCCAGCCAGCTGCGTCTTCGCCAGTGCAAATGGTATGCACCTTTGATCAAGGCCCTGCGCTACGGTAAATCTCTTTGACTGTCACTTAACTTCTGAAATACTCTCTCTTCGCACTTGCCATACACACTAACTAACATAACACTCCCCAAATGTTTCACCAATTATTCTAAACTTCTGTTATTTAAAAGCTTCCTAATTTATATCTTTCCTTCACGTTTTACTTTTCGGGTTTGTTGGAAAAGAATTGCCATTTATTCCGGCCCCAAAGAACCCAAAAGGACATGTTAATGAAAAAACGAGTGAGCCCGTCACACAACAACACACACACACATACAAAACAACATTATTTACATTTTAAAAAGGATCTAAAGAAAAAACATTTTTGAGCATCGAAAATAATGAAAAAGAAATTGAGAATTTTCGAGTGATATTTCTTAACCAAGATTTTAATTAAATTATCTTTGAAATTCATATAATATGCGAAGACAAATATCATTGCTCAAACAAAATTTTTGGTTAACATATTATATACTTCCAGAATTTTTGACAGACATGTTTAAACATTTATAAAAATTTGACTCACTGTAAATATATGCCCCAATTGCGAGGAGTTGCACCGTTTTTCTACCTCTCCTTATAAGTATAGCTTTGTATTGTTGTATAGTGTTACGAATTTTGTGTAAATAGGGTAAATAATTTGTATTTGAGTGTTTAATGCATTTATATTACTCTATGTTATGTTTATTTCATGTTAAAATTGTACCATTCACAAGCAATGCCGCCCCTTACGTTATAATGGCGATCCAATGAGAACTTGGCGAAATCTTGGCGGTAGAGCCAAGTTGGCATCATTTTTGGAGACGAATTTGGCGACTTTGGCGAGCCATTGTTGACAATGTTGGCGAGTTCGGAACCCTCGGGAATCTTCTAGAAAGTAGTAGATCTCTCCACTAGTGTCACGTTCAATGACACGAGCTGTTATATTTCTGAGTTCTGTCGCGCCTATAAAGGAGATGTTTTGCCGGGACGGAGGTCCCGATAAACCAGCGAGTAGTGAGGATTGTTTTGACCAGCGATTAGTTCGGCTATGCTTGTGAATAATCTTTACTTACGTGTATTTTTAAACACTGGTTATTGTGTTTGATTGCTGTTGAAGGTGTGAAGACCTTCGGATATTTACTCTGTGAATATTGCTGCTGAATCCTGTATTTAAAGGATTGGAATTTTGATAATAATTTCGCATCGCTCTTGATGAACTGTTTATTTTCTATGTGATTGTTTTTGCATAAAATCCACGAACCCTCGAATCTACGTAACAATAGGTAGTGCGTATAATGTTATATTTGGAATATTTAACCTTTTAAATTGTACCCCCCTTTGAGAACCGTTGTGTCACGGAAATTGAGTGATAACGATTATACTCGTCCATCATAGAGTAAGCGTCGTTTTTAAATTATTAGATAAAAAAATGGGTTTATTTTATAAAATTGTCAATTTTATTACGAATACTTATTGGTCGGGAAGGGGTATTCTATTAATGGGGCTATTAAGTAATTTAGCTTGGTCGCACGGTCATAATGCCGACGGTCCTTCAGACCATAAGTGTTTACGGATATCTATAAATTTTAGTACCCTTCAAAACTCCCAGACTGAGAGATCTAAACAGATATTAATTTACTTCCTCCTTTACTGACAAAATATTTTCTACCTGTCTCGACATTAAGGAACTTCTGGAGTTGGTAATGTATGGTCATTACAGTCATCTTACCAGAAAGCATACTTGTCATTCGCATTCCAATAAAATAAATATTCTTTTGGCA
>BMAV01028135.1:19047-29694 GCA_019973955.1 Trichonephila inaurata madagascariensis
AACAAAACACAGTAAAAAACTAATTATTGAATAAATAATTAGCATTAATTAATAAAATTAATCATTAATAACAAATATTTAACTGAAGTTTACGTATTATATACTTAGAATTATATAACCAATCGGAAAAAATCAAGGGCTTTGGGGGGAGGGATCCGGACCCCCAGGACCCCCTCCCCCTTGTGTGTGCCACTGGTCATGTGTAATACTGTAATTTTGTATTTTTCAGAAACAGAAGGACAGATATCAGCATTGTATTCGAGAACGAGAAATGCTTTTTATACGAGAAACAACCAAAATATAACGTGAGTTTGTGTTTTTTTTTGTGTGTGTACCTGTTTTTCTCTCTCACACGAGTAAATTGAAAAATATAACAATCGAAAAAGAAGAATAAAAAAAAAAACTGTGTATGTCCACTCCGACTTACAATTGGAGTTTACTCCTTAAGTACGGTTGTCTTTGATTATATAGACAAACTGGGTAATTAAACGCATTTTATATAATACTGAAAGCATGCATGTACCATCTTTATTATTTTCACATTTTTCTTATTGATTCGGTAAAATAATATATGTATATATAATAATGTACACAAATTATGCTACATAAATATATTTTACTCATAATACATGAGTATGTTGTTAAGAAGGTTTATTTTATTCACTGTTAATATCACTTTGAGTATTAATTACTATAATACTCTAGTCGTTATCAATCATTGTGACAAGAACCTTGTGGTAACTAAAATATGGTACGTGGAGTTTGGTAGATACGTGATTTACAAATCGTGAAAACATCGCATTTTCAAGAGTTGTTCCGTTCCTAGTCACCCCATTTCGTTACCAGAAACAATATCCAAAGTATGCTCTTATTTTAAAAATTGTACCAATTTCTATCCTTCATCTTTATCGAAATCAATATTAAAATCGTCGCCAAATATGAACGGAAGTACATGATATTGTTTCTCCGGTAGTTTAGAACCACCCCTTTTGTATATGCTAAAGCTTACATTCATTATTTTATATATATGTTATCGTTAAAGTGTGAAATCCGTAATTTCATAGAATAACTAGGCATTTCATGCAATAACTGGTTAAGTCAGTTAAACTATATAAAACTACTGAATTCTACGATTTAATTAGGTATTCTAAAGAATAATGATTTCTTGATTGTTCATGTATGACATACGGCTCTTGAAAGTTCTTTGAACCGAGTCTAACTGCTTTTAGTCAGTTTTGAGACCTTTATAGCTGCTTTGGGGAAAGAGTTTTCCTAATAGAAACAACAGATGGAGAAATAAAAAGTAATTGTACTCTTGATCTCAATTCAGTATATGTGAGCGAGAACTAATTTCCATTGAAGAAGTTATAAATACTAACAGAACGCATCGATCTCTTACAACAGCTAAAAGATGCAGCACAATGGACAAGGATTTAAAAATTTCTTGTGTAAAAAAATGTAAAATATTAAAAACTGCGATTGTTTCTAAAATAATAGGCAAAGCAATTTAATGTGCCATCACAGAAATATTTCCACTAATAAATAATGTAAAGTAAATTAAAGGTATTTCATAAAATTTAAATTATAATGTTCACTTGAGTTAAAAAGTTTCCACAATGTTTTTCTGAAACAACAAACTTTCTTCCCAGCATTTTTTTTTTATGATACTTAAATGTAACTATATCTGCAGCATATTCTTTTTTTCTTATTTCATACCAATTAATCATCCACAATAGGGATAAAATGTATTTTTCGAGAGATTTCAGCTATATATGATCAATTAATTTACAAAATAACTTTTAAATTGTTTATTTTTCACTTTAACGGTCTGTCATTATTTATTTCATAGAATAACTGGTTATCTCTCAGAATAACTAGGTATAGTATGAAATTTTTCATCTATTATGTACCTTAACTGACTTGTCTAGTTATTTCATGAAATATTTAGTTATTCTATGAAATAACTGAATTATACACATTAACGGTAACACATATATAACAAAAAAAATCCCTCTTACAATTAAAAATAATAAAATAGAATTGCGATCTTCATTACTTACATTAACTGTATTAGAAAAATATTCAAAAATGAAAGAAACGTTTCTACATTTGGTCCTTTCAATTGTTTCTTTTCGTACCTCATTAATTAAGAGAATGGTTGACAAACGGAAGTCATTTTTCTGGAAAAATGGGAACGTATTTGATGTAAAATGTAGTATGGAAAAAAAAACACATATTTATTATTCTATAATAATAATTTCCTTCTTGGGATTTGAAATTATAAAATTGATTATTAAAAATTATTTTCGAATTTCTCGTGACAACCGTTTGCTTAACAAATGACACTAAAACAGCAAAATAGTTTATTAAAATTGAAAAAAAAAACCCCACAGGTTGCAAAGAAGAGAAAGGAAGAATTTATCCCTCCCCATGTGTCATTTAAACTCTTGAATTCTGTGGTAGGTTTACCACAGTTAATTATCATTTGCATTTGGCAATTTTTTTATTCTTTGCATTTTTTCAGCTCCCCGAAATATAAAAATGTACCTTGTTTCATAAATAATTTTTATATAAGCCCTTTTCTTTATAACCAAAATATATCAATGCATATTGTAACATTTTTCTTCAGTTTCGTTTTTTTTTAACGCTTTCTACATGAATGGTGTTGAAAACATATACAAATTAATTTATGAAACTACCCAATAAAAGATCAAATATCCTAAAAAGGACAACTATTAATGGGACTCTTTAGAATAAATATAAGTCTAAATTTCAAAATAAAGAATAATTATTATAGTTTTAAATCGTTCACTTTTCTTTAAAAGATATGCTTATTGAACGGAATATATCTGCGGAATAAATTTTGCATAGTATGTCAGTAACGTAATTTTTCAAATGTACATTGAAATATCTTTTAAATAAACTAAATTTTTACGAAGGTTAATAAATTTTAATATTGATACATTTTTAAATTCGTTTCAAAATTCTATTTTACGCTACATTATGTCTTAAGATAAAATACAAAAACGACATTTAAATGTATTTTAAATAAATATTCATATTATTAATAACTTATTTAAAAAAAATGTAAGCGGACGGAGACGGACGGAACGGAGTAAAAGTGATTAAGATTTTTACAAATGTTATAAAATTTGCTGTTTTAATAACGGATGTTGTGTGTGTAAATGAGCTTAAAGAATTAAAGATGTGTACCAAAATGAAAGAAAAATAAATTTCTCATGCGCACTTTTTTATTACTTGCCAAATTTGGGAATTTTCACATTTGTTACATTCAACCTATTCTTCCAGCGTAACCCAGTAGTGGATGCGATTTGGACTGCCAAGTTAAGGTAAAACAGAGAAGTCATTATTTGCGAAAAAGTTATTTGGCTCGAAAACCGGTTTTTGACGCCAATAATGTCAGTAGGCAAAACAACAATAAACGTAGTTTGCAAGTTTTTTTTTTTTGTAGTTTTATTTTATTTATTTATTTATTTATTTATTTATTATTATTATTATTATTTTGAGGGCTTAGTTTTTAAGTTATACTTTCCAAATTTCACACATCGATAATAAATAACAATAATTTTTAACCAAAAAAGGAGAAAAAAACACTCCTTCAATGAATTCGTGTAAAAAGGGTATTATACGAAAAACACAATTTTTTTTTAAATCCGTAATTTTAAAGCAACTTTTTAAATCTTCAGGCAAAACATGGATAAGAACATTTGACACACGGAAAAAAGTTTTCATGTGAATATTTTTGGAAATGACGAGGTTACTAAACGTTTAATTAGAATTTGGAGTATATTTTTTTGAAAAATTGTAAAAAATAATGAATTTTTAGAATTTTATGTTTTTTAAACCATTGTTTCAAAAAGGACAAAGTATTAACGGTTTTAGTACAGAATGTCGATGCATTACAATGATAAGAAATTTGTACAGAATGATTGAAAAATTCTTTTCATAAAAACGCAATAATATTGACTCATTTTAGAAAAAATCATTAAAAATGCAAAATATTGTTATTTTGTAAAAAATAATTATACCATATCGTGGCGTATGATCTTTTGGATTCTGTAATTATTTTTTGCCTGATTTCTGTAAGAAAAAATGCTCGTAGTTTTAAAAACGATGAAAATTAGGAACTATTTCCCTGTTTTTTCGGACAGCGACTTGGCGCATGCGCAGAAGGACGTAACCCCTTTTTATTAATGCTTGTACAAATTTCACTCCTCATAAAATTTCCACAACGGAAGCTTTTTTGATAAAAGATTCTTAACCAATCCGAATAACGATTCTCTTATAATTTATGCATTATATTATAGAAAAAAAAATACCAAAAAGACAAGGGCTTCTAAAATTAAAAATCAGAGGTCATTTGGCATACTTTGTGCATAATGTTCGTATAACTGTCTGATATAAATATTTAACATATTTTATTTATTTATTTGTCTTGTACTTTTCTTAGATAATTGAAGTTATGAGTAACATCGGAGGTTTCCTTGGAATGTGGATGGGCGTATCTATGATTGCTGTTCTGAATTTGTTTGAAAATCTACTAACTATCATCTTTTATTCCATGAAGAAGCGAAAGAGCAAGAAAAAAAGAGCATTCATCAATATTGCATGACTCATTGAATATAATTTCGAATCTGCTTTCCCCTGTTTAAATCTTCTTTCGCACACTTTCCTTAAGATAATCACTTGTTCTACACCAGAAAAATGTGTTCACAAATAGTATTGGGGAAAATGTTTGTCACGTACACACATATATATAAATTATTAATGATTCACTTTAGGAAAGCGTATGTATAAATTTATATTAGGCTGTTCTTTAAGCAGTGACGAATATCGAACTAATAAATCTGAACACATCCTTTTCCACACCTAAAGAAAATTTAAAGTAATTTATGAGGTTTTTTTTTAACATTCACACTGGAATTATAACAACTGATAAATTAATAATAAAGAAAAAACAAGAGACGATGAAAAATGAATATTAAAATGAAATATGTTTTCTGTGGCTGAAAATTCGCAATGAAAATTATATGTTAACAAACAATTAATTTTTGATTACTTTTCTGATGACTTATTTAGTTGGTATTAACATATACTGTGCATGGAAGTTGAATGTATTTTTAGTTAAACTTTCTCTAGTATTGTACTACAAATCTAAAAAAAAAATTCATGATTTTATCATTCGAATAAAAATATCAAACAGTTGTAATATTGCATTATTTCTTATTTCTAAAAATTAATTATTTAATTATAAATATATTGCAGCTTTTAATATTAATCATCAATTATTAAATGAAGCAAATTCAATAGCTAAGTATAATACAATAATGTAAAATGTAAGTTGAATTGCATGAGAAAATAAAAGTTAAAGTATTTTACATTTAAAGAAATTCGAATAACCAATGATTTAGAAGAGAAGAAAATATGATATACACTACTAGCCATTGAAATTGCTACACCAAGAAGGCGACATGCTGAACACGTGAAGTTTAAACGACAGGAAGAAGGTGCTGTTATATGCAAATGATTAGGTTTATAGCGCATTTTCGGACAAAGCAGGTGCCGGTAACGACACCTACAATGTGTTCAAATGAGGAAACTGTTCAGCCAGTTCCTCGTACACAAATTGCATTTGAACGTTGTTAACTGGTGAAAAATTGTTGTGATGTCTCGTGCAAGAAGCAGAAATGCGTAGCAGCACATTTTTGACTTGATAAAGATCGAATTGTAACGTAGCAGGATTGTGGTTTATTGTATCACAGTATTGCTGCTCGCGTCGGTCGCAATCAAGTATCTGTTAGCAGAATATGGAATCAATGGGTTCAGAACGGTAATACGGAACTCTGAGCTGAATCTCAACGAAACCCTATCACTAGCAACCGAGAAGACAGACATGGTATCCTCATGACCTTAATGGATAGTGCAAATAGATCACGAGCCCTTAGTCCAGAATTGGGGTCGTTTGCAAGACAACAAGTGTCTGCACGAACAATTCGACGACGTTTGCAGCAGCATGAGCTCTTAGCTCAGAGACCTTGGCTCTGACTACCCTTGACGCTGTATCACAGACAGGAGTGTTTTCAATGATGTGATCTACGAAGACGTCATTTTTTCAGATGAATTCAGGTTCTGTTTACAGCATCAAGATGGTCGTATTCGGGATTGGTGGCATCGTGGTAAACGAACATTGACAGCGTGCATTGGTCATCGTCATATTGGCCCATCATCTGGCGTGATGGTATGGGGTACTATAGGATACAAGTATTAGTCACCTCTTGTTCGCATAGACGACATTTTGAACAGTGCACATTACATTTCTGCTGTGCTATGACCTGTGGCTCTGCCCTTTTTTCGAACCCTGGGAAACCCTAGGTTTCAGCACGATAATGCACGACCGCATTTTGTCGGTATTGTGCGGACCTTCTTTGATACGGAAAATGTTCAGCTGTTGTCCTGGCACTCACGTTCACCAGACCTCTCGTCAACAGAAAACTTCTAGTTCATAGTTGCCCAGCGACTAACTCGTCACCATACGCCAGTCACTACAGTTGATGAGCTCTGGCATCACGTTGAATCTGCATGGACATCTGTACCTGTACATGTCATACAATCTCTGTTTGACTCAATACCGAGGCGTATAAGTCCTGTTTCTACTTCTAGAGGTGGTTCTTCTGGGTACTGATTTCTCAGGATCAATTTACCGAAATTTCTTTAAAATTTAATCACTTGTTATTTCCAGTATAATATATTTGTCCAATGAATCACATTTTGTTATCCGCATTTCTTCCTGGTGTATCAATTTTAATGGCCAGTAGTGTAGAAATAATGAAAGAAAGTGGTTTGAAATAGACAGAAATATATTTATTTTAAAGCATTGTTTAACTTAAATTTTTCAATTAAAATAAAATATTTTTCAATCCATTTGCTGAAGTTGGAAGCTTTTGGTTTATTTTATTATTGAGCTTATAATACTATTAGGACAACTGTTTTTGATAGTAATTACTTTTTTTAGCTCTGAGTTTACGTTGATATTTAAATATATAGGGTAGCCATAATTAAACTGCAAGTGTTTCAAGAGGTGCAGGAGAGAAAGCTAAGGGGAATATTCCAGTGAAATTTGGTATCTACACGTTTCAGAACATGCGCAAATCAAATATGCAAAAAAGAAAAATCGCTATTTTCTCCCGATAGATAGCACTGTGTCGTGTTTTAACGCTCATCGGTAGCCTAAACAACTTTCAAAACCGATAGACAGAGCATAATGACATTCTAAGAGGCAGAAACAATATACAAAATCACTCACAGTTTATCAAAATTCCATACAGTTTGAGACATAGCCATCCTGTGATGACCATGTCTTGCCGGTTCCGCGTAAGCTAGAGGTGTGGGATTATCAAAATGAAGAGACATAATTCTTAATACAACTTTTATTAAGAATAACTTATATTACTTAAATTCTAATTTTGACAATTATTAATTAAAGTGAGAGTCAAGCCCGAATTAAATCACGTCTTTAAGTCAGATCACGCAACTAGATCCTCTATCTCAATTATCCTAAATAATCCTGTTTATCTAATTACTTATATCTAATATTACCTTTTCCAGTTTCTGGTCCCTTGACCTAGAGAATATAATCTATAACTTTGTATATGAAGATTCTTGATCCGCAATGCAGCTAATTCTTGACTGCTTATTCTTGGTCCGCAAGATTTCACACTAAGCTTTGTCACGCTATTGATCAGAATGATTCCACACTACAACCTCTGAGCCTGCTACGCTATGCTATATCCAGGTTTGCCACGCTATCCTTTTATAGTATATCTCATTTACATATTCGATCCGTTTCTCTTCTTGGTATTGGGTTGGAAAGGTTTTGCCATTAATCGTGGCCGTCAAAGAACATAGGAGTCATGTTAATCAGAAAGACGCGAGAGACGTCACAAGTTCACTTCAGTAGTTAAATTTTTACCGTATCATGTAATTAAAAATTAACGTAAATTAAGATCACAAATTAAACAATCCATAAAAACGCTTTGGAAAACAATTAAACCATTATTTTCTCAATGAAATTATCACATGATGTGCTCAATAAGCGAGCCACCAGATGCAACCACATGCTGAAAACGTAAAACAACATGGTTAAGGACTCTATTTATGACTTGGTCCTCACCAAAAATGTAGCAACTTTTGAACAGCATTAACAATGTGAGGGAGGGAGGGGAAGCTCCGTCCTGAATAAATACCATGGTTTCTAAACAATGTCTCTCTTGAAATGCTGGAATCAACTGTTCTCTCAACTTAGCTACTAAATATGGTCTTTTTTTTTACTGTTTGATGGGCTTAAAATTTGCATATATGCCATCGATAAGCAGTGAAACACGGTACAGTGCCATCTATCGGGTGAAAATGGCGTGTTTTTTTTTTTGTATATTTGAAATTGCGCATGTTCTGAAACGTATTGATATCAAATTTCACTGGAATATTCTAAGTAGGTTTCTCTCCAGCACCACTTGCAGTTTTACTATGGCCACCCTGTATTTCAGTAGACAGGAGATCAGTTGAAACTAGAACCAACTCAGTGTGTTCAAATTATAATGTATCCAGAAAATTTAGACGACGTGCAAGCACACTGTATTTATTCTATCATCGATTACAACTGGGATAAACCCTAAAATTACCTATATTGGGAATTAAAATTACTCCGACTCTAGGACACTGACGTTGGTAGTCCTCAGTGGGACCTGTATCAAAATCCCTTGCGGGCCTCTATTTTGGGGCCCCGTAGCAATGATACGGCTGATACGGCGGTAGCTACGCCCCTGTCCTAGGAGCACATATCTTCGGAAATTCTAGGTTACGAACTTTTGAAACAGCATCTGTGCGAAAACAGGCCGAGAATAACATTCACATGACTCATTCATTACGCGACTCAGGATTGAAAAAAATATCTGATGTACAATGCCCCGTTCAAAATAAAGACCGTGAGAAAAAGCACCACGAAGTATTGCTTGTTTTGTTAAGAAATCAAGAAAAGAAGATTCTCAAGATTTTGTTGCGTAAAATGCTACACACAAATCCATGTACTTCGAACATTGCAAGATGATTTGGGAAGACAGCAACACAAAATATCTCAAAATGTAAGTACTGATGATAGTGATAACAATCCACTATATTTATTCTGTTTCCTTATGTTGTTGCTTTAACCATTGACTGCCATGTAATTTTAGAGGGTCTTGCTCTGTGTGCCAAGGTTTTATATTTTAAGGAAAACATAAGATTTTTCAAAATATAATAACATTGAGTTATTGATATAATATTGCAATATAATTTACAGTATTTTTTATTTAAAAAAAATTCGTAGCCTGGCATCAGTGAATAACATTCCTGTGATGAATGCCACTTACGAGTTATCTAGTAGTGGTTTTGTTCAATAATAATCTTCATGTACAAGGATTTTACTTTTCGTTTTGTTTAATTTTACAAGCTCGTTACCTAATTTTATCAGATGATATTTAAACGTTTTAAAAAAGTTAAGATAAATATTTGATTCTACATAGAAATCATTTAAACTCATTTTTTTTTGTATTTTAATAGAAATAAAATACATTCATTAGTTTCCATCTTTTATCTATAGCCTTAAGGTATCCGACTACGTTTGCGACATAGCCATCCTGTGATGACCATGTCGTGCCGGTTCCGCGTAAGCTAGAGGTGTGGGATTATCAAAATGATGAGACATAATAATTCTTAATACAACTTTTATTAAGAATAACTTATATTACTTAAATTCTAATTTGACAATTTTAATTAAAGTGAGAGTTAACACCCAAATTAAACCGTGTATTTAAGTCAGATCACGCAACTAGATCCTTTATCTCAATTATCATTAATAATCCTATTCATCTAATTACTTATATCAAATATTACCTTTTTACAGATCTCCTTCCTTTACCTAAAGAGATATTTATCTTTCACATTATATATGAAGATTCCAACTTCTTTATATAGGATTTCTATTCCTTCTAAAGCTATCGGACCGCTAACTCTTGATCTGCAAGATTCCACACTAAGCTATCTTCAAACTGGCCGCACTATTGATCAGAATGATTCCATACTACTATCTCTAAGCTTGCCGCGCTATATCTTATCATCAAAGCTTCTATCCTTTTATAGTATATCTCATTTGCGTAATATCTTTGTTTATCTTCTTGGTATTGGGTTGGAAAAGTTTTGCCATTAATCGTGGCCGTCAAAGAACATAGGAGTTATGTTAGCAGGAAGACGCGAGAGACGTCACAACCCCCTCCAAGAAGAAAAACGTGATTTACTTAAGGGTTCTCAATGCCCTTAATAAATTACGTGTCTAAATCTCTATTTCTAAATTTCTTCGCTTTCTGAGTTTTATTTAAATTTTAATCTTAAATCCTCATTTTAACTTTTATAATTTCCAATATTTATCTTGACTTTAATTTTCATTGCAATTTTAATCTTAAATTTTAACTTTTATAATTTCCAATATTTATCTTGACTTTAATTTTCATTACTCATCTTAGAATTAAATTTTAATATTCAATTTAAATTTAAACTCGTGACAATAAATTTTACTCCAATAACTAGGCCAACATT
>BMAV01028136.1:0-14063 GCA_019973955.1 Trichonephila inaurata madagascariensis
AAAAATTTCATAAAAATTGAATGATTTATTTCAGAGTTGCATCTTTGCAAAGTAACGAGCTCAATAAAGTGTTGACCATTCTCTAGCCTGGATGGAAGCTGCCACACGACGTGGCATAAGGAAATATTATGCCCTGATGGTCTCCTGCGGTATTTCTTGCATAGTTTACTCCAACTGTCGGGCCAAGTCATCAACTTTCCCTGGTATATGCAGTCGCCTTCCCATCATATCCCAGACATGCTCGATTGGAGAGAGATCTGGCGATCAAGCTGGCCAAGGAAATGTTTGAAAAGCAGTAAGACAGTTCATAACAACACGTGCCGTATGTGGTCTGGCATTATCTTGCTGAAAAAAACGGTCAGGGTACTGCCAAAGGAACGAGAGCAAAAGAGTTCTCAGAATGGCATAAACTTACCGCTGCGCTGAAAAGTGTCCTAATGACCCCAAAAATTAGATGTCAAAAAAATGGAACCCCCTAACCAAATTTTTTGGTTGAGGGCCTGCGGGGCGTGAAATAGTAAAAAGCTGGATCGGCACGCTGCTCCGGGGTCTTCAGACACTCTTCGGGATCGTCGGACACATTTGGGAAGGGGAATTCGTTCAAACCCTATACGTCCCCAGTCAGGGATTCCAACCTGATCGAGCCAACACCACTGTAATCGGCTGCACAGTGTGCAGGCGTGAGTGGCAGGTGGCGAGGGTGGGCGCGAGCGTAAATTTCGCTCTTCAGCGCTCTGTAGCCCGGGTGAACACTCGTTTGCGGGTCACACGTCTGATGGTTGATAACGGTGAATCAGGCACTGTGACAGCTGATCTGACAATTAATCTGTCCTCCCGATCTGCTGTGGCCCTAGGTCGCTACTATCTTGACTCTGAAATCTGCCCTTGTCCACACATTCTTGCCAGAATCTTCTAATGGCCCTCCTGACCCAGGGGGCACAAAGGGGCCTGGGGCCCCCCCCCAAAGCCCTTGATTTTTTTTCCGATTGATTATAATTCTAAGTATATAATAAGTACATTTTATTTAAGTATTTATAATTAATGATTAATTTTATTAATTAATGCTAATTATTTATTCAATAATTAGTTTTTACTGTGTTTTGTTCCTAAAAATCGACAAAATCAAAAGGAGCATAATACAAGAATGGTGAACTTTTGACCCCAGCCCCCCCCTTGAAAAAATTTCCCGTGTGCGCTACTGCTTGACCCATATGACGGGGATTCTCCCCATTTAATACCTATTTCAATCCCAAAGATAAGACTCTTTTAAACTCTGACCTTCCTATTTGCTCGAATCCTGCGGGAAGCATTTTTCAGTCGTTGACAGGTATCTTTAAAACGCAATGCAAAGAAAGTTTCTCCTCAGATTGAGAATCGCTTCTTATGAACCTGCTGAGTGCGCATTCCGAAAGGGTGAAGCTCCCTATTCATTCATTGGGACCAAATTTTAATCATTTGAATGTTCGGTACAAATGTCTTCGCATACAAAATTTCAGTACAATCGGGCAACTACTTCTTGGTGTGTCGTGTTTTTTTTTGTTATAGAGTGTAGGTTTATGTAGGCTGTTATAACCCTTGATTTAGTGTTCCTTGAAACACCCACAAGGTTGGCTGTTCTAGACAATGATGCTCCTGCGTAGCGAGCTCCAATTACCGTGCATCTTTTTTGCGTCGGAGAGGTTGGACATAAACACGCTTTTCCAGGAACAGAATTTTCTAAAGCAACTCTCACACAGCCAAATGTTTGACTTGGAACGAAATCATAATCAATATCTCTTCAAATAGAGAGAGACATTGCCACACAACCTCTCCCTTCAAAATCTACTTTTATTTTGCTTTATAAAAAAATAGTGATTACACTGATCAGCAAAAAATTCATGCGATGCTGGATGGCGCCAATGTGGGAAAAATAAAGGAATTTTTTTGCTTCAGACTAAATTTTAACCTTTCACCCCATTTGAGACACTTTGCGGCCGTTTTTTGGGACAGTAAGGAAAGACTCTTTTTTAAAGGGGTGTTCCTGTTATTTTGTCCTAAACCTGTATCCGGTCAACACACACACACACACACACACACACACACACACACACACACACACACACACACACACACACACACCCCCCCCCCCCCCCCCCCCCCCTTTTTATTCTTTACCTTTTCATTTAATACTAATTTTCTATGCCTAATAACACACACACAACACAGTTACTTACCCAGTCTTAACAAAGTTGCTCCAAATCTTAATCATTTCTACACTGAGTTGTACTTCACTTGCTTCATAACGGGATGGATTTTGAAGCGGTTGACCAAAAACGAACTGTACTTCTGTATAATGTGCCACACCCATCCATGGTGCCCAAACGGTGGTACTGGGTCGATGCCTCCAGACGTAGAAATACACATTGTTACCTTCTTCTGCACACTTTTCCGAGTAATAGATGTCGGTACAAACAAAAAGTGGATCTCCACACGCAGTATAGGTTTGCTTTCGTATATAATCGTAATCATCCTCCTCTAAGTCATCGGGAGGTAATATTTAATCAGGCCTTCAAGATTAGGAAAACCTTGGTTCATACCTCGAATTATATTTGCCCCTGTTGTCTTGTTAATTTGTGGATCCTTTTCACCGAAAAATCCAAATAATTGTGGGTTTCCTGTTGTAATCTGAGGAAGATAAAAGGAGTAACATAAAGAATTTTTTTTGAAGCAACACTTGTGTAATCGTAATTATTTAATTGTTAATATTTTAATTTCAATGTGTTTTTTTGAATTCATAAATGCTCTCTCTTCTTCAGTAATTAAGGATAGAGAACGCACAAAATTTTGGATTCTTTTAGAACATCTAAAAATCGAATGGTTGAAGAATGCAAGCATCTCAGGTTTTAAGCGTGCATCTATGAGACAATGAAAGAACAATTTCTAGGTAAAAAGGCATTAAATACAACACTTAATGAGAATTATCTATACCAGGGGTCGGCAAATCGTGGCTTACTAGTTGCATACGTCTATTTGCATAGAAGGTTGCAGCTCTTCGGTCTCTTCTACTTCTATGAATTACTTAAAAAAATAACTATGGCTACACTAAAAATTGTTTCCTCTTTTTCAATTACTACTATTAGCTCGCACTCTCTCTATATTTATTTATTTATTTATCTTG
The DNA here is from genome assembly GCA_019973955.1 of Trichonephila inaurata madagascariensis. Lineage (NCBI taxonomy): Eukaryota > Metazoa > Arthropoda > Arachnida > Araneae > Nephilidae > Trichonephila > Trichonephila inaurata. Next base: position 3,158 of record BMAV01028136.1, read on the forward strand.
GTGGAATTTTCAGTGGTTAATAAAATACATTTTAAAGCGCTCCATTGAGCTGAAATTTTATATACATGATTATTTTAGATGACAATACAGTAATTTAATTCAAATTAATAAAAATTAACTGATTTAAAATAATTATTTAAAGAATTACAAATACAGCCATGTTGGCATTCTTTTTGGTGACTTGGGTCAAAACTTGAAAATGTTTTTTTCTCACGTTTTAAAGAATTCAGTTGAACTCAAATTTTATATACACGATTGTTTTGGATGACAATACGATACTTTAATGATAATGAATAAAAATGAATTACCACTTAATGCTGTGATTCTGTCTTATACATATACATATATATATTAATTGTAACTATTTAATAAAAAGTAGCTAAAATAAAATTTTTCTTTGTTGATCTAAGTAGGAATTGATTTAAATTTTTTTTTTATATTACTTGTTCCTTTTTATAGTTATTTATTCAAAAAAACTAAATGTATTTACACGTATACATTTAAATATTTGATTGGCTTAACCCTTTCGGGGGCCTAGGTAAGATTACTTCCCAACTATATGATCTTACAAAATACACATGTGGGAAACACAAACCCATTATGATATATTGGCCTTTTATAATGAAGGGAAGACTGATTCCCGTTTCAGAGTTTTGGGCTACTACACATAATCCAGTGGTTATGACAACTGTAAATCGGACAAAAAAAAAAAAAGGTGGTACTAAAGATATACCTTGTCTAAAAGCGGTCACTGTGCATAACGATGTCATGAGAGAGGTTGATCCCTTCGATAAAAGAAAAGAAAGATACCAAATAAGAATATCTGTAAAATGGTGGCATCGTATCTTTTATTTTCTTATTGGCCTTGTTATCATAAATAGTTTCATACTATGGTAAGTGAAAAAAAGAAGCTGAAGTTTAGACCGGATAACATTCCGTATAGCATTAGCTCGTCAGCTAATAGATGAATATCCTTCAAGAACAAGTAATATGAAAAAAAAAATTAAGTCAATTCCTACTTAAATCAACAAAGAAAAATTTTATTTTAGCTACTTTTTATTAACTTGTTACAATTAATATAAATATGTATATACATATGACAGAATCACAACATTAAGTGGTCATTAATTTTTATTAATTATCATTAAAGTATCGTATTGTCATCCAAAACAATCGTGTCTATAAAATATCAGTTCAACCGAATGCTTTAAAACGTGAGAAAAAAACATTTTCAAGGTTTGACCCAAGTCGCCAAAAGGGTCACTGAGTCGCCAAAAATGATGCCAAAGTGGCTGTATTTGTAATTCTTTAAATAATTAATTTAAATCAACTAATTTTTATTAATTTTAATTAAACTACTGTATTGTCATCTAAAATAATCATGTTCGCGCCCAGCTCAATTGAGCGCTTTAAAATTTATTTTATTAACGATTGAAAATTCCTCCAAGATAAATAAATATATAGAGAGTGTGAGCTAATAGTAGGAATTGAAAAAGGAAAGGACGTCCTGCAAGCTTCCAAGCAAAGAAGTGTGTAGTTCCGGATGATGTGCGTTTAGCCAGTGTGAGAAATCGTATGCCAGAGATGGTTTCTAGCTATAGACGATGTGGGAAATGTAGCAGAAAGAAACAATTGCCAACCCTTGCTCTTTGAAGAAACTTTCTCTTAAAAAGTACATTTTTTATCAGAAATAATAACACACAGGTATACAAATTGCATTATATTTAAAAATACATGCATAAAAAAGATTATTTCTTAATTTTAAAATCATTTTGAAGAATTTTTTTTTCGCAGCATTTGAGTATCTTTACCCAATTATGAAATTTGAAATTCCGTCCTAGTTTTACAAATAGAACAACAAGTACAATTAGTTGAGTGTCTGTTTTGACATCAATAAAGAACTCGTGTTTGTCTTTATTATGTGACCGTCATGAATTGAGCCTATTACCGCCATTATATGGTTTGTAGGGTTATCAAAGCTAACATGACGAACGATAATTATCAATCACAACACTAAAAGCCACGAATAACAATCTTTTGTTTTAAAGCTAAAAAAAAAAAAAAAAAAAAAAGAAGGGCCACTAGCTCATTAAATTTATCTCCTAACTTGCGGCGATACCCAATTTTAACCCAATGATAGCACGGTAAGTTAGGGTCCACAGCGAGCGGTGATACACCACACAAGTAGTCTAGGAGTATGAATAACACATTAAGAATATTTCTCAGTACTTATGTACTATCGCAACAATCGCCAACTCTATTAATAACTCGTAAAGTTGGCAACCCTGATTTCCTATGTGTCGTAAGCGCTGAATAGGCAACCGGGTGCTTCGTTTCATATAATGTCGCCAACAGGTTGCGATAATACGTAAGTATCCCTTTCTCAGAAATGCAGAAATTGAGAAATGGAATTGGAATGTTTCTTATATTTGTATAACTTTTACTATATTATTTTGAAAACGTCAGAGATTTAAAGTAAATATAATAATAAAACTTAAGCAAATAATTTATGAAAATCTTACTAGAAAGGATCCTCCGTCTTTATTATTTCCAATTAAAAGATCCGTGCAATGGAAGTTTTTTCTTGAAACTGCTATTCTTGGATTTGCAGGAACTATTTCATCTCCATAAGTAGGAAAGAAATCAAAAGTAGAAGTATTGAATATATGGGAATCAGCTCTGCTCAAGACCATAGAATCCACCTCTAGAACATACAAATATTACTCGTGAATTATTGTCTGAATATTATTTGAAATTTTTGTCAAAATTGTTGCTTGCAATTATTGTCAAAGCATTACTACAAATTGTTGTCTAAACTTTTTTTGAAATTAAAGTAATGTTTCAAAATGCTCAGATGAATTAAAAGATATTAGATATTGTTATTACTTACGCCGCCTGATCGACAGTAATATCAGATCAAGGCCCACGAAATTCATCGTGGCAATGGGGTAGTTGTACGCCTGTCTTAGCCACAGCTTTGAGCACCAGATAGGTGACAGTACGATTTTTCTCAGTTCTACCCCAATTTTGAGGGAGAATGCCCTGGGGGGGGTCAGGGGATTCTCACCTCTCTTCCCCTTCCACCAACCTCACGAGAGGACATGTGGATCGAGGGCTATTTAGAATACACCCAAGCCTCAAACGCACTATACATTTACAAATTACAAACCTCAATGCCTTCTCCGGGATTCGAACCCAAGCCCTACGGCGGCGCAGTCAGCGTCATTAACCACTATAACGGATGGGCGGCTGATTTTAGATGTAATAAAAAATAATGCTGCTAGTATTCTAATAACAATCATTCCCAAATTAGATTAATCTTCTTTTTATAAGATTTCGGCGTGAGAGAATAACATAAAAAATGGAGTTGTAATATATAGAAGTAAAATAAATAATAAAATAAATTTTGTAATAAAAGCTAATGAACATAAAAAATGTGCTTCAAATTTTACTACCTATGAATATTTTTACTGATAAAAAAATGCTTTAACCGTATTCTTGTTATAACGGATGCTTCCTGATCGACTGTATAGTTAGACTGAAGCCGACAGAATTCATTGTGGATAATTTTTATGTCTGTCGTAGTTGTTGTTGTTGTCGTGTCCTTCCCGAACGGAAGGAATGAAAGTTGCTAGACTGAGACAGGTTGACTTCTATACTCCCCCCCAATTTGAGGGAGTAAACCCCTGAGGGTGGTCAAAGGACTCCCACCTTTCTTCCTCTTCCACCACCCTCACGAAAGGACTTGCGGCTGGACGGCTATTTATAGTACTCCCATGCCACCAAGGCACTATACAGTTACAAACATCCATGTTTTCTCCGGGGTTTGAACCCAGGCCCTACGGCACAGCAGTCAGCGTCGCTAACCACTATACCGGATGGGTGACTATTTCTGTCGTTATCCACAGCTTTGAGCATCATACATGTGATAGTACGATTTGGATTGGTATTCAGTATTCATATTTATATAAGTATTGTTTTTTAAAAAAATTTTCTACAAAGAGTTTTCAGATAAAAAGATTTTAGTGGTTTTTTTTAAACATATTCATGAAAATTTTAAAGAAATTTTATTTTTTTTTTGTAGCAGAAAATAGAAAAAAATTCTTCAAGAAAATGGGGTTTTTTATAAAAAAAAAATCAATAACTTTTCTTATTCGTATTTAAAAAGAGTCGCGAGGAATTACTTTTTAAGCAGTTAACAACAGGTTTTGGATTGTTTTGAATGGTAAAAGAGTCATTGGCACAGTTCACCATCTTGGCCAATTGCTGAGCAAAGGCTATATTTGTAGACTTCATTGTTTCCGCGTTCCAAAAAGTTGGAGCTCCACTTTCCATAATCTGTCTTTTGTAAAGACCCTTGGCCAGCGGTGAAATAGAAAGAAGTCCAACAGAAAGGGACCCCGAACTTTCACCAGCAAGGGTAATCTTGGTAGGATCTCCACCGAAATATTTGATAGTTTTTGTTCACCCATCTCAGTCCTTCTAAATTGTCCCACAAGCCTGGAAGAGAATTAGATTAAATATTAGCTGGTGTTCGAATTATATCTTTTAAAATTAGAGTAACATTTATTTTTAAAACGAAAACAATCCTGGAGAAATCATTATATCATATAAGCAGAATACAAAGACAATATTCAATTAAAATACTTTTTTTGTTGCATAATTCGATAAATTTCTTTTTATTTCACGACAAGAAATTTCAAGAATTTTCGTTGCATATAGTAAAAGGGTCATGTGATATCGCCCCTTAGGGTGCCCTTTTCTTTGATTATCAGTGTGAGCTAGAGGTGTAGGATTAACGAAAGAACTAAAGATCTACAATCTTATATTTTTATTAAAATTTTACAATCTTCTAAACGTCTAACAGATTAGATAATAATAATATATGTGAAAGAATCTACGATGACAATACACAATATAGATAATACCGAAATAATTTCTAACCCGGATCACTATCAATAACTAACACGCCTAAACTCAATTCCAATAATATTCCTGTGATCTTAATATTAAATAGTCAATCCCTACCTGAACTTCGATCATCTTATCCAATCTTAATGGAAGTTGCGTATTTTACTCGGAGCGCAATGGTATGCACCTTGGACCCAATGGCTCTATCTCCGGAATAACTTCTTCGCTGTCACTTCACAATTGTATCACGCTCTATCATAACATTCCCCAAATTGCCACATCGCTTACTCTAACTTCTGATATTTAAAGCTTCCCTAATTTGCATCTTCCTTCACGCTCCACTTCTTAAGGGTTTTGTTGGAAAAGAGTTGCCATTCATTCTGGCCCCAAAGAACCCAAAGGATATGTTAATGAAAAGACGCGTGAGTCCGTCAGTCATTTTTAGAAATATAGGATGAAGTGACTTTGGCTTCAAATGAGGTCACCAAATGTCACCAAGTCGATGAATTTGGTGACAAAAAAGATATACGTAGTATGATCCAAAAGTTCGGGCACAAGGTGTACAAAACGTGTTTGATGACGATCTTTTCGAACACATTCAGACACCAACGCAACATTTTCCGTGTCCCGAGAAGTAGGTCGTCCAACGTGTTCATCGTCTTCGATGGATTCTCGGTCCTCTGTAAGACGCCAATGCCATTCGTAAATCTTGGATCTCGCTATGGTAGATTCACCATACACCTTACTTAGCATTTCTAAAGTCTCCATTAGAGTTTTACCTAAGCGTTGACAAAATTTAATGTTCAACGCAGTTCAAGAAAAGCCATCTTTCTTACATCGCAGAACAAAGCCAACTAGCTTCGGAAGATAACAGCTGGGCGTGTGGTTCGGTCACATAACATGAACTAAACCTGGCCATGTAAAGAAGGGTCGGGAGAAATTTCAAGTGGTTTAAATTTAGGAACTTTCTTTCATCGTTCGCAACGGCTGTAGTCCCCCTAAGTTTGGGATCGTTTTACGTATGTGGAAATTTAGAATGATCTGGGATGATTATTTAAAATACCAGAAACTACTGCAAGGGTCTTTCCAGCCTTTATAAGGACAATGTAGAGAAACTACATTGCAGTAAAAGCTTGACAGAGACTGTGCGGTTTCATTGAATTCATGTGATAATGTGAATATGAATTTTTATTAATGTGTAAACTTTGAATTTGTACTATTGTGGATTTTTAATTATTTCCTGTTTATTAAATCTGTCGAAATAACGAGGGAAAAAAATTACAAATTACTTTGAAAAAGCTCTGTCTATCAATTCGGAAGGCCTTTTCTACCTTTGAAAAACAATTCACCAAGTACAATATTATGATGGATCCAGTAGGCTCAATAAATATTTTAATAATTAAGATTTTTAATAAAGTTTTAATAGTAGTTTTTTAAAAATAAGTTTCATTACATTTTTAGAGATCAAAATGCATATAGTAAATAGAATAAAATATTTGTCTTTTCTATTTAATATTGTTACGTAGATCCGGGTTCGAGGATTTTATGCAAAACAGTCAAAAAATAATAGTTCTCAAAAGCGATGAATATTTATTGTTGAAATTCCAATCCTCACACCTTCAACAGCACTTAGACACAATTACCAGTGTCTAAAATACACGTATGTAAAAGATTATTCACAAGCACAGCTGAGCTAATCGGTAATCAGGACAAAAAAAATTTACTAATCGCTGGTTGAATCAAAACTGGCCCTCGTTTCGGCGAGCATCTCTATTTATAGACCCCCGGTGGAAACTTCCAGAAAAAATCCTGCTTGCGTCATAGAGTGTGAAATTAGTGGGTTTCTCCATAAGTTTCTAGAAGAATCTACAGGGTTCTGAACTAGCCAACAGGGTCACCAATATCGCCAAAATGGGCACCAAAGTCGCCAAAAATGATACCAACTTGTCTCTATCGCCAAGATTTTACCAAGTTTTCATTAAATCGCCACTACAGCTTAAGGGGTGGCATTGCTTGTGAATATTACAATTTTAACGTATATTAAATTCAATTTAGAGTAAGATAAAGGCATTACACATCCAAATACAAATTATTTACACTATTTGACACAAAATTCGTAACAATATTTTAAGTTAATAAAGGCATAAAACAAAAACTTATAACACCTGTAAAGCTTATTTTTTAATATATTGTTTTCCAATTTATGTTCTACATCGTAACATTGTTTTATTTTGGTTCGCACGTAAAATCCTGTCATTCAGAGATGCTTTTCTGCTCTCAAGAAGATTTTTCCCAAAAGCGGCCGAACCACATTCTTAAAAGTACGGCTCAACCGCTTTTGAGAACCCCACCTGATGGCAAAAAAATACGTGCGGTGCATTTTCGAAGCATCCCCAGAATGGCAAGACTTTACGTGCAGACCGCTTAGAGGGTTAATTAATTATGACTGGAAATACTTTTTTTTTAAATTCAGAATATGCATTTGTTTAATATAGATAGCATTGTGTTAAGAAGATAGTTTATTTAACTTTATTTGAACCTAATATTTTCGCAAAAGATTTAAATACAGAACATTTATACAGAAAATAATAATGATACAAACTTAAGCTAGAAATCACCAAGTTTGTAAATAATATCTAATTTTTTCCCAGTTTTAAATCGGAGCAGTTTAGCAAGTTTAGGTTTTTGTTGCGCGACTTTAAAATAATGTAACGTAGTACTACAATATATTTACTATACTGTAGCTCGGTACATCATAGAAATATTCGGTTCCTTCTGCAATATTTGTATTCAGAGTATTTGTATTCTTAAGTTTCAGTGTAGTATCAGCTGAAAGCTGGATTTTTAGATTTATTATTTTCTCAGTCGTTTTCCATCTCTTCCAAATATTGTGTCTCGAGCTACCTGAGCACGTTTTGGCCGTAGCAATTTCTCAACAAGAAAAATTAACGAAAACAAAGCAAAAAGTTTTTAAGTTGTATGAAATACGTGTAAAAATAAATATTGGTCTTGAAATCAATTTGATTAAGCAACTATGAGAAACCAAAAAAAAAAAAAAAACTCAGAACGTAAGCAAACAGATATGATTTTAGTAATGAAAATTGCAGCTAAAAGCCATTTAACACTGAAAAAATGTATTGTGTCAAAAAAAACATTTTTAATTAATTCAGTTTAGAAATGCAAAAATGCTTTAAAATGAAACCGAAACTAAAATTTAGACTCAGAAAACTTCAGATATTTTAGAAACTAATTGGTTTTCAGATCTGAAATTTTGGGCCAAGTCTTCCAAATATATGGGCAATAGAAAAATGCAAAAAAAAAGCCTTTGATATTTTTGTATTTTTAGGGTACTGTTATGTCTTAAATTTATAGGAAACCAATGTAAAATTTGAAATGAAAAATATATGTAAACAAGTAATGTAAAAAAAAAAAAAAATTTAAGTCAATTCCTACTTAGGTCAACAAAGAAAAATTTTATCTTAGCTACTTTTTATTAAATAATTATAATTAATATAAATATGCATATACATATGACAGAATCACAATATTAAGTGGCAAAATAGAAAGCTATTTTCCTTGCAATATTTTCTATTTTCCTTCCTATATATGGATTTGGACTATTATTTTTGTTTGTTACTATTTATTCATTAGTTAAATTTAATAATTCCAATAAAATAGCATAGTAAAAAGAAATCACATCCTCGGAAATTAAACCATCCCAGGAGGATTCGAATCCAAGACCGTTGGATTATAAGTTTAGCACGCTATCCATTGCGCTACAGGGACACAAAGAGCGAATCTCCTTTTTATGTAGGGTGTTGGACTATTATTTTTGTTTGTTTCTTTTTATTCATTAATTAAATTTAAGTAATTAATTATTATTTGAAAAAACTGTATTAACATCAAGTGTCATCCACTACAAGTTTAAAAAAAAATGTATTTGAACTTGAGTGGATGAATAAAAAGTATTTTATTAACGATTGAAAATTTGAACAAGATATATATATATATAAATATATATATATAAGGAGAGTGTGAACTAATATAGAGTAGGAATTGTGAATGAATATACACTAAAAAATGGCCACCGTAAATGCAACACGCTGAAGGAAGCATGCAAATAATATGAGTTTTACAACATGCATTAGCGGAGGTGAGATAAGCAAATGATTAGAATTTCAGCGCAGACACACATCACGCGCGCCTGTGGTGCCACCTCAAAGCGCTATTTAAGGCTTGGAGATTTCGACAATTTCAAGCTCGGTAATTGTGTTTTTCTTGGGGTTTTTTCAAAAAACGACCAGTTATGTTTGGTAGAAAATAGTGATCAGCTTTTGATCAAGTATCCGAGTTCGACAGAGGAAGGATAGTGGATTACCGAGATTATCTTTCAGAGAAATTGGTAGTCGTGTTGGACGAAACCAAACAACTGTAATGCGGATATGTGACCGTTGGATGCAGGAGAACACTAAGGACCTACGTGGTCGATCGCATCCACCTCAGTGCACCACTTCACGTGAGGAGAGGCAAATTGTATGCATGGCAGTGATGGATCGCTCAGTCACATCACGAAACATGGCACAGCACATTGAGTCTGTACCCATCATTCAGTGTTCGCGCGTACCACTTCCGACGCCGTTTACAGCAGAATGGTCTGTCCACAAGACGTCCATTGCTTGGTCTACCCTTGACGCAGAACCGCAGACGTCTCGCTGCCAATGGTGCCATGAAAGAAGGACATGGACGGCAGAATGGAATGAAGTTGTCTTTACTGACGAGTCACGCATCTGTCTGCAACACCACGATAGTCGGATTCGATTCTGGAGACACCGTCGAGAGAGGATGCTGAACAGCTGCGTTATGCACCGCCACACTGGTCCTGCACTGGGTATTATGGTATGGGGCTGTATTGGATATCATTCTAGCACTCCTCTAGTACGCATTGCCGGTACTTTAAACAGCCAGCGTTACATCTTCGAGATGTTAGAGCCAGTTGTCCTTTCTTACCTTCAGGACTTGGCCACAGCCATATTTCAACTGGATAATGCGCGACCACACGTGGCACGCATTGTCCAAAGGTTCTTCGTCAATCACCAGATTGAATTGCTTCTTTGGCCGGCTCGATCTCCGGATCTTTCACCGATAGAAAACATGTTTTCCATGGTTGCTCAACGATTGACCCAGATTACACCCCCAGCTGCCACACCAGATCAACCTTTGCAACGTGTGGAAGCTGCTTGGTCTGCTGTACCCGAAGAACATATCCAAAGTCTCTTTGAATCAATGCCGAGGTGTGTGGCAGCGGTGATCTCCAACAATGGCGGCTACTCTGGCTACCGATTCTGGCAGGAACCACACTTCACAGAAGTCTATAAATTTAATCATTTGATACTTGGCCAACATGTTATGTACTAAATAAATTTTGTTGTGCTATCTCTTGTCTTTCTTGGTGTTGCATTTACGGTGGCAAGCAGTGTATATAAGGAGAGTGTGAACTAATAATAGGAAATGAAAACAGTTATGAATCCAAAGAAGTTAAATACTTACCAGCATTTCCAGGCGCATCCTCTGTTCCCGAAAGCAAAAACCCAAACGGACCTAGGCGATAATTGGCAGTCACAACAATGATATCACCCAATGCAGTCAAAGCTGTTCCATTATATAATTTGGTACGCATGGAGCCGTACCTATAACCACCCCCGTGAATCCAGTACATCACAGCCTTTCTATTCTTAGGAGATGCATCGGAAGGAGTCCATATATTTAAATACAGACAATCTTCATTTTTTTCTGAAGAATTCACATACCAAGGATACGGATTCTCTGTGTACTGTGGACAAGCAGGAGGCTCATAAAAGGCATTCAGTATCCTCGGCTGTTCGTCAATGGGCACTGTTGGCATAAAACGCAGTTCCCCGACGGGAGGTTGTGCATATGGTACACCAAGGTACTGGTTCACTTTAAAGTTTTGAAAGTCGACAGTTTTTCCGTATTT
>BMAV01028137.1:2031-66987 GCA_019973955.1 Trichonephila inaurata madagascariensis
AAGACCCGCCCTGTAGGGCAGCGATGCACGTTAAATCTGTCGAGAGCTGAAACGTCCTCCCGTTGGTGTGGTGTGGTAGTTAGGAGAGGGAGGTGCTAGTTCAGGTGTCGTCCACGTCACTTGACCATGGTTCAAAATTACTTGGTCCGTCACCAAAAGCACTCGTGTAGCTGAACAGTGTGACGTTAATATTCAATCATTCATTTAACGACGCCGGAGTTAAAATACATCACTCGATGACGTTGGTTGCATGTTTGTGGCCTTGACCATCGTGGCGAATATTTTTTTTTTTCAGGTCATGGAACATATTGTCATACTTTGCATCAAATATGACTTTAATGCAATTCCATTTTTGAAAAAACAGTTCAGTGAGTTCTGATCATTTTCCGGATTTGTTTTCAAAAGTTCAACATTTTATAGAATGATTATTTGTGAGACAAAGAAAACCACTAGAAAATATTTTACTACAATCTTATACAGAAAATCAGCTTCCATCATTTGACAAGAGAAAGAATTTTCCTTCGAAATCCTCTCGAGTCTTTTAGAAAGAAACTCTTAATAAGTCAAGAATCAAAAGGTTTAAAATATTTTTCAACTGGATTTAAGTTTACTTATAAGATGTCTGTTATATTCTTTCGTGGCATGGGGATATATTTCAGTTATTTAAATATATTTGAGGTATGATGGCGAATCTATTTGGAAATCAGATTTGTTTAAACAATGTTAAAGACATTGAATAAAATATTTTTCACAGTTATTTAATTTTTTTTTTTTTTTTTTAATTTTTTAAAAAAAAATTGTGGTTTTAATTTTTTTAAAGAATAATGCTAAACTAAGAAAAGCAAAATAATATTTTTAGAATTCTCATTAAATTCTGAAATTTGTTATGAAACATAGAACTTTGAAGGGGGAAGAGATTTAAATATCTCTGATTTTTCAAATTTTGGTGCATAATCGAAAGAAGATTTGATGTGTGCTTACTCAAATAATTTTCCAGAACTTAGTTATGTGAACAGCTTTTTATATGAATAATACAGAATTTAAAATTATCTACGGTAGCCAAGGTCGCAAAACGTGTCTTCCTCTGTTCGTCTTACGAAATCCACTGTGGAATGTAATGGAATCACACGTTCAGTATTTTCGAAATCTTAATGTCTTCCCCCATAGGCATTGATTGATTATGAATGTCATACGCAAAAGTAACATGATAATTATATTGACGACACACTTCGTAATTTTGAATCATGGTAAGTAACGAGGTTAACAATAAAGTGGACACCCCATTTTAAAAACATCCACACCACGCAAATGTGAAAAATTTGACCCTGGACACGTTCGCCGTGCATGAGCCCCACCATGCTATGAGTTCTTAGTGGCACCTGGGTTTCAATCCATGCCTCGAAAGAAACAAACGGACTCCCTCTCACGTTGGTGTGATATGGAAGTTAGGAACCTGGAACTCATCTCGGGTACTATCCTCATCATGCGAGCGTGAGTGAGTGAATATTAATGGTGGAAAAATGATCTGTGCTGCATCACCAACACCAGCATTTGCGCGTGATATTTTTATCGTATGAGTGATCTTATACATAGTGGAAATGCAGACATACATCTAATGTACGTTGCTGTTAATGGTAACGATAGAGTAGTGCTACGGCTGTATCAAGAGCGCTTTTCAAGTGGACGCATGCCGAACCACAAAATGTTTCAGCGATTACATTGACAGCTGTGTAAAAATGGTTCATTTATCGCCAGTACTGATGGAAGGGGTAGATCGAGGACTGTACGACAAACATACCTGGAAGAAGCCATCTTGGATCATGTGGAAAAAAAACACCCTGCACCAATACAAGAGCCGTAGCATGTCGTTTACATGTCAACCAACCTTTTTGAGAGTTTTACTATTGGACTCTTGGAGGATAAAATTTCTAAAACTGTTTTAACATTTTTCCTATGAATCACTCGTTAAGTCTGCTGCTAATGAACGTTTTATGTTTCCGTTGCTGTGTTATTTTTTCCTGTTAGTGCCTTACTCGACATTTCCGCCCATATATTCGAACACAAAAATTATTAAATTTAGTGAGCTCTACCACCCCTCAAAAATTGTCCCATCATTTTGGGATCACCCTGTAGATTAGAATTAGGACTGGGACAATGCTGGTGAGGAAACTTACATCCTTAATAGCCTTAAATTCCCAGTTTGTGGTGTTCTTTTCAAAACCTAATATTGGTTTTTGTTTGTACAGAATACTAACTGATGTGGGTTGTTGAGGAGCACTTGGTTTTGTCAAACCTCTATCTCTGATCATTAAAGTTCCAATGACTTTAAAACACACGTTTACTATTCATTTTCTATATAATTAAATAATTAAATAGTATAAAATTATTACTTTGCTTTTAGAATTAGAAGAAATTACATGGATATCTCTGCATAGGGTGAATGGCGTAGTTGGTTAGGCGCTGGTCTTATACACCCAAGTTTGCGGGTTTGACCTCGGCATAAGTCAGTGGATTTTCATGATGCAAAAAATCGCAAGCGTCCATGTCGTATGATTATGCAGCATATGAAAGAACCCTAGAGTGTCTGTTTGGTTTGGGTGTTCTCGGCAAAATTAAATTCCTAGTGCAATTTCGCATCGTCAGAGCTCCTTTGCCTCCCTCTGGGAAGGAAACTGGGCGTCAAAATTTTCTGCGGTGATTGGTAACCGCCCAAATGGTGCCGCACTAAAAAGAGATACAAGCTTTCCCGGATTATACTAGGTCTGCAATGGTAAAACATCAATCTGCATCCCCTTTTGAAAAAAAAAACATGGATATCTCGAAAATTGCCTGATTTATAAAGGTTAAAATTGGGTCGATAAATCTAGTCTTAGAAAAACAAAGATAAATAAGGAAATGTAAGGAATTAATATGATAAATGACGAAATTTTTATGACGTAAGAATCGTAAGATAAAAAAAAAATTTCCTATATAAATGGGGCGACATGCAGACAATAGAGGAAAATCGTTCCCGCGTATGCTTAAACATGTTCTCGCATGCTCAAAAATAATAGCCTTTTATAACCCTTTAAGACCCAACCCGCACGATCGTGCGGGTTATATATTTTTTTACGTTTTTGCTTCTGGAATAGCCGTATGTAAGAAAATAGCGAATCTAACGACTGAGCCGGTTTGCATAAAGTGTAAAGTGTTACTTTTTTTATCAACAGATGATGGTTGTGGTCTATTTTTTACTTTCAGCTAGAAAATCAAGCTTTGTTTTCAAATACAACGAAAACACGTCTTCTTTTTATCTGTCGTAAAGAGGTAATTATCAATATATTTCTAATTGCTTAGATACAAATTTTTGTACAGTGGGTAATCGGTTAACGAACATAATTCGTTCCAAGACTATGTTCGCTATCCGAATTGTTCGTTAACCGATCATCGATTCACCATAGACTTGTATGTGAAATCATTAATTCGTTCTGGAGACCCTAAAAAAAATGAAATCAAAACCGAAACCGATGGTCTAATTTGTTTGAACATTCTATTGGAATTTTGTTTTCAATAGAACTTTGAAGTTTAATAGGTAAGCAACATAATTCAGGAGAGATGAAAAACGATTTTTAGTCCGTTTCTCATATTTCACGTATTCTTACGGCGGTAGCGCGTCTCTCATCGGTACCTTTATATTTTATAGTCTGCACTGTTTGTAAAAATTAAGAATTCGCTTAATTTATTTGCCATGTGTCAGCAAATCCACTCGCTCATAACTTATCAGCTGTCATAAAATATTGATATTCATATTGAAATTCAAGTGTGTATTGATTTTAGTCATAATAATAATTATTGAATGACCTTTAAATTCATTGTTAATTTAAGTTTCATTTAGTGATTATCAATACTAAACATGCTTTAAACATTTCTCCTTTCAGTGATCTTATTTTTTATGCAAAATGATAACAAATGTTTAATATTAATTTTTTCTCAGAGCCGAGAAGTGTTCGTTAGAATTCGTTTTGTTCATTAAACGAATGTGTTCGTTAGAATTCGTTTCGTTCATTATTCGAATATGTGTTCGTTGTTAAAACACAAAAAATCTTTCTTAAAAGTGTTTGTTATCCGAATATGTGTTCGTTATCCGAACACAAAAATCTATCGTGAAAGTGTTCGTTAACCGATCTGTTCGTTAACCGATCACCCACTGTATTAATGTTTATATAATAGTAAAATAGAAAAAATATTAATTATACTCTATTAATGTGGCTTGTAGGACTCGCGGGATTTCGTTACTTGAGTCACTGCAGCTGTAAAGGTATTTTTCTGTTTCAACAATTTTGATGAAAGCCTACATAAAAAAGAAATATATAGTTATATAATTAATAGCAAATTTTCTTGGGTTCGCAATGGATGAATCCCTTTTCTTTCTTTTTTCTCTCTTTTTGTAATTCATTTTCTTTTTCATACGTTTGTTGAGGAGTATGGCATTTTTATCCTCTTCACAGATATCTGTATCCATTTCTCTCCCCCCACCAAAAAAAAAAAAGATCTGGGTTTTCAATGGGGGAGTTAGTATGGTGGGGTTTAAATATATATATAAATTTTAAATAATAAAATTTTCTGATGCATTTTACTATTTTTCATGGAATACTGTGCTAACTTTTAATCAAAAACTTTTTCAGGTGTCTAAAAAAGGAGAATTCTCACAAAAGAAATTTTTCAATTGATGAATAAATCAGATTGAACTTAGATCTGAACTTAGTGACCTCTCGTATGATGACAATGCTACGAACAAAACATATGAATCACGTATACTGGAAGGAGAATCAAGTTCAGATGGGAGTGATGAAGAAACACATCGGAATATTTGAAATGGAAAGACAATTTTGGATCATTCTTTACCATAAAAGTTTCTTGAACATATTCATTACATTGATTTAGCTGTTGCAAATTCTTAGTTTCTGTGCAAACAAGATGCAATATCAAATCAAGTTCCTCTAAAAATCACTATGGATCGCTTAAAATTTAAGTCGGAGATAGTTGAAGTGTTATCAGCCTCTCCACCTACTAACAAAAGTATTTTAACTGATGATGAAGATAACAGTGTTGTGTGTTATTCCACTTGCAAAAAGATCGAAGCGTTATAATCCACCTGCTATACATGTCATGGCTTTTATCCTGGGCATTCCTGGATAAAAGGCTTGACATGTATAGCCATTTTTTATGTGTTGATGACATTGCAAGTCCTCGCAAGTGCAGATTTGAAAACTACGAAAGTAGTTCAAGAACATGTTGGGAAAAATGCAATGGTTATTTATACTTGTCAAAAACAAAACAAATATTTTTACAGTAAATAAATAATGAATTAATAATAGAGTTAATTATGCATCAATAATTTCCTTATTTGTAGCAATTTTAGTTGAATTAAGATTGTTTCTTCTGTCAACTTATATAGAGCTAAAAATGCACAACTCGTAAAATTTCAGATGCCCTGTTTCACACATAACGTCCAACCCGCACGATCGTGTGGGTTCCGTCTACGTTCCAGGAGAGGAGCGGGAATTTTTTTATTATTTTTCCCAATGTCATTAGGGTTCATATAGTATTAATAACCAGAAGAATTTAATATTTGAAGATAAAAATAATTCGGGTCTTAAAGGGAGAAATCTGTATATATAGGCCGCACCTTTCCCGTGTATACTCAGACACAAAAACCTTTTTCGTGCATGCTTGGAAATATTATTTATTGTTTGTAATATTATTTCTTCCCTTATTTTGTTGCGAAAAAAGGTAAAAATTTGGAATTTACTTTTTACGTGGAAGCAAACCCAGTGAAGTATTTCAAAAATTACGATCTAATAAGTAAGTACCCGAAAGACTATGCGGTTTAGCAAAATGGCTACTAGAACAATTTTCTCAAATATTTTAAGAAAAGGAGTACTTCAAATAAAACTATACATTTCCCTACTTCTAATAATTTTTCTGATCGTTATGCTTTTTACTTGAAAAAGAAAGTTTTGAAACTCTATTATGATTCCTTCATCTTTGAAACAAAATTTGAAATTTATACCTTTAAAAGTTTTGAAATGGCATGTTACACACACACCCACATACACACGCTGGTCATTAAAATTGCAACTCTAGGAAGAAAAGTAAGTAAGAAATCTATTTATTGTACGTATACACATGATTATAGATTTGTGGAGTTCATTTGTACAGTCCATATGCACCGGATAGTACAAATAGCCTTCTGGCTGTTAAAACGGTTCTAACGCGATTATGCATTGGGTCGAACTAGGCTTGAATGACAGATATGGGCAAGCTATTTCATGCTGCTTCAAATCCATCCCACAGAATCAATCGCAATGACTGGAGACGGTGACGATTCAGTTTCTCAGCAATCTATGACCATTTCCTTTCAGTGATGCGAATCTTGGAGAATATTCTGACCAGGGCAACAGTTCAACAACATCTGTATCGAAGTAGGTCGGGACATGACGGTCATTATCTTGTCGAAAAATGTCTCCGAGGTCGCGAAGATGAGGCACAGCTACCAGTTTCAAGATCTGAGAAATGTAACGTTGTGAGTTCAGAGTGATTCATTTGTGTGCACGACGTGAACTAGAAGTGTTCGTGTCTAGCACGCAATGGCTGTTCACACCATCATACTAGGTGCAGATACCATATGACGATATTGGAGTGCATCCTCTCGCTGCTTTCAGATACGAGTATGCTCATCATGATGCTGTACGCAGAACCAGGAGGACTCATCTGAAAAGATGCCACAATAATGATCACAGCACAGCCAGTCCAGAGTTCGTCGCACTGCCCGTGCGGATACTAGTCGTTCTACAAGCAAGCTCATTTTCTAACTCAAGATCTGTGAAGAGGCTTTACGATCCTGCAAGACCAACCTATCAACATGTCTGTCTTCTCAAGTATTAACGACAGGACGGCGCTGAGTATCCTACATGGTTTTCAATACAAACCTCCTGAACCAAGTAATTCCATATTCTCATGACAACCGACCATATTCCAACCAAAGCGAGTAACAATATCGGGGAACGATAAACCACCCTCACGATAGACCTTAATCCTGCCACTATTGAATTCTAATACGTGATGGTAGCCGTTTCTCCGAATGCGCGAGGCATAATACGATTTCTTCAAAAATAATTAATTTAAAATCAATTTTTGAAAAAAAAAATGCTTCGAAAATTTTTAGTAATAATCTTTGAATTTCAAAGGGAATATTATAGTACTTTTGAAAATAGCATTAAAAACTATATTTCAAATCTGTGTAAACAAGTTAAAAAACAATGGAAAAAATTAGAATATTCCAGTCAATTGTCATCTATTGATATATTCTCATTTTCAACGTGCTGTAGAGTGAAAGTTAACGAAGAGATTTAGATACCATCTTATATATAATGTTCTTCTCATGGAATATCATGCAAATATTACATTTCTAATGAGATGATATTGATTTAAATGTAAGCTTTAAGTAAGCATAAAAATGTCAATAAAATGTATTAAATTTAAAAAAAAAAAAAAACAGAATAAGCGATTGCAAAATGCTTAGTCAAATTTATCGTTATAAAATTTAACATTTACTGGAAAAAATATAAGAGGAATTGAGGGTAAATTATAAAAATGTTACTTCTTTATCAAAAATGTCATTGAAAATTAAAAACCTGCTCATTTGAATCTTACTCGCTCAAAGTTTCGTTGAACTTCCTTCTTCCAGAGTCAAGTTTTCCCCGCAATACTGTTGCAAAATTAGGTGACCGTGTTAGCCTAACTGTCATAATTGTAAGCTCGGAGCCGTTGATGTCGAATCGGGGATTCAAGTTATAGTAACACAAGACTCGCGGTGTAGAACGATTGAAGCACATGTTAAATCTGTCCAGGTTCAAAATTCTGATATGTGAGCTATGTGAAAGTTTGAATTGCTGGATTCCTTATCAGATGTCCCTTTATCAAAGCTCCAAATTTTGATGTCCGTTGTTAATTATCCTCGTGAAACTACGAATTGTGACAAGAATAAAATATTACATCAAATCGGGGCCTTATTACCTTACCTTACATTGTATTACTACTTTCTCGCTTATGTCTCACTTTAATTTACATATCAATTGAATTACTATAATATATATGTATCAAATTCTTTAAATTTTATTTGAAGAAGACCTGAAAATTAAATTATTCTGTCTTACAAAAATTTCTGCAGGGTTTCTGATAATTAAGAATGATTTTTTTTTTCAGTAGAATTGTCTAAGTTTTTAAGTAGAAATTATTTCTTATCCTAGTAGTAAGAATTTAAACCAAAAACTTTCTTAAAAGAAACTAATTTTTTTTCAAAACTTTTGTGTGTGTGTGACCTTTACATTCATTAATTAACATTTACATTCACGAGTAGGAAAGACAGAGCATTGTAATTTTATTTCGAAATATGGCAACAATATCATTGTTGTTGTACAACATAACATGGAAATCTGCTTTCTCGAAGGAAATGGAATAAATCATACTTTGTATCGTAATTAACAGAATCTTATGTTAAACTGAATGCACAATAATTCTAGATCGATAGCAATAAAAAGAGTTTATTAGAGCTATTCTTGTACACTGTAATTTTCATTATGAATTTACTATTCAATAAAAATTTTCACAAAATTTATCGAAACAGGTTTGATATTTTTGACGACGAAATAAAAAATTTTGCTTGTTTTTTGACAACGGAAGCCAGAACACATTTTCATAATAGAAATTAGTGGTCTTTGAGTTAAAAATGTTGCCTTCAAGAGGATATTTTAAGAATAATTTGTGTCCTTATGACAAGGCAAAGCTTTGTCATCGTCCCTATTGTCATTTCAAACATGCTGAAACAGGTTAGTTGGCGGTCTTAATATTTGCATATCCGACTTTTAAGGTTGTAAAAAAGCTGATAATGATGGTAATTCTTTTTATCAACTGTTAATTTACATGAAATATAAGATAATTTATAAATTAAAATTTTTCTTATTCTGATTATTTCCTTGGAGTATTTATTTTTGACTACAATGCTATTTATACATTATGGACATGGAAAACATGATCTATTGTTTATCACTCCCTGAAGCGACAAAATGAAAGTTATTGATTTCTGAGAGATATGCTATCAGAAAACCTGAGTACTATGAAGATATGAAGGGCCTGACAATTTTTATTCATTAAATTGCGTCTATTATTTACGAAATTAAGCTTTTTAAATAATAGCATATTATTTTATATTTTGATATTTATTTTCACATAAATAAGCAACAATTTTTATTATTCATTGATAATTTTCCCTCTATCATATACATATGGCAATTTATTTTACTATTCAATGCATGATAGCTTTTTAATTAAAAAGTAAACTTTCACATATGTAGCAAGTTTAGAAATTTTTTTTAGAGGTATATTATTCTCTCATTGAAAAAAAAAAAGTTTTAAGTAGTTTTGTTAAAATTTTAAAATGCAATTACTGGTGACCTTCAGTGAATTTTAAATTTTTGTGTCGAAAAATGTTATCTGAAAGTGCAAAATCTCTGGCAAGATAGTGTCTGTAATAGTGTTTGAACTTTTGTAATTAAGGAGAAACATATCATTATTCCAAAAAGCCACAAGTTCAAATCTAAAGGAATAAATTCACAATTTGTTCCTGAATCTAATTTTTCCATTGTAATAGTGTTAAAGAAAAATAATTGTATGGGAAAAGTTATTCATAACTTTATATTACTTTACTACTTAACATTTTAATTTAGTTTTGTTTTTAAAAATATCCAAAGCTGTCAGAGTCAAAATGTTTGTAACTGTCAAAAATTACCTTTTATAAAGGTATTGTTTAAAAATATTGGCACATGGTGTCGTCATGAAATGAATAAAAGTAGCTGTCAATATTTCCATAGAAATATAAATTTTTTTTTATTATTATAGCATAATAGAGTCAATGAATATTATAAATGTATTTTAGTCACTACACTTGTAGTCATGTAGCTAAATGGAATAAATCATGTTCGTAAGTAGAAGAATTTAGACAGCAAACTTAATCGAAATAATAAGTTATGATTATCCATTGTTTTAATGATATAATTATATTATTTAAATACAAAATCCGCTTGTCTTGCTATTGGTTAAAAATTGAACTAAGGATCTTGTGTGTTTAAATATTTTATCATGCATACAAAATATAGTTTTACATAAAAAAAATTATAAAATAATTTTTTTTTTTTTTTTTGTTATACCATTAACTTTGAATTCAAAATTTCCTAGATGAAAGATTTGTTGAAATATATATAATATTAATGAAAAGTGAAAGTGTTATAGAAACAAAATCCCGAGATATTTCCTTCTAAATGCATAAATAAAGTTTTAAATCACTCAAAATATATAATGTAAGTTAACATTATTACTATGAATTATGTTGATAATTCTATTATGTCAAACATTTAAAGTTTTAAGTTACTCAAAATATATAATGAAAGTTATTACTACTAATGTTGATATTTCTGTTGTGACAAATCGTAATTGTATATCATCGCTGTTTTAGTGGATGCTTACAACATCTAAATTCTCTTTTTTCCCCCTTGTAAATAATAGCTAACCCATTGATTCGATGTCTTTTTAGTTTTTTTTTATTGACATATTAGAATTTCATGATGATAAAAGATCTTTACAGCAGTGTTTTAATAGAATTTTTCATCATAGTCAAGTGATGAGAATGACACTAGGACTAATACCAAAAGTAGCAATTAATTAGTTTGCACCAGCTTAGCAGAACAAAGAATGTAATTTTTGCCAAGCTTAGCTAGCATATTGTTGAAATCAAATTTATGTGTTCAGGGTTCTTTCAAAAATGCATTTAAAATTTTATTCTGAAAGCTATCCTGTTAATCATTTTCTTTAATTCTATATAACTGTTAAAGGTAAGAAAATTCAAAGTGATGTCTCTGTTAAAAGAGGTTATTGAATTTAGGTTATATCTTTCTTAAAATCAGTTTTCTAAACTAATCTAATAGAATTTTTCCATGGAAATTGTTTTACTTATTTTTTGCTGGAAATCTTAGAAAATTTAATGGTATTCACCAATCTGTTTCTACTTCTACTTTAAAAATCAATCTTTTTTTTTAAAAAAACATCATGCATTTTAAAAATTTCTTTTAAATTAGGAAAGCTATTATTTACACAGAAAGCTATCTGCGTACTAAGTTTGTTTGAAGTACTTTTACAATTTAAATTTGCATTGAAATAAATGTAAAGCCAATTATTTTTTATTTCTCTCATTTGTTCTTCATTAATAAGTAAACTTATACATTGATTTTTACTTTTTGCTACATATTAATGGATATCTTGAATTTTTTCCCTGTAGATGATTTAAATGAAAGAAATATTGATATTGTTGAAGAAACAGAATATCTGTTTGATACCAATCACACATCATCTATTCATTCAAGCCAAGCTGCTTATCTTGGTTTGTCATCTTCCAGTTATGTGCCTCCATCAGTAGGAAAGGGTTACCAACCCACTGGAATTCTTAAAACCAGTAACTCTTCATCTTCAGTGATACCTGTGTACAATCCAACTCCTATATCTAAGTTGAAAGAGCTTAATTTTTCCCATTCTAATTTTGAAGTGAATACTTATTCTCCTGAATACTCGGTTCCATCTCGAAAGAAAAAGAAAATTGAAGAATATGATCCTACCGAAGTTAAATGTGTGTCGAAAAAGAGTGTGACATTTGCCGATGAATCAGGAATTGCTTTAGATGATGGCTTTGCCCCTGCATTTAGTAGTTCGGAAGATGAAAATGACACCAGCAGCGCACCTAAGTTCAGTGATGATGATTTAGACAATGATATTACTCTTTTAGAAGAGTCTAAAGTGGAGAAGAGTAACAAAAAGACTGACACTAAAAAAGAAGAGGAAAGTATTGATGAAACAAATATAAATGAATTTTCATTGGTGGATAAGATTTTAGTTGATAGTAAAAAAAGTGAAAAACTATTGGCCAACTTTCAAAAACCTGTTGTAACTGTAAAAAAAGATGCTGCCAAAAACCAGCTAAGAAAGGATTCTAAATCTAAATCAACTAAAAGTAAGAAAACTGAAGTGAAAAAGAGCAGTTCAAACCATAAGAAGAATCATTTAACAACAACAAAAGTGAAAGGGAATGTTGAAAAAAATGATGTGTGCGATAGTGATTCAAATTTTGGTGCTTCTCAGGGAACTTCTGAAATAGACCTTTTCTCTTCTGCTGAAACTTCTGATGAGTCATCAAAAAGTAAAATCAAAGACAAAGATCCTGCCAAAAAACTGAAAACTTCTGAGGGCTCAAAGCACAAAACATCGAACTCATCGTCAAAAGAAAAAAGTGATAAAACCAATAGCAAATCCAGTAAAAGTGGATCTTTAGATAAATCAAAATCTAAAGAAACATCTTCAAAAGATCCATCTAAAAAAGAGGAATCAAAATCCAAACATGAAAAATCAAGTAGTAAGACAGATAAAAATGAAAAGCATAAATCGGAAAAATCCAGTTCTAGTAACAAAGACAGTAAAAGTGAAAAGAACAAATCTGTGCCTTCTAAGACTGAGAAATCTAGTAGCAAAGGGGATAAAAATGAAAGAAGCAAAATTAGTTCAAAAGAAGCCAAACTTCAAGATGAGAAAGTTAGCAGTAGTAGCTTGGAGAAAAAGAACAAACATGACCAAATTGTGAAAAACTCTTCTAAATCTTCAGATTCACTCAGCAGAACTAAATCTAAGAATGATAATTCAGATAGTAAAGCAGCCAAAAGAAAGTCTGGTGATTCAGATAGTGAAAAATATACACAAAAAGAAAAATCTTCGAAAAAATTAAAAAGTGAAGAAAATGATAATGACAACAGTATGGAAGAATCTAATGATGATGTGATTGATTTATCATCTGATTCAGATGCTGATATAAATCAAGAGTGCTGGAAAATTTTTAATGAAACATATCCAGAATATAGCCAGAATACCCTCACCCCAGATAAAAAGGTTTGTTCTTAATTATGCATTTCATATTTTTATGTGTTGTATGTTGTAATTATTTGTTCTTGTAATCTTTCATATGAGTGTATTTCATACCGTATTTCATATTTTTGTATCATTATTATTCCAAAATATTTTTTATTTGAATTTGCATATTTAAAAATTTCTATTACTTTAACATTGTACAGTAGGAGTAAAATTTGTTGTAAAGCTTTGTATCTCACACAAATTCAAAATAGAAATGCAGTTGTACACTGTAAAACTATTATTGTATTGTACTTAATATCATTAATGTTATTTTGGTACTTTTTAGTTACAGGGATCATGAAGTAAAATATGGGGCTACTCATAAAAAACATGCTGACATCTTACTTATATTGGTTACTATTATTAAAAATAGGTGATGTTTTGAAAAATTGTAGCTTGTACCTCTTGCTGATATTAAACATAGGGATTGCTGTTTTCAAATATTGTCAATTTTACTGCCATTTTCCTGTTATACTATAATCTAGCTTTTTCTACTACTTTTTTACAATGATGAAAATCTCTAAGTTGCAATTGAACGAAGATGTAATCATTTTTTTTTTTTTTTTTGTAAAAATAAATTTTACTACAACAGTTTTTTTTATCAGATGAGTGGATGGAACTATGCAAGAATTTCCTATGGAGGTATAATATTGTTGGTTATTGGGATAATGTAGATCTTCATATGTTGAATCGGTTTTCAGGATCTAGGATTCCAATTATAGAAGCCTTGCACATCATTTATTGTTGAAAACTAATCTAGATTAATATCACTAATAATTATCATAATATCACCTATGTTCATGCTCGTGAAAACTTGAAAAGGCAGCCAGCAACCTGTGATCCCTGTAACCAATAAATAATCCTATTTTTTTTTCTACATAATAATATGAAATATATATTTCACTACTTCTGGAGCAAGGTGTATATTTCAAAATCGAGAAGCTATATTGTAAGTTCATATGATATAAAATGTTAATCTTAAAAGAAACTTTTAAAACATAATTATTTAATTTTATCACTTGCTTTATAATTGTATTTTAATTCTTATGGATTTGAAATTAATAATGCCACTGATCATTAACTTTAAAAAAAAATTCTCATCTTTAAATCAATGTTAATATTAAAAGTGTGAATTAAAAATTATACAAGTTAACTTAAAATTTCTATTTTTTTTTCTGAAAATTTTTAAAATGGAATAATTAATCCAAAATATGTAGTGATTAGAAAATGATTAATATTATGTAATTTGAGTTTTGGTGACTCTGTAATATTTTTTTTATGGATATTGAATTTTTTTAAAGTTTCTTCTGGCAATGCCCTGAAAATACTTAACTGCAAAAATAATTATGTATTCAAAATTGCTAAATTTTTAAGGTAATAAAAAAGATAATAATATATTAAATTGACTAATTTCATTAAAGTAAATTTTCATAACATGCTAAAATAAATGTAAAAAGTATTAAAGTAAATTTATCAATGATTTATCACCAAAGGTTGAATTGAAATGTTATCTTTAAAAATGTACATCTCAGAATTGTATGTTTTTAGGATACACTAAACTGACCAATAAAAAAGAATATTTAAAAATTATTATGAACTCTTTATTTTTAAAATTATAGTTCATTCTTTTGTTATTAAAATAGTTTGCAAATTTATTTTGATCTGCTGAAAAGTGCATCAATATGTGAACAAAAAAAAAAAAAAAAAAAAAATTGCATTACTTTTTGTGTAAATGAAAGTGATCGGACTTGGACATCTGAATATATACAAATTTCTTTCACTTTCATACATTGAAGATGTTTGAATGTAGTGCCACTAGATTTTTGTTCCTTATAGAACTTGAAGAAAAAGAAACACCATAATCTCAAAATGCAAGACATAAGATATTATATTTTATGATAATTATCATTAGAAAGGTGTTCTATATCCAGATAAAAGAATTTTTAGAAACACTAAAAATAATTATTATTTTGCCTTTTGGGCACTGTGCAAGAATGTGTGTGAATCTTTGACTTCATATTTTATTTGTGAAGTTGGTAAAACTTTTCATACATTTAATGAATAAATAGTATTTAAAGAACTTCAGAAGGCAGAAGTAACATCTTAAAGGCAATGGTCATTTTTGTATTCTGAAAAAAGGCAGGGAGGTAGCTAGAGCCGTATCAATGATACGGAATCCCCAAGCTACAGGGGCCCCGCTCAGGACTAGCTACACCTGTGACAGAGAGAGAGAAAGAGGACTTTTTAAATTTATTTTCTAAAGAAAATTTGTGTTAAAATGAACATTTTTGTAGCAACTTTTTTATTCATGATATTGAACTAAATGCAAGAAGGTTTTTTGTATCATAAGTTTTTGTTCTCTTTTAATATTGCTGATTAATTTCAAATGTGAATAATACTAATAGTTACTTAATTGCATTAGAGCTTATCCAGTGAAGCTAAAGCTGCTTTCAAAGACATTACTATTATGAGGAAAAAACGTTTTGCTCATGCAGGTGCATCTACAATGAAGGTATTTTGTTCTCATTATTTTATTTACTAGTATTAATACTAATTTTGGGACAAATTGTGATGAAATCATAATTATTTTATTTATTGATTATTTACTGCTGAACAAACCTCCATTTGTATTTTTTAATGAACATTTTTCAGAAGCAATATTATTTTTCATCTTTGATAATAATAATAATAACTCTAAGGTCTGTTATTTCTGTTTAACTTTATTATAATTTAGTTTGATTGTCTGTGATCACTGTAGCCTAATGATTATGGTCAAGAATTTGTGACTGACATGTCACAGATTTGAGTCCTGGTGTCACTGAAGACCTGCTATGTAGAGGGGAGGCCGATGCATGTCATATCTAAATGTCTTCCAGTTGGTGTGGTGTAGTAGTTAGGAGAGGGGGCTGCCAGCTCAGGTGTCATCCTTACTATTTGACCTATGTTCAAAATCATGAGATGCATCGCCAATAGCCCTAGTGTTGCTTTATAGTTCAAAATTAATATAACTCTCATTCACTCAGTTTAATGATATGTTTTTTTAAAAATTATTTTTCTGACCGCTATGTGCTCAGCACTAGTTTTATGAAAATTTAATTTTATTAATTAATTGTTCAATCAAACAGATTTTTCAAATGAAAACTGAGAATTTATGCCTTAATTTGGAGAATATATAACTGAATTATTAACTGAGCTATTTAAAAATATAGACAGAGAGATATTTTATCTTATTAATTTAAAACACATGCTTTGTCAGTTTCTTTTGTGACCTAACTTTTTTTTTCCTGTTATTTTTGGAAAAGTGTTAACTACACGAAACAATAAGACTTTTGTATTGCATATGAATGATTCTGCAACTTGGTGAATAGTTTCTTACTACATAATAGATATGCTGTTATTGTTTCATATTAAGGTTTTATTTTTAAATAATATGGCAGAAAAAAGAAGGAAAATTGTGATTCTGGCATTTTAAAGATGTAATAAACTGCTTACCGTAGTTTCTCTCTCACCGTCTTGCCTATTTAAGGGTGTGAGAGGAATGAAAGCTGAATCAGAGAATTCCATAATCACAATTATTTATTTAGTCAAATAAACTAACCAACAACAATCTATTCCCAAAGTGTATGTCAAATGAGTAGCACAGAGAAAGCAATGAGTATTAAGCAAATATGTGGAATCAACTTATTTAACTCAATGTAATCTATTGTTAATTCCTAACCTCAAATTTACTAATTCAACACAGTGGCAAAACACCACTCTTAATTTTTACATGCGAAAGTAAATCTTATTCAATCTCACCTGTGTAGGGAATGTAGCTGCTTCCTACCTCCTTCTCTATAATTACCAAAACTCTGACTTTATATAGTTGAACTAATCTAAATATTATGGTTTCTTCTTGAGAGGGAGGGCTGTAAATTAAACACGAATGCTAGCCCAAAGATTCTCCAAGAGGATTAGTGTGAAGGTCGTGAAAAAGATCCGTCACAAATAAATGAAATGTATAATTATAAGAATTTTTGGTGAATTGATATATCATTATTTAATAAATGCATTTCATGGAAAGAATTTGGTTATAATACATTATTTAATTATCACACGTTTTTTGTTTTTTTAAATTGGCTAAATTTCGTTTTTAAGTACAAGATAGTTTAACTATTGAAATACTTACTATCTTCATCAGTAATTTCCTTTAGAGATCTCAAATTAGTTTTATTGAAATTTTTCCTCTATAATATTTTGTATTTTTTAATTTTCTAGATATAAAGGATGTAAAACTGTATTAACAAATTTGTATTTAATTAGGGTGGAATTGGAATCACTTTTCTAAAAAATATCAGAAATTTATTTATGAAATCAAGAATGTTATTTATTTTGTCAGTATTATATTTAAACCTAGTTTTTTAATTATTATTTGTATTGCTACTATTGCAGCCCAATGTAAAAAAATTGGGCATTAAACAACCAATGAATCCTGGACAAGTGATGATGGAACGTTTTGTTAAGATAAGAGAAGCACAACAAAAGCAAGCAGAAGAAAGAAAAGCTGCAGAAGAACGGAAAGCTGCTGAAGAAAAGAAAGCTGCAGAACTAAATGAGCAAAGAGTAAGGATGAAAACTATTCTTTTCAGTTTATTAAATTTTATATTCAAAATTTAAAATGGTAGGTAGGTACAATCGGTTGCAGTGATTCAAAATTTTGAATATTAATAATTGTTCAAACTTATCAATTAAATTATTAATTATTGTATTAGCTGCTATTCCTTTAACTAAATTTATTGTTTTTTTTTTTGTTTTTTTTTTTTTTTGTAATAAACATTTGGCAATTTTTGATAATAGCTGCTAAAATATGGTATTTTTTCTTTTGGAATATACAGACTTTCCTCTTTTATTCCCTTGTTTTGTTTTGACCTCTGGTTGTGTACAGCTTTAAAACTACCTTAAGAATATAAATTTAAGAGTATTTATAAAACACTTTTTTCAATTTATAGTCAGGCTCATATATATATTTCTTAGAGGAGGATGTGTAAGTTATGATTCTATTGTTTTATGTGGTGTTTTTGCATTTTACATTTTCAAAAAGTTTTCTTTTTGTTTACATTTTTAAATAATACTGAAAATCGGTGTAACGTCCATAATTTATTTATTTGCTCAGGCTAGGGCTGGAGTTTTTAATTTTCCTGGTAAGAAGCGCATTTCAGCTGTGACAAATCATTGTTTGTTAGCTGCAATTGCTCAGAAGAATAGGATAAACAATTCTGCATCTTCCAGTGATTTTACACCCTTACCTGCTACAGTATCCAAAACACTGAAAGTAACAAAAAGAGTTGCTCATGTGCCTGATGTAGTAAGTTTTATTTTTTGTACATACATTCATATCCAAATTAATGGAACTAGTTTGGTATTCCGGAGCATTCCGGTAAACGAATCACGCCAAGCAGTGCTTATTGTTGCAAGAATGCATTGTATAATAATCTTAGGTTATAATTTAATAGTAATTACATATATATTCATATATAGCAGGATTTAATAATAATTACATATAATAATAATCATATAATATAATTTAATAGTAATTATAAAAAAGAGTAATCATTGTATTGTAATATTATAAAAATTATACATAAGAATACTCATATAACATAAAATTATAAATAAATAACATGTAATAATACTTATAAATAAATACAATAAAAAAGTAATTATAAATAACGAATATTATTTTTACATATAATAATAATAATTGTATTATATTATTTATAAAATAATTACAAAAAAATATATTAAAATTTATTTTGAATATCAATTAAAAAGTACTGAAAACTTACAATATTCCAAAAATAACAAGGTAACCATATTGTAATGTTATCGCTCATCTTGGCAAACATAAACAACAACTTGGCATATGCCCCATGTTATCAAACTAGTTCCCAAATAATTTTTTGTTATTTTTTTATATTAATTTTATATTTGTAACTTGACTGTGCTTTTTCCTTCATGAAAATGTCAAAAATTTGGAAGATATTGATTTTTCTATGAAAATGTATAATGCATCAAAATCACCCCAAGATGCATTTTTTTTTTTTTTCATTTACAACGCTTTTAGAAGTTGTTTTTAAGGATGTTGTTTGTTAGTTAGTTTGTTGTGCTATAAATCTACTTTTTCATTGTCTTCCTAAATTATGGCACAATAAATATTAGTTATTTGCTCTCCCCCAGTTGGAATTTTATGTGTCTTCTATTTTATGGTATATTTAAGCATGGAGATAGTTGAATATTATTTATTGTATAAGAGTTTTGCTTATTTCATTATATAGTCTATTTTATGGGTTATTTTATTTCAGTGCTTTTATGACAATTAAAAAAAATATTGTTTGATTTATTTTGTATTACACCTCTTTATTTTAATATGCAAGTTTTTTAGTTGCGATTTACTCTGCAGTATTTTAGTGCTACAAACTATATAAATAGAAGAATTATATGTATAATTTTGTTAACAGATAGGTTAAAAAATTAAGTATTCATGTCAATTTCTATAATTTTATTAATTTCAGTTATTCAATGAAATCCGTATTAATTTGAATCATCAAACTATCAAGAAAATCTAATAAGTTTTGTTAACTAGTCATTAGGAATAGGTAAATCACTTTATAAGTATTTAACTAAAGAAGTTTTAACAGTTCAGTTTTAAATTATGAGATTTTGTGTCTTATTAATCTAGTTAACATAACCTATTCAATATTTTATAGATACTAATGCATCACATTATACAATCCTATTTCACAAACATTTCTAAAATTATAAATATTTTTAATAGTATTTGTAACATGAATTCTGGTTCAAAATAAATTATTAGTCTTCAGTTTTAAATTACACAAAAAACATTATTTTCCTTTCCAAAATGTAAAAAAGTGTATTGCATTAAAAAAAATTAGAGTTATTTATGTACCTATTATTCCCACTATATTGATGAAAATTGCCGAAATTAAGAAAGAGTTCCAAATTCTGGTTGCCCCAACCCCATTTTTCCATGGCTTCTATACATATAAATTCCTGTTGTGTTTCAGCAAATGGTGGTATTTTCATTCGTTTGGCTTCTGTGCTTAAATGCCTTCCCTTTACTGCTATTTTCATCTTGATTCCTATTTTTAAGAGCAAGGTAATGATATTTGCAGCAACAGAAGAAAATGCCCTAAAATTATTTTAAGATTATAAAATTTTACTTAAGAAGTACAAATGTTCAAGTTTGAATGTGATGAAGTTTTATTTTTTAAAAAAAGACATTTTTTTGAAAACATTGCAATTAACACATTTATGACTAAAAATGGAATAGGTTCAAAACCAATTATTGTTTCTAAGTACAACTATATAATTTATATACACTACCTTAAACTATTCTTAAATCCATTACATTGAAATTTATGCCTGAAAATATCACAGAACCTCACTTAAAAGTTTGCAGTTTTTAAAAATAATTAAAGCTTAAAATGTGTCTAATACATGTGCACAAGTTAAAAAAAAAACTTTCCTTTGTAAATTGTCATTTTTTCTTGGATGAAAAATTTAATATCGTTCATCAACATGTATGCAGTAATAAACAAACACTAAAATGTGTAGATATATTTTATCTTTTATTCCTATTAGAGTTGAATAAGTTTGAAATGTGTTGCTTAATCCAGTTGTCAAATAAATTTTATACATCCATTAAAATTTTGTCCATTAGAAACAAAACTGTTGTTGTAGAAACCGATATCTAATCAAACCACTTGTTATCTCTGATGCAATCAAACAATGAGAATCCTGTTCTTTAAATGGGAATTATATGACAATAAATTATCTTTAAATGCAGTGACATGAATTATTTGACAGAGAAGGATCTTTACAAGTCTGAGGTAAAAGGAAATATTGCAATATTTATTTTCATCACATAACAAAATAGCATTTTTATTGAATGTAAGATGGTTAGAAATGTTCTATAAATGTATTTTTCATCTAATACATTTGGAAATCCATAATTATATATGAATAAAATTTATGAATGTCAATAGATATGGATATACTGCCTACAGTAAATAAAATTATAGGTCTATAGTTAAAATTTCAAAATGATTTGAGAATACAGATATATATATATATTTATAAATGATTATAAACTTAAATTATTTGTATATTATATCATTATCTTATATTCCTATAATTTTTTTGCTGAAAACCTTTATGAATTAAAATCATTAAAACTCTCTCATAGCCTTAGTATTAAATAATATTTCAAGTTCCGTAAGAAATTCATTTTTATGCTGCTTAAATAGCAAATAAATTAGTTTTGTCATTAGACTCAACTAAATCATCTTTGTGACATTGAGTACCTTATTTTTGAGCTATTTGTTATTTTTCTATATTTTCAAAATATATTTTTCATTCACCCCCTGTGTTAATTTTAATTCTTAAGTACTAATATATTTCTTGCAATTCATGATCTATGACGACTTACATTTTTATGTCAATGCATATGTTCATAATTTAATTATGTAACTGATTTTTTTCTATACTTTTCTTTGATGTGATCTGTTAATAATTCAGTGTTTTTTAAGTAATTAATTAATCATTAAATCATACAACTGGATGATTTTTTAAAACTTTCATTCAATAAGTTTGAAAAATTTTTAGTGATATTTTTTATATATTATAAATAGCAAATATTTTTTGTTGTATTATTTATCAGTCATTTTTTAAATCTTTGTTAGATTTTTAAAAATAACTATGTGCTCATCTATATTTTGAAATATAGTTTTTTGTTGAACTTTCAAATGTTTTTACTTGAAATTGTCAAATAATTGTGAATTTTCATTTTTTTCCCCCTCTGATAATTCAAACATTGACACTTTTTATTTATTTATTCATTTTTAAGAATTTGATATTTATGTTTACATTTATTTGTATTTTGCAGGCTGCTAAACCAAGACCAGTAATTCCAATTGATTACGGTAGTAAAGTTCCTACAGTTATACGTCAGAAATATTTGAATTTATTTATTGATGAATATGTAAAGCTTTCTGCTTCTGAAGAAGAGACTTATGAGAGTGTGAGTTCTTTACTCTTGAATTTCTGAAAGTTTTTGTGTATTTTTTTTAAAATTTGTGTAAACTATTTTTAATTTTTTTTTTTTCAAATTAATGAAATACTCCTTCCTGTGTATGTATTTAGAGGTTATTATTTATTGAAAAGAAAAGTCTTATCAAATGTTAATTCTTTTGCAATGCTTCTGACTTGGTACTTATGATTAAAAAACGTTTTGTTACAAGATATGCATGAATATAAAGAAGATTGTTTTTTTTTAATCATAAATTTGTGATTACATTTAAATAAATTTTAGTTTTTAATTCATGATTATATAAATCTGTATTTTTTATCCCAATTTCATGAAATATTTTCAATCTCTAAATAAATATTTTTGTTTTGAAATTTCTTTCTTTATAAGATAAAAAATTACATTTTAAAAATAATTTAAGGGACTAAATACATTAGTTTTATCACTCATTGATGCTGTTATTTTTTAATTTAAAATTGCTTGGATTTGGTAATTTTTAAAGAGTAATCCTAAATGTATGAAAAAATCAGAATAAGTTATTGCTTTATTCTAAATATATATAGAAGCTGCAGTTGTTGAGTGGACATGGTCACACATTTGGAGACTATGTTGTTTTTGTTGAGTTATGAGTTTGAGTCTGAATGCAACTGAAAACCTCCTGTGTAGAACAGGGGTGTCAAGCTCAGATTGAACTTTTTTGTGGCCCAGTCAATATATCTCACACAAAAATTAAAAGAAATTCTCTCAAAATTAGAAAGATCACAGCATAAAAGATGTTAAGTGTCAGGATATGAGCATTAATTTTTTTTGTTAATTTATTTTTGTTTATTATAATGTATTATTCGAAATAAACCTGCATTTCTATAAATATTGATTTTTTTTTGTGGCCTGCCTAAAGTTAAACCTTGTTTGTTTGGCCCGAGTTAGCTTTTGAGTTTGACACTCCTGGTGTTGAAGAACTAATGCATTTTTAATCTGTTGAGACTCAAAAGTTCTTATGTATGCATCATGTGAAAATTTGTAGAGTAAAGTGCAAGCCCTTGTGTCATCCTTGTCACTTGATCTTGGCTCAAAATTGTGAACAACCCTTGTGTTATTTCAAAGTGCAGCAATAATAATCAATCTGCATTTATGTAGGCGCTAGAAGAAGAAAAGAAAGCCTATCAACGAAGTTCCAGCAAAGCAATTTACATGAATGTTGTTTCCAATGCATTGAGGAGACTACGTAATACAAAAGTTGAAAATGGTACTGAAAAAAAGAGTGATGGAGTTTCTTCAACAACTAATTCTGTTAAAACTGTCAGCCATGAAACTGTTTTGAACGGTCCTCAGGCCCAGCGAACCAGTTTTAGCATCGAAAGAAAAAAAGCTGCACCAGTTGTTGATCTAAAAGGTACAAATTGTTTACATGATTGTCACAGTGTTACTATTTTCACATTGTTTTCTTGTATGCATTTAAATTTCTTACATCTTGTGATCAAAATGTTTATAAATCTGTATGTATGTTGCATGAGGATTCAGTTTTATTTATTTATTTTTTAATGTTTAATAACTAAATTCATTCAAGCTTTGCTTAGAAAAGAAAATTGTTTGAATTATGAACAAAGAAAAGAAATCAAATCAATTGAAAATTTTTTGAAACAACTTTGATTAAATAAATAGAAAAGACTAATCAAAAATATTTTTATAGTACTATAAAAACTATTAATATTTATATTGATTCAAAATTCATAATCTTACATTTATACCAAATGATAAATTTGAAAATAAATATAACAAATAATTTATGGTTTAGTTAAATGTTATTCCCTTAAAATCAGAATTTTTGGAAGAACTTGGAATTACTTCATTAAGTCTAAAATTGTTTTTCACCTAACCAGTATGAAATTTAATTTCTCATCATTATTTAAATGATTTATTCTATTTAAAGACTTAAGAGTCTTAAAATTTTTTGAAATTCCTTTTCTTGTAAAAAATATTGCTGAATATTATAAGGAATATAAATGAACAAATATCTTGATGTTCTGGTTTTTTTTTTTTAAATGCACCAGGTTATGCCTTATACGAACATCTGTTAACTTATATCTTAACTGAAGACCAATTGCGAGAGAATGGCTTTCCTCTTCCCCATCCTTCTGAGTTAGGAAAAGCTGTGATTGAAGGAATTTATGCAAGTAGAACTCAATATTGCAATGATCGTAAGTATTACAAATTTGCAATCCTTTTAAGTTTTTCTAAAAAAACAGTATGTATTGTTTATACAGATTCTAAAAAAAAATTAATTTGCTTGACAGTAATGTATAAAATTTTATAATTAATCACAAGAACTATTTAATGACTTATTCCATTATAATTTTTACACGCAGATGTTCAGATGCATTATATTATTAATTGCATCTTGTATTCCATTCCTTGATCCAAACAAAAGATGACATCAACATCATACTATGCCAATCTGTGTGTATAATGTATATAAATACATTGAATTTTTAAAGTAGATTCACTAATTACAACCAAGAGCAAATTTGGATGTAATTAAAGTTGAGGGTTTTCCAATTCTACTGTAGAATGCATATTAGATTTGCGGATTTTGTTTGATCTAACCAATGTATTTTGTTAAATTGAATGTTGAAATTTTTAACTTATTTTAAAACATAAAGATGATAAATTAAAAGGTCAAATTATTTTTTAGGAAGCAATTTTTTTTCATTTTTGATTTAACAGATCATTGTCATTTTTGAAATTCAAACAGTTACTTATAGTATTTATTGGCATTAAAATGTTCCAGTTGAAAGGGAGACGAAGTAGTATCAATTTTGAAAATTTAATTTATTAAATATTTGCCAAATCTTCAAGTTGAATTTTTATCTCCATTAATGTTTATTATAAAATATTCGCTAGATCTAAAAAGTTGTATGTTTTTATAAAAAACCCATTTTTTAAAAATTTTCTCTGTATTTTATATAAAAATATTTTCCATTTAACTTTAAGAATAAAAGTATTTTATAATTTTTTTTTGTTATATTAAGGAAGAGGTTGTATAGGCCATTTCTCTGCAAACAGCCCAATATAAACTAACCTGTACAATAAAGCTGTCAGAAGGTAAAAGATCAAAATTAAAATTTGTGTTGATCAAGGAAGCACAAACTGTCTAACATTTCAATATGCCTAAACAGATTGTGTATTTATTTTACACATTAAAAAAAGTTACTTCTTAAGACAAGACACACATTTTGATATTGAATTTTCCTTTTTTAATAAAAGAATATTGAGAATTGCACTTGTTATAATGAAGGTTAAATGTGAATCTCATGCTTAAAATTTGAATTATGTATATATTCTTTTTTCTCCCCCCAGAAACCTTAAAAGTAATTTTAAATCTTTTGAAAAATAAAAATAATGAATTAAAATTATACTGAGAGATGTACATTTTCTATGAATCTCATCTATTTTGTATTCATTGCAATCTTTTGAAAATTCCTTATTTCTTTCAGAATTTTTTAAATTGCAATTTATGTTAAAAAGATTTTTTTTTTCTTATTAGATATTTTATTATTTAATCAGTATTCTTTGTTTTTTCAATATAATTTATTTACAGCTTTCAAGCGCACATGCAGTCGATGTCAGAAGACATATTATGTTAATGTGGACGGAGATTATGTTCGTGATGAAGAATGTGATTTTCATTGGGGACGTTTGTGGAAAAGACGAGGCAAGTTGATTTCTTAATAACTTTCAAAGCAAAATATATATTGTGTAATTACTTCATCAATTGCAATTATTTTGAATATTTGCTTTAAATTTCAATAAAGTGTTTCAATATGTTGGTAGCTTCAAATATAATATCTGAATCTATCAACGCATTTTACATGTCAACTTATCAAATTGCATTTATTAACTATTAACATTTCTTTCATTTCTCTCCATATTTATGTGTTTAATCAAAATTTTTATTCAAAATAATAGTTTTTTCACATTTATGTGAAATTGTTATTTACATTAAGTTACTTTTTGTACTAAGCATTGGTATCCATTTAACTTCATTTATAATTATTACAACACTTTTATGTGTCATGTATTACTTTTATTTGTCATTTGTATCATTATGTGGTTATCTCAGGGACAATATTATTTATATTGAGTCTAGGTTCCACTGAAGACCTGTAGTGTAAAAGGGCAGCTGTGTACATTAAATTTATGATGGCTTTTAGTATTTATGTTAATGTGGTGCGGAAGATTGGAGAGGGGTGATTGACAGAGCTCAAGCGTTGTCCTTGTCACTTGACCATGATTCAAAATTTTGAGGTCAGTTGCTAACAGGCCTTGTTTTGCTGCAAAGTGCAATGTTTTACCACCTACCTTTAATCCAAATTTGGTACTATTTCTGTTTAAAGTGTGACAAGAGATTACATCAGAATGCTGATGGCTGGGATATTTAAATAGCAAACGCTATTAAGATCAAAACTATTAGCAAATCTACTGCAGATTTTTGTATTATTCAAAATATAGTTTAATAAATGATATTCATTGAGTCTATCCAAATTAAAAAAAATTTATATGATATTTAATATTCATGAATGCAGAAGTAATAACTGTTACTGCACCTAACTTTTCTTATGTGATGCATTCCTTAAACAACTGTACAAAAATAAATAAGTAAATACAATTTATATAAGAAAAGGGGCTGGGTTGTACATTCTCAAAAAACCATGTTAATTGAAATAATGAAATTTATTTAATTTGAAAAATCATGTAAGAAAGTGAGAAAGAATGGTATGAGTACATGTATGTACATTTATATGTTTAAGATCTGTACATTGATAACATTATAGCATTTTTATTCATATAACATGACACATTTAAATATATAACCATAACATTAAAGTTATATTTTCTTCATTAAAAAAGTTAAATAAAACTACGAATGATCACACTTGCTGCCTGAAAAAGTATTTTAAATTAAAAATATTATAAATAATGTTATTCATCTATACTTATTGATAAATGTATTTGTTTATTGTAAGATTAATCAAAAGTCCCTTGTTTACACTAGAAAGATTTATCTCATCCCTTTTGTTAGAATCCATTTAAAAAATTCCTCCATTATTGTTTTTTAAAATTTTTAATGGGGCTGCGGATTAGTGTTTTACCATTGTAGATCTAGTACATTCCCTGGGAGCTGGTTTCTCTTTTTAGTGCAGCACTATATATGTGGAATATCAATCGCCTCTGGTAATTTTGATGCCTAGTTTCCTCCCCAGAGAGAGAGAGACACCTAAGCTCTGACGATGCAAAACTGTACTTAGAAATTTTATTTTGCTGAGAGCACCCAAGCCAAATAGGCACTCAAGGGATCTTTAACATGATGCAAAATCATGCAATGTGGACACTAACGGTTTTCTGTGTCAGGAGAATCCACCAACTTGGGCCAGGTTTGAACCCACAACCTTAGGTGTACACTGCCAGTGACAAATGATTTATGCCACTAAGCTGACTTTTCCTTCATTATTGTTTAAATAATTTTTTAAAATTGACTTAATGTAAAATCTCAGAAATTGAACCTACTGCTAATCAATGAATTTTGTCAACTTTCCTTTCAAATATAACAATCTCTGATCCTAAACCATGTTAGAATAAATCAGCCTTGTAAAAAAAGTGACTTTTTTCTAATTATTGGTTATTTTGAAAATGTGTATAAAATGAATGTGTAAAAAAGAGTGGTGTATTAATTAAACTACAATCTATCCTGTCAATCAAGATTGCGTTTAGTCTCTAAATATATTAAATTTTTTTAAAGCTGCTTTTAACTTTAAATGAAGAAGCTAGACCATGAAACTTATTTTAATAACATTCTTCATATTGTTTGTGAGTTTTGTGTAGAAATGCACTGTGTGTGTTGTGAAGAAAACAGTGAGAAAAGAATACATACTCATGTAGGGAATCGTAATGTGTTTTGAAAATATATATCATGTATATATTTTCTTTTAAATAACCAAGTAATTTCATTATAAAAATTGGAGTTGATCTGAGATATGTCAGGTCTTTCGAGGATACGAAAGAACAGCAGAAATACACTAATTTCTTGTCGGAAAGAAAATATTCCTGTACTGTTTAATTTTATTTGTACTTCATAAATCACCTGAATTAAATTATTTCATTCTTTTATAACTATAAAAATGTTTCTAAATTATTGAATATTTTTCTTTAATCTTGTAGTTGCTGGTAATCTTGAAAGTCGTTATACATGTTGTCAAGGTGACTCAGAATCAGATGGTTGCTGTGTTGGGACTGTAATTATTTATAATTTTGTTTCAAACCTAACATTAATATATTACACACATTTGTTTGTTTTTTTTTAAAAAAAAGTGAATTTGACTCTTAAAATCATTTTAGGGTCATGTGTTTGAAGGGTCAGAGGCCCATGCTTTGAAAGGATTTGTAAATACTCTTCCCAAAACCCCACCTCCTGATGGATATTATGGAATTTATGCCTTAGATTGTGAAATGGTAAATTATATGCCTTGCTTTTGCTAGATATTTTACTAAATCTTTAAAGCATTTGGATATCTTTATCTAGAAATGGGAATTTGAAACATTGCATTTTTTTAAATGAATTCCTTTTATAATTGCAGTGTTATACAACTGCTGGTGTTGAATTGACAAGAATCTCTGTCATTGACCCTGATCTGAAAACAGTGTATGAAAGCTATGTAAAGCCTTTTAATAAAGTACTTGATTATAATACAAGGTAAATATAATGTGTATTTTATTAGTTTTACTCTATACAATTTTTTTGCAAGTATAAACTATTTATTTTTTATGCTTGCAGTAGAAACATGTTTTTTTTTTTTTTTTAAAAAAATTGATATCAAAAATTATGTTGTTGGTTATAGTTCCTTAAAATACATGTATTACCTTTTATTTGCTCTGTTATTTGAAAAAAAGAAAACCATGTGTTTTGTTTTTTTGTTGTATGTTAACTTATTAATGAAGATGCATTAGAAAAATTTATATATATATATATATATATGGAATCATTCAGTATATCTTTTGTAACTTTCTTTACAGTTTTTCAAACATAAGGTGCTCTAGCAATTGCTTGGTCTTAGTCACAAATTTGTGGCTTTCATTATTTCTGTGTGGTCATGAGTTCAAGTCCTTGTACCTCCAAAAACCTAACATGCAGAGGGGCTAATGTACATTAAATTTTTTTGTGACTCAAAAGTCCTCATTATGGTGGTGAAATTGCGAGAGGGAGGGTGCCAGCACTATAATGGCATCCTGTCACCTGACTATGAATCAAAATTACAAGGTCTGTTGTCAGCAACTCTTCTGAACTTTCAAGATAGAACATTAATAATCAATTCAAACAAAGAAAGTTTTCATTTTAAATGTACAAATTACCGTACTTGATTTCAAGTGCTTAAAACTTTTTTATTATTGAAAAGTCTGTAAAGTCATGCATTGAAATAAGTTTATAAACTATTAATTCATGATTCAAAATTCAATTTGAAAATTCTACAATATAAAAGTGATAAAATAAATGCTTAAAAATTCCACATTGTCCAAAAATTAGGGTTTCCTGGTAAATCTGTACTCTAATAAAAGGAGTTTGTGCATGTCTGTAAAAAACAGAACAAAACCCAGGGACATGAAATTTGGCATGTCAAAAATATAAGTCATGATTATGTGTACCTGCAAGAAAATTTTTAGAAATTTGCTCCAGATTTAATTAAATTAAACTTGGTGGCACAAAGGCCCATGAGGACCAAAGCCTACTGTGCCCATATCAGTTCACATGTCCTTAGGTGCTGAGATGCAAGACAGTTGTTCCGGTCAGGTGGTCAATCCGACGCAAAACCCCCAGTTTTAAGTTCCCAAGCAAACTTGGTACTCATTTATCAACCCACTGAAGGGATGAAAAGCTAAGTCGACCTTTCTCAGTCCGAGATTTGAACCCTGGACTTGTGGTGTAGAAGTGCGATACACTACCACTGAGCCTAGATTTAATTAGAAAATAATTTTTAAGCAATTTTCCATTGCCGGAGTAGTATGATGTCATATAACCTCATGTCTAACTCTGAATTCAGAAATTTATTCTTCATGTAGCCTTTTTTATGATTGTAATGTATTTTAATTATACTTGCATTTATTTATTGATATACATATTTGTTTATATGTTCTTTGTGGCAGAATTATAGTTGTTTTTTGAGTAAACCCTTAAAGAAAGGTATTTTTGCAAATATTAATTTCAGATTTGGCAACACATTGGTGTTTACAGTTCTACTCATATGTATTGTGATGTAGTTGTAAATTAAACACACACAAGCTCCAAACTAAATTGGTTAAATTTATCACTTTCAAATAGTTTTTAGCTTTACTTAACACTAATATTGTAATCTCTTCTTGTTTATATGCCTTTGCTCTGCTAAAAATTATTAGCTATTTTCAGTAGCGCACACAGGAATTTTTCAAGGGTGGGGGGTTCGGGGTTGAAAGTTCACTATTTTTGTACCATGCTCCTTTTGATTTTGTCGATTTTCGGGAAAAAAAACTAATTATTGAATAAATAATTAGCATTAATTAATAAAATTAATCATTAATAACAAATACATAATTAAATTTTACGTACTATATACTTAGAATTATAATCAATCGGAAAAAGTATCAAAGGCTTTGGGGCCCGGATCCCCAGGACGCCCCCCTTGTGTGCGCCACTGGCTATTTTAATTTCAACTAATGTTGACATAATTCAGTTTACTCCTAAGCTGAATTAGTTTTAGTTATTTGCATTTAAGTAACTGCAAACTCAATTTATGCTTATTTTATTTGTTTTAGATTTTTTTTAACTTCAAAGTGATATTAATTTTGTCATTTCTGATTTATGTTCCGTTCATAATTGTTTTCGATTGTTTCAACTATAATACTATCTAATAGCTTTTTGATTTTAAGTTAATGCTGTAATGTTTTTCAGCTTAAAGTTACTTTACATTTTTAGGTTTAATTCTTATATGAACTACATTAATTTATTTATGTATATTTATACACTTAATTTATTCTTGTTTATGAATATTTATTGCATGGTTTGCAATACTGTGTTGATTGCATAATGAAACAGCTACCTACCTTTCAAGGTTTATTATTTGTGACCCAAACAAGACACTGAATGATTCGACTTGAGTTCTTAAATTTTATGAATTGTGTAGTATTCATTCACATGTTTTGGAATTCTCAAACTTAACTTCTCTCTGTAAGGGAACCAGACTATGATTAAAAAATTTATGCCTAATTTGTTATTGGAGCTACTATTCTTCCTGGACATCCTGATAGAATTCTTCTTAGATACCAATATTTTATCAGGTGTTACATTCCAGTTTAAACAGTTTCAATTCATAATTTGTCTCAGCTTCTTACTCTGAGCATCAAAAAAGTCCACACAGATTTTCTTCAAACTTTTGGATTGTATCTGAGAAATTTTTGTTTCCCTTTGGATAACTTTGTGCTAAATATCTCAAGAATTGGCAGTAGAAAATTTGATCAGCAGACTGAGTTTATGAATAGTCCCCTATTCATCTAAAAACAATTAAGTTTGGTTATAAAATAAGGATGTTGTGTTTCAACATTGGCTATCCATAAGTTATCAGAATCTATAGTGGAAAAGTTTCAAAATTGAGAGCTCATCTGGGATCTAGAGTTCTGTGGAAATTTTTATCTAATACTGAAAATCTGGGCAAACCTGAAATTTAAGAACTTTTTTCATCTCATAAACTTAAATGAATTTCAAAGCAACTAGAAGAATTCATGAGTTTTGGGCTAAAAGTTGCCTTCTGAAATCTCAAAAGGGAGCTTCAAAATAGTGATTATTTTTCCTGAAATACATTTTTTCTGCTTTTTGATTAATAAAATCTTTCAATATACTGTTGAAATATATAAATCGGAGTTAATGTATTCATTTTACAACCTATTACCTTTTCTGTTCAAAATACATTAAAGAAGTTATGAAATAATTCTTTTTTATTCAGTTTTTAAGGGAAAAGGGAGTATCTTTTGAAATATTATTTTAAATTGATAACTATTTTGTTTTAAATTGATTTATAATCAAATTGTTAGTTTTGTAAATAAATAATTTCTGTTTTATGTTTTCTATCTCTTTAAAATATTAATTACTTGTTCTCTCTAAATAGATTTAGTGGGATAACTGAAGAAAATTTGAAGAATGTAAGAACAACAATTCGTGATGTGCAGGCAGTTCTGTTGTGTATGTTTAATGATAAAACCATTTTAATAGGCCATAGTTTGGAGAGTGATTTGAAGGCTTTGAAGGTGAATCCTCATGAAAGTTTTATATGTATTAGATTTTTAAAATTATAAATTTATTATATACGCATTGAATGCAAGTATCTAAAAATCTCTGTTAAAAAGCCAAAAAGCAAGCTATCTTAATTAATATTTGTCAAAGCAAACAATTAAAACTATAAAAATAATCTAAATGTAACATGTTCAAAAAAAGTTAAAAAATTATTTTTCAGTTCTTATTTTTATTGGTTTGTTTTTATCTAATTTAAACTTGATTTCCTTTAAATTGATATTCTCAAATAAATTAATTCTTTAAAAAAAATAGTAAATATAAGTTCCCCAGATATGTATTTCAATATTTAATTTTAATTTTCTGAAGCCCACTGATTTTATAATTGTACATCGCATTTAATGTCTCTATACTAGTTTTATTGAACATTTCTGTGATGTGTTAAATTTATATACATAATTTCGAATAGTACTGTTACTATTACCATGATCTAATGGTTGACTTCAGTAAATGTAGATTAAAAATCTTTTGGAGTGAATGTATATGTGTAATTGAATCTTATAATAACTAAGCATCTTAAAAATGTATTAATTTCCCCCATTTCTAGATATTCCATAGGACTGTTGTTGATACATCAGTTGTATTCCCTCATAAGATGGGCTTACCATATAAAAGAGCTCTGAGAACCTTAATGGTAGAAAATTTGAGTAAAATTATACAAAATGATGGTTAGTATTTTTTAAAGTTATTCAAATTCATGTAATTTTAATTTTACTTGATATTTAAGTTTTTGTTTCTAATGCCAACTGTCTCACAGTGTCAGATTGAGGCCTATCGAATTTATCGTGGCAAATGCTTAGATGTACGCCCGTTGTTAGCTGTAGCTTTGAGCATCATGCAAGTGACAGTAGGATTTGGTTTAGTTCCACTCCAATTTTGAAGGAAAACACCCTGGAGGTGTTCAGGGCCCCCCACCTCTCTTCCCCTTCCACCACCAACCTCAAAAGAGGACTTTCGTCTCGATGGCTATTTAGAGTACCCCCATGCCGCAAAGGCACTATGCATTTATCTTCCATGCCTTCTCCAAGATTCAAAGTCAGGCCCTACGGCACAGCAGACAGCATCACTAATCACTATACCGAATGGGCAGCTACTTGATATTTATGCAATTATAGATTCAGACTTTTGTTATATTGAAGAAAACTTGATCATTTAACGATGAAAATTGCTTATTTGAAAAAAATTTTAATGTAGAGACTTGTTTATTTATTTATTTCTAATTTAATTTTATATAATTATCTTCTC
Source organism: Trichonephila inaurata madagascariensis (assembly GCA_019973955.1). Taxonomy (NCBI): domain Eukaryota; kingdom Metazoa; phylum Arthropoda; class Arachnida; order Araneae; family Nephilidae; genus Trichonephila; species Trichonephila inaurata. Next base: position 35,772 of record BMAV01028137.1, read on the forward strand.
CAGGACTTGAGAGAGAGAAGTATTTTAATTTAATTTGTTGTTGTTTCTTATGCCACCTGATTTCTACTGTGTCAGATCAAGGCCCACAAAATTCATCTTTGAAAGGGGCTAGATGTATGCCTGTCGTTGGCTGTAGCCTTGATCACCTTACAGGTGACAGTACGATTTAGCCTGGTTCCACCCCAATTTTGAGGGTGAATACACTGGGGGAGGGTCAGGGGTCTCCCACCTCTCTTCCCCATCCATCAACCTCACAAGAGGACTTGCGGCTTAACAGCTATTTAGAGTGCCCCCATCCCCATTTACAAACATCCATATCTTCTCCGAAATTTGAACCCAGGCCCTACAGCCCAGCAGTCAGTGTCGTTAACCACTATATCGGATATTAATTTAATTGTGAAATACCTTATGATTTATATATGAAAAAATCAGATATTATTGATGAAGAATTAGTGATAAAGGAATAAGTTTGCATTACTATGAAAAACTCTTTGAAACTGTTGCTATACTAATGAATATTTTAAAGAATTTATTGTTATACTTACTAAATTAAAGAATTCAGTGTCAAACACACTTTTTGGAAGCTTGTTTGACAATTTTAGTAAAGTGTATAAAAGTTTTAATGAATATTACAAATACTGACCACTTAATGAACCCCCATGAAAGGAACTAGTTATTTTGCTATTGGATGAAAATTAAAATGTTTATTCAGTGAGTTAAAAATCAAATGTTGCAACAAGAATACTTTTTATATGAAAATTACTTTCATTATTGAATTAAACTTTCAATCAGGTCTTCAAACTGTAAGTTTTATCCTTCCAGTTCAATCAGAAAATAATATATAGATTGGTTCAGTTTCGGTTTTAGTTCTTCCAAAAGTAACGGTTTTCGGTGCAGTTCTGAATGAATAATTTTATTTTTTGTATATTCTTATCTTAAATTGTCTATGCCTGTAGCTCTTTCAACTGAATTAGTTCTGCCTTCTACTTGTAGTTTCATGTGAAACTGAAACATTAAAAGTACTAGTGAACATTAAAACAAGAAATTGAGAAGCAATGTACTTGTAATGATGATAATTATATGGCTGAGGTTAAATTAGAAAATATTGATAAGTTGGTTACAGTAACAAAATGTTTGAAGATATATTGAACTGAAATAAACCAATATTTTTTTGGTTCTGCTTTGATTTTTCTTCTGACCAAAGCAACAGGTTCTTTTGGTCTTCGACTCAGTAGTGGTTCAAAGTCCTGCTTACAATATATTTTATTGCTTTTTCCATGTCGAATGTATGTAATTTTGTTATTTTTTTATTGTAGTGGGTGGTCATGACAGTAATGAAGATGCTATTTCTTGCATGGAACTTATGTTATGGAGAGTGAAAGAAGATCTGAAGGGTAACAGATGATAAAACTGCTTTTTTAGTGTGGCTTTAAAATTTGGAGACTCAGGAAAATGTGTTTATTATTGTGCAGGTTTTTCTTTTTTTTTTTTTTTTTTTTTTTTCAAAATATTAAATTATTTGTTGTTAAGTGTATGGACATTACACAGTTTTCTGATGTAGCAAAGTTAAGTTTGGAAGCATTTGCTCATTTTTCATTATTTCCCTAGTGGGAACTCATTTTTAATACTTACTGTAATAATAACCACTTTTCTTCTAGTATTACGTGGATTAAGAATTATTTACTTTTATTACACACTATGTATGTTTTTTTCTGCTGTATTTTAATCTATTTTTCAACATTGTTACTTTAAACTTTGTGATATTTTTTTGAAAAAACTAGCACTTCAAAAGGATTTTTTTTTTTTTTTTTTTTGAATATTTTTTGCAAATTAGTTGTTGCATATTTTTAACTAGAAAAAAAATTGTTTTATTTTTCATTTTTTTAAAACATTATTATTTATTGTGTTTTTCAGTGAAACTATTTCAGTTTTTCTTTTGTTTTTGTTTTAAATAACATTTACTGTGAATATTTGTTTTGTGGTAGTGATAATTTTGAATTCATGGTCTTTTAAATAAAAAAGAAAATTCAAGGTTTTTTTCTGTCTTTTTTTTCTTTCTGATCTACTGGTATAAATCCTTTATTTAGTTTATTTTCTACTCAGTTATATTGAATGTTAAACTATAGTGAACATATTAATTTAGCTGGTTTCTTGAAATGTATTGATTAGTAAGTAACATTGAGTTTTGAGAAGTCATGGAATATTGAATGTGTGAGTGTGAATCTATTGCTTAGAATTATGTGTAAAAGCAGTTTTGATTTGTACAGAGAATTAAAGTTTCATAAAGTTATAACAGTGGTCTAAGCCTACCCAACAGCTTTTAAAACATGTGAAATGGTTCAATATAAAAATATGTAAAGGAACAGCAGCTTGACTAGCTAATTAGCAGAATGTTCTGAGCAGGATTCTGCCCTTTTAGACCTTTTTTAGTGGATGATTTCACTGTTGGTACAGGTAATTGGGGTTTAATTTTTCATGAATAGCCTGTTGTCTATATAAATTTTCTTTTCAAAAGAAATGACACTAAAAGGAATCAGGAATTTCCTTTCTGTTTAACATAAAATTGATAATAAAATTTTTTAATTCGATTTTTGTTTGGATGTTTTATAAATATATAGATGCATTTTAAAAATCTTTTAGCTGCCAAAGTAAATTTTGGCTGCAAAAAAGATAATTGCAATCTGAAAGTAATGTTCATGTATTTTGATTCTGGTCATAATGGCTCTTTTCTTTCCTTTTAAGGAGTTAAACATGTTCACTATTTAAGCTGTTTTATAAAGAATAATATTGAAAGGTATCATAATTTCTGAAGAATTATTATATGTATTATTAAAACTCATTTGTTCCATTTACATCTCTTGTCACAAATTAATGTTTTAAAATTTCTGCTATCTGAATTATGTTTCAAAGGATAATTTGTAAATGTCCATTTATAATTTTTATGAATGATGATTTGATGTAAGAAATTCTCTGTTATCTAAATTATATTATTATTTGCATAATATCTTTTTTCATACAATTAATTGTTATTTAATGAATTTATATTTAAGTATATGTTCTCTTATATATTATTTTAAAAAGTTAAAGATTTTTGTAAAACTGTGTTATTGATTTTGGATTGTGGTTTAATGAGTTATAAAGAGTTATGAAATTCTTTTTCTTCAAAGATTATTTCATGTGATAGAAATTAGATTAGGTCCATAAATTACCTTTTTTTTTTTTTTAAAATTTTTTTTTTTTTTTTTTTTTTATTGATAAGTATAATATCTAGCAATATTTTAAATAATATATGCTGCTATTTCCATTCAATTAAAAAATATATATAAATTTTTTTAATTGAATGGAAAATGTACATAATTTAAATGAACCCATTTTTAACCAAATAATATAGAAAGATTATCTGAAATGTTTATTTATATGTATACATTTCTTTCCAGGAAAAGTTCGATTTCTACTTGATTTTTTTTTTCAAGTTTGCCAAATAAATGAAAAAACGTGTATTTAAAGTAATTTAATTGTTTTTGTGTATATTTTACCTTAGGCTTTATAAAAATTGCATAGTGGGTTTCATGTTCTTGTGTTAATTGGAGTTTTTCCTTCAGTGTTGTGTACTCTGTCACTAATATTATAATCCATTTCACTTTGATTTTTTAAATGTTTTTTTGCTTCGTATTGTTTTTAAAGGAATATATACTCATTAGGTATATAAGAATTTTTTGAAAATTAAATTATAAAAATTATTGTGGTGTCATATATGTTGTAAATTACATCTTTGACATTATAATAATATGTAACTAAATATGGTTATTTTTAATTTTTGCATATGTTGTGTTTCAGTGTAAATTATTATAATATAGTACACTGTTATTGACTTTTATGCATTCAGACTGCATGTTTCAAAGCAAGTGATATTCAAACAGCAAACTACATGAATAAATTTTTTTCTTGGATTTTTTTTTTTTTTTGTTTTTGAAATTATACTAATTTTGGGAAACTAAGTTATTTGTATTTGAACTTTTTCCTAATTGAATTGCTACATTAATAATTATATTTAAAAAAATATTGATGATAAGGCTTAAATGTAACTTAAATTTCCTTCAAATTTCAATTTCTGTATTATTTTCTTTAATTAAAATGCTTTTGAGATCATATGATCATTTCATTTAATTTTTATTGAAGTGATTTTATTAAATTTTCTTTTTGAAAATTATAGAAAATTTCAAATATATTCATGTAAGGATTTTGATATGAAGTTAGTTAAAGTAATTTTCTTTATTTTAACTTTTATTTGTTTATTTATTGTCTATAAATATGTAAATTCATAATTTTATTGCTACATGCTATCTCTTTTTCATTATCTAAAATCCTGTTCTGTGTTCTTTGAATATTTTCCCATATCCTCTTATAAATGTAACAGAAAAAATTGAATTTTTAAAATATGTATATTGTTAAGATATATAATTTTATTTCATAAGTGCTTGGGGGAAGTGTTGAAGTGCATGGAACTTACTGAAGTGTTTCGGAAATTTGTAAATAAATGTTTATAAATTATAGACATTATTTTCTGATTAATACTCTAGTACCATCCTTTTGGATATGGTGCTTTATTAACTAAGGAAGTGAATTGTAAATGTTTGTATGTTTGGTTGTGGCAAAAGGTTATGTTAAGGCAGATATTGTGAATGAGTGAAAATAGCAGTTAACATAATTGAATCATTGAGTGAAAGAATGTACTTAATTACAGTTTTTGCTTATAATTTGTATAATTTCATTAACATTATTGATATGACTTTACTCATCTTTATAGCATATGAGTGAAGTTATACCAATTTATGCCTATGTAATTCAAAAGCAAATCTTCGAGTGGAATATATGAAATATTCCTTTGCACAATTTGAAATTGATTTCATTTTAAAAGCATGTACTATTTTTTTTCACTCACTTAGATTCAACTGTTTTATTAAAAGGGGCGCGTAAGTAATTGGTTTACTCTACTTCATTGTTATGGAAATGTTTTTCTGATACTTCCAAAGATTGTGCCTGTGTATTGTTGTAAGTTTGTAAAATTCTGTGAACTAATAAAAAAAGAATTTACTTGAAATTACTGTGTATGTGAATTTATTTGACCTAAATATTTGTTATCTGTCTGTATTTGAATAATAAAAAAAATAATAATAATTTATGACACGTGTTTTTATACTGGGATACATATGAAATACGAGAAGAGCAGAAACATACAATACAAACAGAAGAATATAGACATTCATTACAAATGATGATCCCAGCATATAATAGAAGGGGTGCGCTGCTTTCCATTTGAAACAGGAATCCATTACAGGCGAAAGTCCGACTTCTTTTCCTGAAGAAGATACAACCATGCCCTACTCGGGATTTGAACCCGAACCCACTCGTTTACAAGCCGAGGGGAATATCCACCATACTGGCTGGTTGGTAAGATAATTTATAAATCAAATTATGGATCATAATTTCATCAAAAATCTGTGGCAATGAAAACTTGTAGTACCATTTAAAAACTTGTCTGAATGAGGTATCCATGAAATAAAAAGTAACTAATTGAGGATATAATTGTTTTCTGGAATCATGTAATAATGAAGGAAGAGCTTAAAATTGTTTTAAGCTCAATGAAACATTGATGTGAAGCTGTAATAAAAAAAAAAAAATAAAGGCTACCCCACTAAGCACTGATAACACACTACTTCCATCAGTAACTAATGTATATCTATAGTTATTGCAGCATAACTTTTTTACATTGCAAATATTTGAATTTTGTTTTCTGTATTGAATTTAGTCATATGTACATATTTATATTAATTGTAATTATTTAACAAAAATAAAATTGCTCTTTGTTGACCAAAGTAGGAGTAGACCGTATAATTTATTTTTATATTACTTGTTTCATGATATTAAAACCCAAAGCAAGTTTATGAAATGCAATTTCCTCTTTCTTTTGCGGATAATATTCTGAAAATATTAAGTGCAATGGGATGCATGTTTTCTATCTTTCTCTCTTTGAGGTAAAAAACAGTTGAAAAATTGAAACATTGTTCTCTTGTAAATATTTCAATATTAAATCTGTATTTTTATGTTATTGTGGTGTCATTTTTTATTGAATACAAAAACAGTAAAGTTATATTGTTTTATTATGATTAATAGTTTACATTCCATTTTACACTACATGTATCCTGTTTCAAAAGAAGCGAGAATGATTTTAAAAAAGAAATGTTCTTATATAGAACGTATGTGATGCTACATATTTCATCCATCTAGAATCGAGGTAATGTCGCTCATTTTCTTAGTAGTATAGTTCAAAGTTAAACAAGCCTGTAACAGCTTCCATTGCTTTTGTTTGAGGTGTAAATTTCAGTTTTATGAATAGAAATAATTTTTATGGAATCCAATCAGAGATTGCTTGAAAAGTGGAAACAGTAAAATTCCTTTTAGAAAGAAAAAAAGGTGATACACTTGTTCAAGGTGAGCGAGAGATATTTGCATCTCACTATAAAGTTGAACAAGGACTGTTGGCTTCTGCCCTCACCGTTTTAAAACATGGTTAAGGACGATACATGAGCTGGCGCTCCCCTCTCCTGACTTCCACACCACACCAACGTGAGGTCGTTTGAGCCTCCACAGATTTAACGTACTACGGTGTTACCCCTCTACACGGTGGATCTTCAGCGGCACTTGGCTTGAACTCATGACACGCCAGCCACGAGTCCGTTACCTTGACCACTAGGCTACCGCGGCCTACATTTGATCAAACGTGGCTTCTTTAAAATATGTTTCTTGTGGTTCTCTTTGGACTATTTGGCGAACATTTCTTCGCAATGGAATGCTCAGTTTTATTTTAGGTCCATACTACAGATGAGGTACTTGATTTTCAACTGTAACGACCACGTATGTTGCTCGTGCTCTTTGTATAACATCCGTTCTTGAAAGTTGTTTTGGCTAGGTTTGTGGTCACAGAGGAAACAAGTACGTCTCCAGTGGATACCGTCGCATGTGAGTGTGCCTGGGAACGAGGCAGCTGATGAGCTGGCTAGTAGGGGTTGTGATCTCTCTAACTCCCAGTTCCTCTGTCTTGAGCCATTCGGAAATTAATTCCCTCCACAGAATTAGAATGAATATGACTTGGCGAAACCCTCCTGCTCACCACTGGTACACAGCTAAGAGTCCTGGCCTTTCTCTACATTGCAGAAGTTCCACGGCTCATCAGACCGCCTTGGCGCGCTCTAGAAGCGGTTACCTGCGTGGTTTGACTTTAGTGCAGGGGTAAAGGCTTTCTTTACCTGTCCCTGCTTCTCCTGCTCATCTTCTGGACTGCTGGGGCATTTCCCTGTGACAGTTGTCCGAAGATTAAGACCTGGTGTGTGACATTATTATGCGGAAAGGTCAAATGGCCTTGGTGTAGGCTCTCCTGCTCCAAGGGGATTGGAAACAACACAACAACAAGTCTTGTATTTTTAAAGAATCAGTCTAAAAGCGAAACATTTCGTGAAGAGATTGTAAATCTTGTCGATGAAGCACTTTTTTTTATATATTAATCATTTGTTCAGATACTGAAAGAATATATAAAGACCCAAAACTCTTCTTTCTTTCCACATAAAATTAATCACGTTCGCTCCACACCACGGTTTTTTGCTTACACATTATGGGGCCCTTGAAGCTTGGGAGATCATTGATACGGCGGTATTAACGCATCTGTGCCTGATGTTATATATGTTTGGTATTTTGTGAAGAATCAGTTTTTGACCTACTATAAGTCGACGAGTTTCTAGTCATAAAGTGTGTGATGACAGATTTCTTCGATTGATCATTTGTTCAGATAGTGAAGAATGAAAGATATTTTTTTCTGTTTTCTTCTCTCTCTTGTTTATTTCCTCGTTAACTTTACCCAAGCTTTCTTCACAATGCCTTGCATGATAGAATAAATCTTTTCAATTTGTTGCAGTTTGCAGCGAAGTGAAAATGCGTACATAACGTAAGATCAAACTATTTTCTTTGAACCCCATCAACGCGTGTTTTATTTTCCCCAAACTCCCCTGTCGCGTATAAAAAATCATTCTCATTACTTTTAATACAAACTACCGTAAAATCCGGCGTATAACGCGCACTTTGAACACAAAAAATAAGATCGAAAATTAAGGGTGCGCGTTATACGCCGGGTATAAAAACGATAGCTTTAAGAATAACAAAAATGATGGACATAAAAAAAATTTACTTCTAGATATATCGCGAAACACTGTTTTTTTAAAAGAAACTATTTGCCTCATGAACAAGAACAGTTGTAGCTCCAGAAGTATACTATTTTTTCAAAAGTCTGGGATAATACCTGGAATAAATTACTTCAAAACATAAAAAAAAAAAATGTATATTAATATTTCAGATTTATTCGTTAAAAAGGGGGTGCGCGTTATACGGCGAATATACCTAAAAATTAAAAAATTCAGCTTGAAAGTATAAGTGCGCGTTATACGCCGGATTTTACGGTATATACGTGAATGGCATCTTTTAACAGCATTGAAAAGTCAAACTTTTTGTCGTTGTCAGTCTTCTATTGAAATTTTCAGTTTTTCCTCTTTAATCTGTCTTGTCTTGGTGGAATAAATCTAAATCGATAAGATAATAAGCAAAATGTATGATTATTATAATTAAAGGTTACTAAAAGCAAATTAATATTTCACTGAAAGCCTTTTTAAAAGTTATGTTATTTAAAATTATTCTGTAAAGTTTAAATATATTAAAAATAATACAATAAAACACACACTACTATTATATATTACTATAAATATATCAGAACTATTATACTATTTATATAATAATTACTATAATAAATATACAATATAACATAAAAATATATAAACACATAGACATAATTTAAAAAGTAAAACAACATAATCATAAACATATTAAAAAGTTTTATTGAAAGTTCTTACAATATATATTTAAATATTTTACAACACAGAAAATTACATAAAACTAACGTTGCACATCAAAAACATTCGAAAAACAATTACTCTTATTAAAAAAAGAATACTTACTTTGATTAATTGTTCTTGGAGTATATTACTTTTCATATCTTTATTGGATTATTTACATCTGCTAAAATGTCTAAGTAAAAGAAGGATTCAAAAGATTCTCATATCCAGACATTCCTGGGCGTTTATTTTGAGTGAAATCATTTAGGCGATTAAAAGAGATGAGCACCATTTTTTTTGCAGGCTTCTTCAGTTTTACCGCCGTTGGAATTTTCTTACAACAGCCAATAGAGATCATTTTTAATTTTTGATATACTTATTGCAAATTCTAAATATCGTTTTCCATATTATTTCCACATGACGAGTTTTCGTAGAAAATGCTATATCTTCCCCCAATTAATGGCAGAAACCTCACGATATTGCTTAATAGCCTTTTAATTTTGGAACTCTTCCACAAGCTCAGACTTTTCAGAATCATAATTGTTTTCGAATAATTAGTCCATACATTAAAAGATACTACATTTTAAGCGACCCACATGCTACTGCTAAATATTTCTTCCACTCTTGAAAGCTCCACCTGTTTTTTCATGGGTGATATTGATGCGATCTTTGTTAATTTAGTACATGAATTCTGAGATTTTTCTTTATGGTTTTGAACTCTTCTTGATGTCGCGCTCATTATGTCTTTGATTATAATATGAATACAAGGAATGTTATCAGACCGCTAAATATTGATAGATGTGCACGATGCCTTTTTTGTAAACATGTGGCCAGTGTATTAAACCTGATTTCTTGAACCAAAGTGTATATTCACATCTATCAACACTGACTGAAGAAAAAAACTGCTTTCAATTTAATAATACATAGAGTAAGTATAAGCTAAAGAAACAACCCTTGTGAGGTGTTTTTTTCACTTTTATTACGAAGTTACTGATGAGTTCGTCGTTCATTCCGTTCTTCACAGAAAACGCTTCCTTTTCTCTAAAATTAAAGCCTTATTATTTCTTTAGTTCATTTTTTCTAACTGTTAGACCTTGTGGTAGTATTGTTGCCATCCCCTTCCAAAGCATGAACAGATTTTCTGCCGTATTTTGTTAACATTTGTTTTAAAAAAAATTGTGCGAGGTACACATAAATCAAAATTCTATTCCATGACGTGATGTTTGGGGGGATAGCTTTAATCATTTTACAGAGAACTATAGATTCTTCAAGTGTCTTCAATATATTTGTTCACATAAAAACCTGAACACAGAAAAGTAAAAAGGAAACACAGGACTGGCTCATACACACACAAAGTGTTGTCAGAAGTCTCTTGTATTCTCAGTATCTCATGTTATTCGATGCACCTCGAATATTATGAACAACTTTCTTGGAGTATTCAAATGCATTGAGTTTTCTTAGTTGAACCTGTAAATATATTACATTTTTATTCTGTTATAACTACCTGAATATAAGTAGTTATTATAACAAGAAGTGTCGGATTATTAAAAGGAAAAAGATTGATTTATATTTAAATTCTAATAAGTAATTTATATTAACTAAAATATGAATCATTCGCTGGTAGCCGCCCTAGTCACTAAAATTTAAAGACACAAGGAAATTTCTAACTTTTAAACATTTACTTAACCATTTAAATTATCCTTTCGCGAATGATAATAATAGTTATTATTATATTATTGTATAATCTAATAATTATAAATTTGTATAAAGTTTTTCATTGAACTTGCCTGTTTTTCGTAACAAAGCTACAATTTCCCTAAGGCATTCATACTTGCCAGAGAATTTCATCCAATTCCATGAAGATTTTTAGTTATTTATTTTATCTGTCTGTGTAATGGCTTTTTGATTTAGAACATAGTCTGTGTAGAGATGTGCAAGCTCATGAGAGAACTAAACAACGTTCGATAAACATACGTTAAAGAATTATACAGACTGACTCAGAAAGGATTGGAAAAACTTAAACAAGCGATAGTACTTCGTTTCTTCCGCAACATTTTCACTGATTGAAAAAAAAAATACTTATCTCTAAATGGATTATAGATTTTTTTCTCGAATTAGTACATGTCTCGTAAAGTCTTTCAATTTGTGTATTGCTGTCGAATACTTGAAAAACTACCTAAGAATTCAATTCAATCGCTTGATGTTTTCTTTTTTGGTTATGTACAATTTTCCCACAATTGATAGTGGTTTTCTGTCCATCTCTCAAGTGCGGTTTACTACTCCACTAATCCACACTCGTCTTTGTTCCAACATAATCAAATGTTTTAATTTATGAAAAACACAGCACGTTCGTCATTGAATTTTATCATTCGAAATCAGTTCTTTGCTTCCTGATTCAGTAGCAATTTATTTTGAGTTTCTCTCCGCTTCAAGAAAACTATCGAAGAAGAGCTCTTCAACAAAATTCGAATTCGGTAGAGTCGAATTATTCTTCCATGGCTCCAGTTCCAAAGAGACCATGAAGGCAAAAGTCCCCATGCCCACCGGATCTAACTCAGCAAAATGGCAAGGCTCTAACAGGTGTTGAATGTTAGGCCATATACCCTGAGATGATCGAAGGAGACGGACTGATGGAAAGGCTTGGAACTAAGCACCTTTTCCATCTTGGACGTTGGGCAGTCCGTGTCCGTCTCGTGGGGACAGCACAGCAGCTCCCACAGAGTGCGAAAAGTTCGCCGTTGGCTCTTGGGGACACGAGACCAAGTGCCCCTGAGCCTTTCTATGGGAGCGCTGGAGAGGATGGCGGCCTCCGAGTGCACGTTTCGCATTTGGTGGAGGATGGTGGCGATGCCAATGAAATGCGAAACGATGAGTGTCCTATGCTTTGGGCAGGACTGTGCAAGGATGGTACGCACAGTCCATTCCAACAGGTGTTTAAAAGTCACACTGCCGGGCGACTGTTCGGCCTCAGGAAGGGATAACCCGAGCTCCGAAATGTCGCTGCACCCGAAGGCCGCTGCATCCAAGAGAGTCAATTGCTCTACGTAAACCGTCGCCTTCACGTCAGTAAAAAAAGCGGCGGTGGGCACCCTGACGTGAGGCACGGGAACGATTGCGCGTTTAAACCAGTACCATGCTCTAAGGGCCATGATATCACACAATTTTTAGCTGGTTTTTTCAAAACAATCAAGATGTTATAAAGAGGTCTTTCCTAGCTCTGAAAAGAACTTTATCAACAAGAAAACGAAGATGATGTTAAAACGAAATAATATTTAAAAAGAAGTTAAACGCTTTTGATGCTTATAATAAGACAACAAAATAAAAACAAATGGGAAGATGAAACGTTTCAACAATTGCATTTAAGTGTCTTTTTTCCCCCATTGTTGATACTGTAACAAATAAATGCAAGGTATCCGTTGTTGAAACTTGATTGTTTTGCTCTTAACTTTCTGCAGGTAGAAGTGTTAATGTAACAATACTTTGATATGTGTGACATTGTTTAAAATTGTTTTCAAATCTTAAGTGTGTGTATATATATGCATGTTTATAAGAGTGCATGTTATCTTAAGAAAAGCAAAAATATGAATATAACAATAATAATAAGTAGAATCTCAAAAAAATAAAATCCTAATTGAAAATCTCTTAATGGCAAAATCTTTACTAACTATAAGAAGAGTATGAGTGACTCTAATTCCAGAAAATTCTTTACAGTTTTTGAAATATCTAACATTAATCGTTATTACTTAAATCAGTGGTGTATTTTTTACATAAATATTGCTTCGTTCATCCGGCGCTTTAAGATTTCTCTAATTTCTTACATTTTCTAACAGGCTTGCAGGAAAATTTTTCTCGGAAGAAGTGCACAGTTCATATTTTATTTACTGCAATGTTACCTAAGTAGAAACTTGAAAAAAAAAAAAAACCCACATTTTTTAAAGAATAAAAGTTTTTAAATACATGTGTGAGAGAGTTTTTTTCTATTGGTGTTGAAACATAAAGTAGTTCCAAATTAAGTAATTTCTCTCTATTGTCATTGCTACTTTTTATCAGTTTAGAAGGGCCGTGGGTAGCCTAGTGGTCAGAGCATCGGACTCCAGACTGGAAGTCCTGGGTTCGATGCCACCAAATACCCTCCGAGTACACATGGAGTACGTGCTCGTTAAATCAGTGGGTCCGAAAGTCTTGTGGGATGAATCACGAGTGCAGAGGACTGGAGAATATTTCCCTCCCCTTCAGTTCCATGTCCAAATTGTGGAGGTGGAGATAGGTGGCGTCGCCATCTATTGTCCCTTCGGGGAATTTTGTCGAGATAATTCGTACTGTCACCTGTATGGTGCTCAAGGCCAACGATAGGCGTACCTCTAGCCCCTTGCCACGATGAATTTGTGGATCTCGTTCTGTGACTACGTCAGACAGGTGGCATTAGCAAAAACACACAGCACAACATCAGCTTAGAAAAGTTTTGGATGCTATCTAACCCAGGGATACTCAACCTGTTTTCCCTCTGGGCCGCATTCATATAACATCTGTTTACCGCGGGCCACAACATGAGGATTAAAGGGGTAAAAAACACTATAAGGTCAAGGAAACATTGAACTCGGATTATAAGATACATCCAATATAATTCTTTTTCTTCTGATAGTGGTATAATTGGAGATAATTATATTGGTAAATTATTTCATTTTCATATTGCGTAACTCGAATGTAAATCAAAATCACTTTACTATATTCATTGATCTATTTGTGTTGAGTGGTTAAATGACAAGCAGTATTATATTTTTTAAGTACACCATTTTCGCGACAAATCAAACAAGTTGTGGGTTGATTCATGTTTGTTTTTCACTATAAAATAGTCAACATCCCAATCATTTTGAAGCAACCTATTTTCTTTGGATATTTTTCGCGCTTGGGAGACGTGACATAAAATGGTCGCTATTCGAGCTCAGTTCAGAACAGAAAACGTATTCTCGTTATACTCCATTGTTATTTGCTATTACTAGCCGTTACAGTCACATATAGAGGAAAAAAATCTTACAGATCGTACTCGTACGACATCGACAGCAAAATTTATAAATTTAATTCCAATAATTTTCCTCTAAATTTTTAATAAATTGTTCTTTAATAATTTAATTTCTTAGTGCATTGGGGATACTGGCCGGGCCATGCAGAAAAGTCAGCCCGGGCCACATGCGGCCCGCAGGTTGAGTGTGGCAGATCTAACCAGACCGAAGATAGAAAAAAATTCTATCCCAATTTACGAGGATTTTAGATCAATTATACGAAAAATTTATGACATTCGTTTCTTAGTCCTTTGGTATTAGTGAATGATTAAAAGTTTCTGACTGATTCCTATTCAGTTTTATGTTTTTCATATTTCTAAACATCACATGCGTTTGATATAAACATGTTTAAACGACATTTTTATAATCATAATTTATTTTCCATTATTCTAACTTCCATTATTCTTCACATTTTTATAAGTGTATTTAAAAGATTTCTATCAAATGGGATATTTAAACATTCCATTTATTTATTTTTTTTTTATCATTTCTTTAACTTAACACATTCTATTCCCTTAACAATTTTTATGTCTATGTGAAATTTCGGGTTTTCACAGTAACATTAATTTTAATAACTTTTAAACGTTATGTTTTCATTCTTGCAGATTGATTAAATAAATTTTAAACAATTATTTTTAAGGAAAACTTTTCCAAAAGTGAAAACCGTCAACCCATTTTAAGTAAGATAACATAATTTTTTTATTTGCTCAAGAACTTTTTGATTGCTAATTGTTCACCAAAAGTAACAGCAAAGTGTATACCTGAATTAACAAGCATTTAATGTATGTTCTGATTTTTAATTTACATTTGAATTAAATGTACAAAAATTTGACAGAAATTGCGTAATGAAATCTTTAATAAACGTCCTATAAAAGGGAAATTTCATATCAGTAATAGAAAACTTTATGTAAAAGAATCTATATTAAGGAATAGAATACCATATTATAAATATATATATATAAATTATATATAGTATAATAAAATAAAAGCAAAGAAGATCTAGAACTTACAGTGCTAAAGGAGGAAGAAATTGGAATTCACAAGACACAACATATGTAGATACAAAAAAGTCTTTGGACTAAACTGGAGACCTATTATGATTTTTAAAGCTGTCGCCAAATTAGGCCAGCGATTTAGGGTTAGCAATGCTTTATGGATCCAACCTTCTACGAACAGCAGAAATTTTTGACATAATAGGAAAAAAAGTAGAGCCATGCTGAAAAGTTAAACTTATTTCTAACACGTGGATGGTGAACCAGACAATATAGTAAAATGAAATTAAGAAAAAAGAACAATAATGAATCTCTCAAGAAGAGGAATAATAATTAAAAAAAATGTTTTTATAAAAAAAATTAAGATAAAAACTTACATGTAAAAAAAAAAACCCTTTGGAAATAAAAAAATCAACCTTCTACGTTAAGATCCCACGCGAAATGACGTAAAGGATTGGAACATCAACACAAGAAGGAAAAAACCGTGCCGCCACCTGGACAGTTATTTTGCAATTAAACTAACCACTAAGATATTTTAAAATAAACTAAACTTAAGAAATTTTAAATAAAATAATGAACAAAGTTAAGAATAGATAATATTAAATAGAAATATATTTAAAATTAAATTTAATTGGATAATTATATACTAGATAGTTATATTGCAGCTAAAATAAGCGCTTAAAATATTTAAAAAAAAATTTTTTTTTAAAAAAATAAACTAAATAGAAGAAATTTTAAATAAAATATTGAACTGAGATAAAAATAGATTTAGTTTGAAATAGAAATATATTTAAAAATAAATTTACTTGGATAATTGTATTCTAAAGAATTTTTGCAAAAT
Organism: Trichonephila inaurata madagascariensis; assembly: GCA_019973955.1. Lineage (NCBI taxonomy): Eukaryota > Metazoa > Arthropoda > Arachnida > Araneae > Nephilidae > Trichonephila > Trichonephila inaurata. Next base: position 51,601 of record BMAV01028137.1, read on the forward strand.
TTTCAAAATTACTATGTTTTAAAATGTTATCAGTAGCTAAATCATTGTTTCTTTTTATAAAATTTAAGATGATATTTCTAAATATTGATAGGTGTAAGTTACTACCCCAGAAAGGCATTTTTATAATGTTAAAATCAAATGAGTCTCTTTTATCAAAAATATTACTTAATAGCAAATTATTCTTAACGTTTAATTGAAGGTCCAAAAAGTTAGCTGACTCATTATTATAATTAGTTTTTAATAATTTTAAATAGTGGGGATAATAATTAAAGCTAGGAACAAAATCTACTATATTACTAAATATAATTAAGTCATCTATGTATCTAAAAAAGTAACAAGATTCATAACTAATACTTTCATTTTCATAAAAATGCAACTAAATATTTGCTAAGCAGTTGCTAGCTGGTCCACCTTGTGGTTAAACTTTACTTTGCTGATAATGAGCATTATTATGGAAAATATAAGTTTTTTTAATACTAATTCAATAATAGAAACATATTTATCATATTTTATTATCTTATTCAAAAAATATTTGCTATAGACTATTTTATGAATCTTAAACATGTCTTCTATATCTATGGAGTTAAAAATAAATCTTCAAAATCATAGGTATAAATAGAAATAATTTTTTTACCTTGCATATATACTTAGTATAATGTCCATACTATTCTTAACTATAATAGAATTATCAATTTTGTCTAATGTAGATTGAATAATATTTTGTAGCTTCTTGCCCGAATGTGTAATATAAGTTTTAAAAAAAACCTTCGCAATAGTTCTAAATTTAACAGGATTTTTATGGAATTTAGGAGTTAGGAAAATGTGAGGGAATTTAATATCCAAAATACGTAAATCTATTTTTTTTTATTTTTATTCTTATTTTGCAAATCATTAATATCATTGTAATTAAAAATTGAGCTACCTATTTTTTTATTATATTTAAAAGCCTTCTTAATACAAACGTTATTTATAGGCAGGTAATGAACATACTTATTAAATATTTTTGAGAAATTAATGTTATTATAAGATTTATTCATGAATAGTATGGTACAATACTCAGTAGAACTATTTACTAAATCTATATCTTCAATACTGAATTTATGAATGAGAAAATTAATAGTATCCTTAATAATATGTAAGGCATGACAGTCTTTAAAATCATACTTTTTGAGGATATCTCTAGTATACCTAATTTCTTTTTTATTTAAACCAAACAAGAAATGCTTAATTTGTTTAATGTTAAAAGACTTTTCACAAAATTGCTGCGAAAATCTTTAATTTTAGAATCTATCTCCACTGGAAGTCTTTGAGTTCTCCTCTTCCTATTACCTCTTTTTATACGTTTAACTTGAAGTGCATTATCACTATTATAAAAATAGTTCTTGTTATCAGAATGTTGAATGCTAAGTAAGACATTTTTTCCAAAGTGAATGGTATTCAAACCATATGGATATATAGTGTTATAATAATTAATAAAGTGGTTTTCTTACCACAATCTCTATTTTTAACATGTGGTACTATTCTGAGAATAGAAATATCAATATTATCAAAGCCATGTTTGTGAAAGTGCCTAAGTTCAATTTTATTAATATTGTTGTTATGCTTGTAATTTATGGTATTTGATCTATGTAGATTAATACGAATGTTGATATTATTACATGTTTGGCCAATATATTTAAAATTACATATTTTACAATTCAACATATAAATGCAATTGAAGGTTTTACATAAGAAAAATTTGGATGTATTATCATATTGCTCTGTATTTAACATTGGACATATATATACAGCGGTCAAAATAAGTATTCGTCATGCAACGGAAAAAAGGTTAAGAAAGCGCCATTTTTCAATTTCTCTACTATTAGCTCACACTCTCTATATATTTATCTTGGTGGAATTTTTGATCGTTAAGCACTCCATTGACCTGAAATTTTATATACATGATTGTTTTCGATGACAATACAGTAACTTAATTATAATTAATAAAAATTAATTGATTAAAACTAATTATTCAAAGAATTACAAATAAAGCCACGTTGGCATCATTTTTGGCGACTTATGTCAAAACTTGAAAAGGTGTTTTTTCTCACATTTTAAAACGCTTATTTGAGCTGAAATTTTCTATACACTATTGTTCGGGGTAAAAATGCGATAATTTAATTATAATTAATTAAAATTAATTGAATGGAACTAATTATTTAAAGAATTACTGATGCAGCCACGTTGGTTTCATTTTTAGCGACTTGGGTCAAAGGTTTAAAAGATTTTTTTCCCTCACGTTTTAAAGCATTCAGTTGAAGTGAAATTTTATAGACACGATTGTTTTGGATGACAATACGATACTTTAATGATGATTCATAAAAATTAATGACCACTTAATGATGTGAATCTGTCCTATGTATATACATATTTATATTAATTGTAAATATTTAATAAAAAGTAGCTAAAATAAAATTTGTCTTTGTTGACCTAAGTATGAATTGACTTAAATTTTTTTTTTTTATATTACTTGTTCTAATAAACGTCAAATGTGGAGGAGATCCTTAGAGAGAAAAGGGCGAAAATTTATCAAGAGGTGACAGAAAATTTGGTTAAGGTATCCGACTACGTTCGGAACCGTGATTTTGCAAAAGCGCATAAATGGATAATTTTCATGATATTTAGTGTCACTTAGATTAGAATACATGTATATAATTGTTTTAAGGACACATTTTGACAAAAAAAATTATTTAAATACAATATTTTGGCAAAAAATTAACTTAGAATAATCTTTTTTCAAAATGTTTTCCTTTCGTGAAAAATGCTTGTATTATAATAATATTTTGTTTGTACATAGCTCAGACTTCTCTACAGAGGCTCAACTAGAAATTTTGAAATATATAACTTAGAAGTGGATTTATTCATATTTTAAGATAACAGAGGGGAGCAATTTTAAGAAAAAACGTCAATAATTATTTCAATGGGTGGTAACTCTGAAAATAATGTGAATTTTTCAAAAATCATAGTTGAGCCTCTGTAAAGAGGTCTGAGTTATATACAGGCAAAATATTGTTATAATAGAAGCATTTTTCACGAAAGGAAAACATTTTGAATATATATTATTCTAAGTTAAATTTTTTGCCAAAATATTGTATTTAAATAATTTTTTTTGTCCAAATGTCCTTAAAACAATTGTATACATGTATTCTAATCTAAGTGACACTAAATATCATGACAATTATCCATTTATGCGCTTTTTTAAAATCACGGTTCCGAACGGTACCTTAAATCGATGTGCCACAGCATTTAAGAGAAGTCATCCGTCGGAGAGGAAAAGAAACTATTTATATTATTTGAATTATTTTCATTTATTTTTATGTTTGGACGAATACTTTTTTTTGTTTTTGTAACTGCCTTTGAATGAAATAATGGTGATTTTTAAAAATTTATTACATTTTAATGTATTGGAAAAGATGTTGCATTTAATACGTAAAGATTTTTGGTTTAAAATAAATAAAAACTGTTTTTTTTTAAACGGTTCTTATTTATTAATGCAACATATGCAGAAATCTTCGCATGTCGAATACTTTTTTTGACCGCTGTAAATAAATAAAATAAGGATATTTTTAAAAAGACTATGAGGGCTCCGCGCGTTTTATTATGGACTAAAAGATGTTAATTGTGTACTGAACACAATTTTGTATTCTATGGATTCGGATTCCTTTCTTTCAATCTTAGGTATTCGCCGTTATGAAATATGATAGAAACGAAAATTGTTTCTAAATGTGTAAGAAATTAGATTACTGAATTTTTTAAAGTCTTTTACTTATTTATTTTTACGGATCTTACGGTGCATAAATTGGTATTGCAATAATAATAAATTTGTCAGACAAGAGATTCCTTTTTTTTAGTGGTTTCAAAATGTTACATTACTACTTTTAATAAATGATTTCACGTTCCGCAATAAATATCAAGAAAAAAAAAGACGAATTAATTCTTTTGGCCTCAAATTATTTATTGATTATTATCCCCTTTTTTTAAAAAAAATTCTATTACTTTCGTCATTTAGAAATCATATTTTATTTTTTAAATTCTGATACTCATACTTTTCAACGTCGTTTTACATGGGAAATAGAAGTACATTCCTTATTATTACTTGTTAAATCTTTTTTTAATTGGTTGTAATTGTACTTTCATCTGTGCTTCATCAAGTTTTAGTCCCTTTTCTTATTCGTTACAAGGCAGTGGTAGCCTTGTGGTCAAGGTAACGGACTCATGGCCGGCGTGTCATGAGTTCGAGCTTAGTACCGCTGAAGACCTGCCGTGTAGGGGTGTATGCACGTTAAATCTGTCGAGGCTCAAACGTCCTTCCGTTGCTGTGGTGTAGAAGTTACGAGAGGGGCGCGTGCTCAGGTGTCGTTCTCGTCACTTGACCATGGTTCAAAATGACGAAGTCCATCGCCCAAAATTCTCGAGTAGCTCAATAGTACGACGTTAATATTCACTGACTTGGCACGATTAAAATCGCGCCAAATAGGTCTTCAGCGGGTAGAGTACGATAACAAAGCTGCTTTATACATATCTGTAGTATTTATGTATATTTCAAATTGTAATTTTCAATAAGTTCATTCTTTATTGGCGTATTTTTAAACTTTTGTAAGAGAAAAAAAATTATGTTTGAGTTGTAGATTAAGGGGAAGAGAGAGACATGGATTTGGCGATGTTTATCTAAATTTCATGGTGAGCTGAATTCTTTTGGGCTTGGAAAAATGTACTTGGAATGCGTTCTTGTTCCGATCAAGTCACGTATTCTTAGAACTTAATTGCTACCGGTTCTTTAAAATTTGCAGATGATTTTCAGATTAGCCATTTAATCGTTTTTGTGCTTTGAATTATCACTTTGTTAGAAATGGTTCGTATCGCAATTTTACAAACCTTTTTTGCAAATTTTTATTCAGTTTTCCTTTTTGCGTTTGTTTCTTCGAATTATCCTGAATAGTATGTATGAGAAGTATGATATAAGTTTTTTTTATGATATGAAATGAAATGTCGAATGTATGGTATTCACAAGAACACTATGGATTGATTACAAAGGATTAATGATGGAGGTAGTATTTGGTTGTGCCAAAAAAACAAGAATGAATGCGGATTTCTAAGGAGAAAGAATAGCTGGTTTGAGGAAAAAGATATCAGTACAATTCAGATTTTGATGAAAAGTATATCGGTGCATGAAAATCAATTAGATTTTTTACCTTGTGGAGTTCATGTGCATGTATAAATCAAGCCATTCGAATGAATTGGTTTTTACTTTTTCTAAGGACATCAAAAGAATTTACGCCTCCTTCCGAGAAACTTCTAAGCAAAAGTAAGACTGTTTCTTTAATTTTCTAATTTGGTATTTCCTTTTATTTTAATTTTTAAGAGAATAGGTTAGAAATTTATTCTGATCCATGATTGATAACTTCAAAATATTTGTATTTGCCCTGATACTGAAATTTTTCCCGCGGAAAATTCTATTTTGGAATCTCTCGGAACAACTCGATATGATCGCCAAACTGTTTCCTTGTTCTACACTTTAACCAAATTTATTTCTATCAGTGAAAATCTTACAGTTAAATAATTTTTAGAATCTGTGGATGACAGCCTTTGTTGCTCGATATTCCACACAACTCAATCAGTTGAGAGTCCATGCTATATATATGTTAATGTAAGCTTTTACGCCCTTTTAACATACGAAAAGAAACAGCCTATTCAACCCTTCTGACCTTAAAAATAAGCTTCAGTCGCTTGTATTCATGAATTAGGCGCTATCTGTCCATTAAAAAAACGTCCTGCGTCATCCCCAAAATACCCACCATTCAAAACTTGCCACTGACATGTATTTTTTCTTTTAAGCAAAGCTGTGCTCCTTCGCACGAGGCACTTAAGAAGAACGATAAGAGATATTTTGAAAAGCTGCATATGTCATCTTTTACATTGTTCTGGAATACTAAAGTTGTTTGCGTTTTGGAAGGGAGGAAAAATGTCATTTTACTTAGAATTATATGCAGTTTACTCCATAATGATAACGAAATATGTTTTTGTTAATAAAATTGTCATAAATTCGATAAATGCCCCACTTTTAACTCGATAAGTTAAGTTTGGCAAAGTAATATGCGTTCCTTGTAAATCATTTTTATGGTTTATATAGTTGTACCAAGTTTTTTTTTTAATCTAAAAGATTGTACGAAATGTAATGATATTTTCGAATAAATTCAAAATCGTATGTTTTGAAGTATTTCAAACTTAAATCAATAATTGCAGATTCGAAAATATATTATTACGTTTCAGAATTTTGTGTTTTAATAAATTTTTAGCCTTTAAAAATACAATTTGAAAATACATTCCAGTGTTTCAAATGCATGATATTCTCAAATTCTTCTGAATTTAAAAATGTATTAATAAAAATAACTCGAATTAAAAAAAAATCGAAAATCTGTTTTGATTGCAATTAAAAAGTAAATTGCATAAAATGAAAAGGGGTAGAATCCTTGTTTATGTCTACAACTTTGGCAAATAAGGACGTGAGTTCGGGTCCTGGTTTAGCTGAAGATCCGTCGTGTGGGTCGACGCACATTAAATTAAGTTAAAAATTCTCCCTTTGACTTGGTGTGTGAAGTTTAGAGAGCAAGGCGCAGCTCGGGTAGAACCTAGTGATCAAGGTAATGGACTCGTGGCCGGTGTGAAATGACGTCGAGCGTAGTACTGCTTAAGACCCATCGTGCAGAGGGGCCGTTGCACGTTAAATATATCGAGGCTCAAATATCTTTCGGTTGTGTGGAAGTTGGGAGAGAGGGGGGATGCCAGCTTAAATGTCGTCCTCTTCACTTGACCATGGTTCAAAATCACTAGGTCTACCACCAAAAGCCCTCAAGTAACTGAATAGTGCGACGTTAATATTCACTCACTCACGCTAACCCTGGTGTCGTCCTCGTCATATAATCATGACTCGAAATTACGAAATCCGTCGCCAATAGCTCTCGTGTTGCTTCAGAATGTGACGCAAGTAAATTAAAATCTAATCAAACTTTCAGCATTTTCATTGGAGTGTTCTTAATTTTTATTATGAAATGGAACAGAATGAAAAAAAATTAATTACAAAATATTCTTGCAACTGCATGATTTAGGACAGGAATTCTTAATCTTTTTCTCCAGATCAGAGCCTCCCCCCTCTTGAATATTATATGATCTCGTACCCCTAAAATATAAGACTTTGCTGACAATGTTTTTAATCTTAATATATTTATTAGCCATTTTTATTTCCATCTCGCACATCTAAACTCCTTTTTCGCAGCTCCAGGAAAGCATGGGCCTCAGAAGAATAACACTATTGACGCTGGAGTTTTAAATAACCCTCTCGCCAGAACATCAATTTTTTTGCCGCACTCAGGAGCATCCGTCTGACAGATAGGTACGTAAATTTTTTTGAATTTTATTACCATAAGGAATGTTTTAAATGTCCTTATAGCTTATGAAATTGAGTATGGCTCAAATAAGATGTGTGGGGTTAAATCAAGCACAACAATATATTTTTATTACTAGAATTGTGACTAGTATTTTTTTTATAAAAACTGATTAAAAACTATGTATATCCACGTAAAAGTAATTAAAAACAATAATACCAATCACGTAAAAACTATAGAAATATCCGATCTGATATACGGTGATTAGATAAGAAAAATCGCATATATTGTGAGTTGAAAAAAAATGGCCATGTACCACCACGTGATCCTCTAACCGAGTGAGTCCAAATGAAGATGTCAAGACAGCCCACCCCAAAAATCACACCCCAGCGTTATCTACAAGCATCAAAGCAAATCATCTCCGTCTGAGAGACGAATGTTCCGGCCAGAGGGTTACAGATAATTAAATTTGATTCCAAGTAAAAGTGTAACTGGTAATGGCAATTAGATTTTTGATTGGATTTTTTCTCATGATTAAAAAGCAACTTCAAAATTGCAATACATTCTTATACTTGCTTGTTTTTATTCAGTGAAAGTAGTAATTACGTTAAAACATTATTACATATCTTTTTTAATTTTTTTTTTTTTTTTTTTTTTTTCAATTCAGTTTTGTCACATTCTTTTTCTATTCCTAGTTCATTAATTTTAAATCGATTTTTAAATTTATCTTAATCGATTATCAGAATATAATTTATCCATTGTGTCGGGATGTGAAATGAAATAGAGCTTTTGTGCCTGAAATCTGTTAATGTCTTTTAGCCAGAAAGTTATTTCTTTTCCATCCTTCCGAAGTCCTCTAGATACAGCCAAAGTAGATCATAATTGTGAAATTTTATCCAACGATTCTCTTTATTCTCAACTGACCTCCAGTAAACTATGCTAATACGGATATTTTAATAAACGTCAGCCCCTATTCTTGCGTTTGACAGTTCTTGAGAGTATGAAAACGCAAGTCGCGCGCGTATCCTGTTATTTGGTTCAAATTGTTTTTCAGTTTTTTTTTTTCTTTCAACCTTTAAATTCTCCTTGTAAATTACTTTTTGGGTCGCTGCATTTTAAAAGTATACTAGCCATTACCCACCCGCTCACTGGGTATTTCATGATGTACGAACATATACTGTTTACACGTTCGAATATATTGAAAAACATTCTAAAGACTCACCTCTTCATACAAAAAGTACAGGACTTTTAATTTCTAAAATTGAAGATGGCCGTGGTAGCCTAGTGGTCAAGGTAACCGACTTGTGGCCGGCATGTCATGAGTTCGAGCCTAGTATCGCTGAAGACTCGCCATGTAGGCGAGCGTTGCTCGTTAAATCTGTCGAGAGCTCAAACGTCCTCCCGTTGGAGTGGTGGTTAGGAGATGGGGTACCAGCTCAGGTATCGTCCTCGTCACTTGTCCATAGTTCAAAAACCCTCGAGTAGCTAACAGTGCAACGCTAATATTCACTCACTCACTCTAAAATTGAAGTAGAATGATCTTTTACACTCCCCTTTCCTCTAAGTGGATTTCCGCGTAACTTATTTTGGGGAATCTCTAGGCAACAAAGTAAACATGCTTGCCAAATTTAAAGTCAAATTAGTAGTTCAAAAATAGAATTTTTTTAATCAATAAGGCCCGTAACCCCTTTGAGAATCTATTTCCGAAAGATCCGTTCTTTACAAATTTTAATTCAACAACAACAAAAATATGCATACCATATTTAATTACTATAGGTCTAGTAGTTCGAAAACGAGATTTTTTTTCCTTCCGATATGCCCCCATTAACTTTTCGCTCCTAGTATATAAGTCGATTTCTTCAAATTCCATTCTTAGTGGATCTCTATTCTTCAAAAGAAATATGCATACAAAATTTCAAGTATGTGAATCTGATAGTTCAAAAACAGGATTTGTTTTTTCAATAACGCCCCTTAAAACTTCGCAACTCCCCTTGAAGGTCGGCTTTTAAAAAACCCGTTCTTAGAGGAACTCTACTCCATGAAAGGAACACGTATACCAAATTTCAAGTCTAGGTCTAACAGTTCTGCAGATATCGTGATGAGTGAGTGAGTGAATGAGTGAGTCGCTCTTTTCTCCTTTATGTATATAAATTTGATATTTAGTTATTCCCCATACACTATTGGCGAATTGCACCATATTTTTGTTTGCGGTGGAAAATGTTTAACAATTATCCGTAGGATAGTATAAAATAGGTTGCCATAACTTGGCGATTAACCTTTGTCTTGCAGTTCATGTTTGGCGATAAACCGCTGACATGGATTTAATGCGTAAATGCCGTAAACGTTTCAAAATTAACTCTCTATGATAAACTGAATGATAAATAAAATTTTGAAATAAGTCAATATTTGTAATCAAAATGTGAAGTATGCTGTTCTGATAATAATCTTATGAAGAATTTTACCTTAAATATATTAGGTATGAAAGAGAGATAGAGATTCTCACATATTATTCCGTCAGCCAATTTCGCCTGTCGCTGCGGTAGCCTAGTGGTCAAGGTAACGGACTCGTGGCCGGTGTGTCATGAGTTCGAACCTAGTACCGCTGATGACCCGCCATGCAGGGAGGGCCCGTGCATATTAAATACATCGTAGCTCAAACGTCCTCCCGTTGGTGGGGTGTGGAATTTAGGAGAGGGAGGTGCCAGCTCCCAGGTGTCGTCCTCGTCACTTGACCTTGATTCAAAATTACGAGGTCCATCTCCAAAAGCCCTGGAGCAGCTGGATAGTGCGACGTTTATTTTCATCACACACTCACTCAGCCAATTTCGTCAAACTGTAAAACGCCGCTTAATGACACGATATGTTGCCAAAATACGAACTAGTTGCAACGTTTTGATGTCAACGTAGCTAAGCCTTATGGAATAAAAAGTGTTTTGCAATTTGCAATTTCCTATTCTTTAACGTTATAGAACCAAACGTTCATAACAAACTGGTGACTCGGACGTGATATGAACACGCAACCTTCTGAGGCTTTTACACAAAATGAGGATAAAAAATTCCCCATTTTGGCGATAAATAAAGATGTGAGTTTTACTTATTATATGATCCAAACCATCACAGTTTTATGGGTTCAATCCAATTGATTTCTATTCCACTCAATAGATGCAAGTTCTTTGGCCAGCTATAAATAAATCTCATTACAGTTACCATATTTATTTTTGACTCTTTTAATCGTCTACCTTTTCGAATTTCTATTCATTTGTCGCAAACTTTCACGTTACACTTCCATTGTATGGCTGTTTCTAAATGCAAATATTGTGCCTGTTAACATTCTTTTTCTTGGTGGAATAATGTCGTCTTTTTGGAAATACTATACTGCGCTCTCTGCCGTTATAGATAGGTTTTAAACTGTAATAAGTTTTGGCACTTGCGTACTATTGCAACAATTCCAACGTTCAAAATAACTCACCAATTTGGCTACCCCAATTCCGCATTTGTCGTACGCGCTGAATTGGCAACCATGTGCTTCGTTTCATATAGTGTTGCCAATACAGTTGATATAATACATAGATACCTAAGTTTTCACAAATTAACAGAACAATATTAAAAACATAGTTGGATCCTATGTATTTTAGCCAAAACCTATATTTATCACCAACTTGGCGAATTGGCGACATTGGATAGAAATTCAATTCAGACAAAAGAGCCATTTGCTCAATGTAGCACAATTTGTTTCTCTTTCCCAAAGTTGTGGGATAAAATAGGATCACACTCTGTTATAGACTGGAACCTTTGCCTGAGAGCAGTTTGTGCACATAGCCTATTATCTAGAAAACAGGAAAAAATTGCTGTACCTATCAAAGACATGGAAGTGGATAAGCTGCGGAAAGAAGCTGCGAGGGAATTTTTCGCTCCTACCTGGAATTGATATGGCGGAATTGGTCGACAGTATAATACGTATCATATATTATCAGAGCTTATGGATCTTTTATTCTGAACGTTCTTTATACTTTAAATTCGTGAGAGCATGAAAAACGAGATATTACATTTCCTTTTCTCATGGCACAATATTATTTGAAAAGTTGGTACTTGCGTTATTATCGCAACAATGCCAACGTTCAAGATAAAACGTGAAATTAGCAACCTCGATTTCGCATGTGTCACGCGTTGAATTGACAATCATGTGCTTCGTTTCATGTAATGATACAAATACGGTTGGAATAATACGCAAGTACCAAAAAGTTATCAAGTAGATGCAAAATATTTGGAGCATCAAGAAACCATATATAGTATCAATTAGAAAAGCAAATTTTTAAAATACTTGGAAATCAAACTAAGTACCAAACTATACTTTTGTTTGCATACATAAGCTATTCTGAAAATTAATGTTTGATACATGAAAAAAGTTAAGATTTTAGAATTACCGTACTGCAAATAGGAAAACATAAGTACTTAAATAAACTGATCTTTTTTATGAAAACAAATTTATTTATGAGTAAAACGTAACTAATATTAATTATTCGGTACTTATCAGCTATAGGGACCACGAGGTTTTTGCCAAGTCGAAGCCAACATGAACATTGGCGATATTGTACGATAAATTCACCTCAATCAAAATTGTATAACCTAAATTTTAACAGGGTTTCCTCATATTTACCTATTCATAATATTAGAAACCTGTATAAGCCAGAATTTGGCGTGTTTTCAATGTGATTGTTTTACATTCTTTCATTTCATAATTCTTATAATCAATGTTAACTATATAACAGAAAGAAACATGAAATTGAAATTAACCCCCATGAACAGATTGAAAATAGCACCTCCTATTTATGATATTGACAACCGGAATATAACGCGATATATATAAATACAGAGCCTCTTATTTACAATATTAGCAACTGGTATAAGAATTTAGAGTGTTTTTCAGTTGCCCTTCAGGGCCCTTATAACTGATAAATACTGATTTTTCTTTTAGAATAAACATTTCAAATGCAATGGATTGTTTGTATATTATATATAAATCGAATATAATATCATAGTCAATACGTATTTGTACACATATAGGAGACTGCAATATTCAGTTATAGTTACTTGTAGGTAATATGTATTTACCAAATTATTTAAGAGTCTTCATTTTTGTGTTCGCTTATTAACGACCAATATTTTGAGATCTATTCTTGAAATATAACCTCAGTGGTTTGTATTAGATATGCATACGGTTTACTCTTTTGTTGACACACACACACACTGCTTGGATGTCCATACATCTTCTTGTTTCTTGTCCCATTTAATTGGAAACATTGTCTCTAGGATCCTTCGAAAGTTTCATAAATATTAATTTCCTTAATATACTGTACAGGTAAAGAGTTGTAACTGGTGTTAAGTAAGCGGATAGCATATGTCGGACATAAAAAAAAAGAGATAAATTCAAAAGCAGGGGAAAAAGTATAAATCATACACCGCGCGAGTATGACTTATATGTATTTTTTTCGTCCATCAATATAATGATACTCAAGCACCGAATAAAAGTGAATTTAATTGCAAACATACTTTCACGTGTGCTCACCTGACACCTTTGTTGAAACTAGCAATTCTTCTGAAAGTTTGTCTGAACTCTTTGTTCTTCCATCCATAAATGATGGGATTAATCGCCGATTTGCCGAAATAACAACATACCGCGAAAGGTTTCAAGTACCCGATCTCTTCCTGATTCACGCCATCCAAGTACCTCATCGTAATGACCGTGAAATAAGGTAGAAAGCCCAAAAAGTTTACTCCCATGACCAGAGCCATCATTCTGGCCGTTTTTGTCTCTTGCCTGACTTTATGGTTCCAATCCAGAGCCACCACGGCCCTCTTTTGTCTCCAGGCCACTTTGAAGATGATGGAATACAAGGTAGTCGTCACTGCGAACGTCAACAACACCACTGAAGCCACAGCAGCTAGTGCATATTCCTTGGTGTGGGTGTAGTACAAGTCACACTCCTTGGAAGGATCAAATTTGTCCCCTATTCCCACAAGGGGAAGGGAGCTGATGATTCCCATAGAGATCCACACCATAAGAAGGTACAATGAAGCATATCGAGTTCGCACAACACGATGGTAGGAGAGTGGATGCAAAATGGCAATGTATCTGTCCACAGCAGCACCTATCAGGCACAACATGGAACATCCTGAGGCATAAATGGTGAACCAATACCTCAGGAGGCAGTTTATACGGTGGCAAGACAGTTCTCGGAAGTTGAAATAAAATAGGACGTAGTATGGAACGTTCAAACCAACAAGTAAATCTGCTGCTGCTAGGCCTAAGATGAATACACTTGTCACATTTCGCAGTTGGCGGTTCCTAGGAAAACAATAAGAATAAAAACAAAATAATCAATTATTGTCAGTTTGGGTATGCTTCTATTTTTGAATTAAGTATTATTAAGAATAAGATGAAAATTTACAAATAATTTATGTATACTTGTTTAAATTAGAATATAAAACAAATTTAGAAATAAATTATTACAGTTTAAAAAAACTAAAAAATACCCTTTTATAATTAATCGAACTAAATTATAATTTAATCTTTCTGTCGCCAAATCTGGAATGAGTCTCCAGATGCGGAATGGGATCTGAAAATGGGGAATCGTTAGTCCTGATAATCCTGATCAGGACAATGCAACAGAATTATTAAATTATTTTTGTCATCGATCCTGGAAAAGTGAGTAAAATTTCGAATTAATCTGACCTTTTAAAGTGGTCAGTTCAAAGATTCCGTTACTACAAATGAAACTTATAAAAGAGTATTAAAAGTATTAAATACATGAACTGGCTTAAGCATTTAAAAAAATGCTAATTTTGAGAAAACACTATTTTAAAAGTAAACATTTTATTTTGTTTATACAACTGTTCCGTTTACCTCACTAAAGTGAAAAAAAATAACTAAGACTATTACATACAAGGGTGCAGAAACGTGAAACATGTAAAACATTAAGAGGTCTTCAGGTGGACATGATCATTTCATGAGGTATGTGTGGAAAGTAATGTGTGAAATTGTTGAGAGTAAAAATAAATTGGAGATTTTAATTTGAATGCTTTTTGAATGTCTGTCGCAGTTTCCAGGACAACTTAAAATTTTTATTAATGGAGTTTTTAAATCTTTGTGCTGGACAAAACTCCAAATAAATCAAGGAAAAATTGCTATTCCTAATTTATTTTGTAGGATTTAGATTTTTTTTAACGTGGGTAACAACAGCATAGCCTCTTATCAATGAGGCATAGAATTTCTAATATTTTTCCGTTAGGATGAATATCTGGAATTAACCGATGAGCGTTTTTCAACTGAAGGAAATTTTACTGCGACGTGTTTGTTCAGCCACACCATACAAATGGATAGATTGACTGTTTACGTTCTCGCACTGCTACACGGAATCTATTGGCGATGGATCTCTTAACTTTGAATCTCTGTTAATCCCTACAGGTGGTGCATCACCGGGTACTTTTGGTGTTCGTGAATCGTTTCTTCGCAAGTCATGTGCATTATTTACTATAAGAATGATGATGCAACCGATAAGTACCCTTGATATAAATGTAGGTAGATTCGAACCGGGCACCTTCCGTTCCTCTATCGCCAGTACTTAAACATCACGTGAAGACGATCGCTTTGGCGTGATCGATAAAGTACTGGTTTTATTTAGATACCGCTACACTACTCTCCCACCAGTGAGATGGATAGGCGAACGATTTTTTTTCGTTCGTTTGTTATTGAGAGAGCATGTTTATTTATTTTATTCTCTCTCATTAATTTTTATTTATTTTTCTTGCTGAGATGAGAGAGAGGTAATCTATCGTTTGTTTCGGAGAGAGTATGTTTTTTTATTTATTTATTTTTCTTCTCTTATTTACTCTCTCTTCTTATTTATTATTATTATTTTTTGCGGTAGATGGCGCCACGAGAGTTCAGAAATTTGCGTTTTCTTAC